>OX382281.1:5619257-5957036 GCA_947507595.1 Pyralis farinalis
AAGAGTTGTAAGACAGACTCTCGCCGCAGCTAACATCAATGTCATGCCCTGGCCTGCTCAGTCGCCAGACTTGAACCCGATTGAGCATGCATGGGATATGCTACAGAGAAGAGCTCTGCCGAATATGGAGGGTATCCAGTCGCAAGACCTTTTTTTGTTGTTGCAACGAACATGGGCGGCCATTCCACAGCGTGATTTGGATGAACTCATTTTGAGTATGCCAAACCGATGTTCTTGTGTTGTCAGTGTTCGCGGTAGAAACACGGATTATTAATTGTTTAAGTTACCCAATAAAATTTTAAAGAAAACTGTTATTTCAGTCTTTTTTTCGAACTTTAATGTTAGTGGTTCAAATGTCAAAAAATCCCTTTATTATGAAAATGGCAAATTTCTTTATTAATGCAAAGGTGACTTGGTTTATCGTTACTGTAGACAAACGAAAACACTTTATTTGATGAATCCTTAAAGAAAATTTTAATTAATATCAATCAGGAGAAAAGTTATTGCAAAAATATATATTGATCCCTAGACACTTTTGATGTGTGTATGTCTCCCAACTTGTATAAAAAAGAAATGGGTTAAATAGTGACGTTGCGTCGCCCCGCATCCCCTGGGGCGATCGCCTCCGATGAAGCCTTTAAAGCCTTCCCGGCTAACGGCGTTCTGACTAACTCATTCGGCCGTCTGGAATCTCTCTCATGAGAGTTCACCGCCTCCCTCCCATCGGGTCCCGGTGGGTGCCCCTCACGGAAGAATGACTAAAGCACACCCGCGTGTGGGTTAGTCCTTCTTTTGTGGATCTACATTTTCATGAAAGAAAAACAAAAAAAAATCCAGTTGAGAATGCGCATGTTTGCATTGCCAGAGGAACTGGCTCGTCAATTATATAACAATTCAATTTTTTTAATTTTATTTGTCGGCCATTTTGACCATGTTCCTTAACCCGTTGAGGCCCAGACGGTTGAATTCCGCCATGCGCGTTACGGCAACAAGTATATAATGGGCCTCAATGAATTTAGAGATAGGAACGGTGTTCCTGATTATATAACAATTCACAATTATTATTTTTAATTTGTCGGCCATTTTGACCATGTTCCTTAAGAGATAGGAACGGTGTTTCTGAACATTCATATTCTACTTTTTTATGCTGAATCCGAATCTGAAGTCAAAATTCGAATATTCGAAAAAAAGTGACGGACAAACGTACAGACAAACATATAGTATTCATATAGGAAGGGTGTTCCCGAAAATAGTGGCGTTACGTGTATCAGTCAAATTTCATACGCAATTTATGTACGTCGTTATCCTTTTCACGGATGTGTTTGTTTATGCCGAGCTCCTCCGAGCTGCGGAGGACACATTAAAAAGGATACATCCCTTAGCGACGTCGGGGGCCGCGCTGAAGTCCCAACGAATTCCTGTCAGCTCCTTTGCCACCTGATACATCTCCCTAAAAAAACAAATATTACATACACATTGACGCTGACCAATTAGGTTTCTTTCATACAAAAAATTACAGGATTTACTTTGCAATTTAATATTATAATACGATTTATTTTAATTAAATACTTAATTTTTATTAATTATATATTTAAGAGAGCGTATCAAAACAGCCCGGATGAGGAAGTACTTGCAATTCATAGAAAACCGCAGCCAAATAACAATTGCCTATCACTCGCGCGATAAAAGGAGTTGTTGTGTTCCGGCGAATGACTGGGGTATCTTCGCCAAATCCTTAGTCTTAGGTGGCAGATCCCGCCAATCCTAATGGATGAGGAAACGGGATAACGCTAAGAAGACTTACTTTTAGCATAGGTTAAGTGTGCTTTTACACAATATCTCATTAATCGTGGACTGTAAATCTTATCAATTTAAGCAGTACCGGCTCAAGGCAAGAGGCGCCAAGAGGTGCCAGGTGAAAAGAGGCGCCCGGTGGCAAAAGGCACCAGATGTATATAAGAAAGTTTGGTTGACGCGATTCAATTTAAAGTTTTTTTTAACAAAAAATAGGTCTTGATAATGCGGGTGCGGGTGGCATGCGGGTGATTTTCTGTTAACGTAGTTACACCAGGAATCGCTTTAATTAATCGATGTGGCACACAGCGGGTGCGGGTGGCATGCGGGTGATTTTCTGTTAACGTAGTTACACCAGGAATCGCTTTAATTAATCGATGTGGCCCACAGCGGGTGCGGGTGGCATGCGGGTGATTTTCTGTTAACGTAGTTACACCAGGAATCGCTTTAATTAATCGATGTGGCACACAGCGGGTGCGGGTGGCATGCGGGTGATTTTCTGTTAACGTAAGTTACACCAGGAATCGCTTTAATTAGTCGATGTGGCACACAGCGGGTGCGGGTGGCATGCGGGTGATTTTCTGTTAACGTAGTTACACCAGGAATCGCTTTAATTAATCGATGTGGCACACAGCGGGTGCGGGTGGCATGCGGGTGATTTTCTGTTAACGTAAGTTACACCAGGAATCGCTTTAATTAGTCGATGTGGCACACAGCGGGCGCGGGTGGCATGCGGGTGATTTTCTGTTAACGTAAGTTACACCAGGAATCGCTTTAATTAATCGATGTGGCACACAGCGGGTGCGGGTGGCAT
Organism: Pyralis farinalis; assembly: GCA_947507595.1. Classification (NCBI taxonomy): domain Eukaryota; kingdom Metazoa; phylum Arthropoda; class Insecta; order Lepidoptera; family Pyralidae; genus Pyralis; species Pyralis farinalis. Next base: position 5,621,866 of record OX382281.1, read on the forward strand.
GCGGGTGATTTTCTGTTAACGTAAGTTACACCAGGAATCGCTTTAATTAGTCGATGTGGCACACAGCGGGTGCGGGTGGCATGCGGGTGATTTTCTGTTAACGTAGTTACACCAGGAATCGCTTTAATTAATCGATGTGGCACACAGCGGGTGCGGGTGGCATGAGGGTGATTTTCTGTTAACGTAGTTACACCAGGAATCGCTTTAATTAGTCGATGTGGCCGCCCACATGCGGGCACGGGTGGCACGCGGGTGATTTTCTGTTAACGTACTCGTAGTTACACCAGGAATCGCTTTAATTAGTCGATGTGGCCTACATGCGGGTGAGGGTAGCATGAGGGTGATTTTCTGTTAACGTAGTTACACCAGGAATCGCTTTAATTAGTCGATGTGGCCGCCCACATGCGGGCGCGGGTGGCATGCGGATGATTTTCTGTTAACGTAACCAAATCACCCGCATGCCACCCCAGGAATCGCTTTAATTAATCGATGTGGCCCACAGCGGGTGCGGGTGGCATGCGGGTGATTTTCTGTTAACGTAACTACGTTAACAGAAAATCACCCGCATGTCACCCCAGGAATCGCTTTAATTAGTCGATGTAGCCTACATGCGGCTGAGGGTAGCATGAGGGTGATTTTCTGTTAATGCACTCCATAGAAACCGCACGCGGGATCCACTTTCATTAGCCGACGCGACTCGCATGCTAGTGGCATGGAGGTTATTTTCTGTTAACGCTTGCCATATGAACCACATACTTTTTTTATTAGACGGTAAACCCATATTAAGATTGCAATTTGTTTTGTGTACTTAATAAATAAATTTTCTGTGAGGTGGAGGTACACCTACATCCCCAGTCGAGATTGCTTTGATGTGCCAAATCTCTTTTTACATAAATAAATATTGTCGGACAAATTACACAGCGCCATCTAGCCCCAAAGTAAGCGAAGCTTGTGTTATGGGTACTAGACAACTGATAAACATAAATACATTTTTTTTTTGTAAATACATACTTATTATACATAGAAAATACCCAGACCAAGACAAACAGACATGTTCATGCACACAAATGTTTGTACTGTGTGGGAATCGAACCCACGAGCGTTGGTGTCAAAGTAGCGTAACAGCGCGTTCCAGTTCCATTCCAGGATTTTGACGAGCTCGATGGCGCAGTGGCCACCGAGCTCGTCAAAATCCTGGACAATTTATACTGACTTGGCATTATCGAGCCTGTTGCGATCGCTGTCTGCAATGGTTAGACCGGATTCGAACTGAACACACACGCGGTCCATCTCACTGCTCCGCCGGGTCAGCTCCTCTAGTCTCTCTGAAAGCTCCAACTGAAATATGGCAATAATATAATTTCTATCTATCTATCTATAACTTCACGCCAAATCCCTTGCGGGGTAGGCAGAGAACCGAGCGCCACGTGACTCGATCCTTACATACCTCACTCGCTTCTTTAACATTGATTGCTCTTTTCATGCACGCTCACCGGTTTCTAGGGCTCCTGACATCACCTTCTGATAGAACATGACCAATTTGATCATAGTAGGTAAGTCTTGGCCTTCCTCGGCTCCTACATCCTTCCACATTCCGCATTGTATATCCGCTTCGTCATTCTTTCTACACGTCCGAACCAACGGAGCATACCTCTTATTTTAACAAATATTATAATTAACTATGGAATTATGTTAACTATTCTTCTATCTTCTTCCTAGCATTATCCTATTTCCTAATCCTATAGGTATTGCAGAGCCGCTACCCAAGCCAAAGGTTTTGGCGAAGACCCTGATTTTTACGTAGAACAACTGCCGTCAGAGCTTCACAACCCAGAGGGAAAACCAGATCTTTCTTAGGTTAGTCACACGTATTCCATAATATAATTTATTGGACATGTGGGTTCCTCACTATGTTTTCCTTCACCGCTGAGCAAGTGACAAATCTATACAGATAAATAAAATTGGAGTGTCTGTTTGTAATATTGAAATAACCGCTTTTTACTAAATGCATATGGATGTATACACGGTACATATACCTAAATGAAATTTTACAATTTTTGTCTGTCTGTCTGTTTGTTCCGGCTAATCTCTGAAACGGCTGGACCGATTTTGACGGGACTTTCACTGGCAGATAGCTGATGTAATGAGGAGTAACTTGGGCTACATTTATTTTAGAAATTTTATTTATTTTTATATTTTATTTATTATTAATATAAATAAATAATATTCCACGCGGACGAAGTCGCGGGCACAGCTAGTATTTACATAAATCCAAATACATTGGAACCGGTGACCAGGTGGTCGACAGACCAGCTCTTTGTCAAAGTCAAAGTCAAAGTCAAAGTCAAAATCTTTTTATTCCGTAAAAATGGCTACATTTGTTTGGAATCGTCACAATTTTTTCCCTACCGTGCAGTTTATGACTAGGTGAGCACTGATAAAAATACTGCCAAAAAACTCAGGCATCCCTCTTTTGGTGTCCAAACAAATTTACATATTTTATTAATTACATTATAATTGGATCGACTCACTCCCAGGCATTTTTATCATTAATATAGTCAGATACTTTATAATATGCCCTGCTACACAATTTGGCTTTAATAGTAGTTTTAAATTTGTTTATTGACAATTCTCTTATATTGCTGGGAATTTTGTTATAGAACCGTGTCCCCTGGGCTATCACTGCTCAATGGAATTATGTTAATGAGAGCTCAGTATTTCAAGGTTTGAATTGGGCAGTTGAATGGCAATGTCTCATTGACGGGTGATAAAAATTAATTAAAATATTTTGAGGGTAACCTTTCCTAGAACTGATAACTTTCCTCACAATGGTTCCCTTCACCGCCCGAGTAGGTGATAATTATTTATGTACATTTTCAGGAACACCATTCCTATATGAAATCTATATGTTTGTCTGTCGCTTTTTATCGAATATTCGAATTTTGGCTTCAGATTCGGATTCAGCAAAAAAAAGTAGGATAGGAATGTTCAGGAACACCGTTCCTATCGATTAAGGAACATGGTCAAAATAGCCGAATATTAAAAAAAAAATTTGAATTGTTATATAATTGTCGAGCCAGGTAATGCAAGCTTGCGCATTCTCAACAGATTTTTTTTTGTTTGTTGATTATCTGCAATCAGTACTGGTACTATAAGGTGGGTTGAAAGTTACAGGGTATTGGAAGATCATTGTCCAATGACAAATCTCTGCATTTCAGCTGGGAACAAATCTCTCATCCAGCTCCAAGATATTCACTCTTTTCAGTCTTTTTGCTGGGTTGTTAACAAGTAGCTTCCGAGCCAGTTTGTTTGGGGAATTGCTATTCACCCAAACTAAATTTATGTACATAAATTCAAAAACATGAATTTAGTGGTACATGTCCACACCAGGAGTTGTACCAGCACCAGTTTCGTCCAAAGACCGGTTCTATATCTATTTTCTTTTCTACAACATTGTGAGGCATACAAGCATACGACCCACCTGAAATAAAGCAGGTACTGTAGCCCGTTAACGCTTGTAATATAACCACTTGTGCGATGCCTCCTCTGCTGCTTACACAGCAACTCCTTAGGAGCTAACTGGTGACCTCACTCACATGTAGGAACACAACAACCCTCTAGGCAATTGTTATTTTGGCTACGGTTTTCTTTGAGGTGGAGGTACTTCCCCAGACGGGCTGCTTTGATGCGCCATACCTCTCTTAAAATACTAGATATTTTAAGAGAGGTAGGGTGCACCAAGGCAAAACAGACATGTCGATGCACATAAATGTTTGCCTTGTATGGGGATCGAAGCCACGAGCATTGATGTCAAATTCGCGTCTTCCACAACTGAGCCAATGAGCTTGTCAAAATCCTGAGCCAACGAGCTTGTCAAAATCCTCTGGGCTAGTGCTTGTTTACTTCTTCATCCCATAAAAAAGAATTTTAATGACACATTTTTAAATCATGTGGTGTTTATATCCTCTCTACTTATCCCGCAAGAAATTTGGCATGAAGATAAAGATAGATATTTTATTTTTGTTGTTAACTTCACCTATAACTTAAGTAAACATTGGATCACTTATTGCATGTGTTCATGTGTATTTCAAGTGATAGCTGCATGGGCCTCACGGACAGGGGACTGCACCGTCGTACACCACCCACACATCGAGTGTGATCACCATTGCTCGTCACTCTTGTTAATATACGCAACAACCTGTGCATTTGATTTTATCTTATTATTCAATTGTAAACTCCTTATAAAAGGATTAAGTCAAGAAATAAAGAATAATCATTGAATACTTAGATCCATTCATTAAAATAGCTGGATAGACAGGTTGGCATTAGTAGTCAGCTGATTTTCTGTTTATGATGATATTTCTCTTTACCTGCGGAAACAGTTGGTTTTTGTCTTAATTAAATTTTCACCCAGGCCGACATGGGCCCTATTAGGTTTTTTTTATAACTCAAATCTTAAACTTTCACCCAGACCGAACAGACAGGTTAGGTTAAAAAAATGTTGCAGTTGACTGAATTTTTAGGCTACTTTGGAAGTAAGAAGGATCCCTCCTCTTAAATCTGGCAGTTAACTACTAATGTAATCCCCGACTAGACTCCCAAAACACATAAATGGTCGCAAGCAGTATGCATATTAATCTACAGTAGATTAAAATATAAATTTGTAATATTGATCTTTATTATTTAGCTCACTTCACTGATGCTCAGGATCCTGATAGTGCAAGCCACAATAAATTATCCGTATACAAATCTTCACGCTGACTTAGCTGACATTGCGAAAACCAGAGAGAACAGAGTGCCATATAACTAAATCCTTACTATAATAAAGCCTTTAATTTATAATATAAGCCTTTTTTTTATAATATATGCAACAGATATATCTTGCATGATACAGAACAGACGCTTACAACACTAGGTACAAAGAGGTGTTAAGAAAAGAATTCAGAACACAGTAGGTACTAACATTTAACTTCTTCTCGTGCGCCAGCCTTGATTCTAATTCACATTTCTTCCTACTTGCCTCCAACAGTTCTTGTTCTTTTTGAATTTTCTCTGTGAAATAGTAATTCGACAATTTTTCAGTTATTAAACTGCAGTAATCCAAATCGAATGGGAGTATCTAATCTAATTGGATAACTGCAATCGTACTTCGGTTTGTTTTGCTTGAAATATATTTAAGTATTTACCTTCGACGTGCATATAAAACGCATTAAAGTGTTCAGCCATTCGTAGTAACCAAGGATCCTTAGCAATTTCACCCATTCTATTGATGGAGTAAATATTAAAAGCACAAGTGAAACAAGATTTTTTAAATTTAAGATCAAGGAGAAGTGGAGGAATTGCAATTACTAATCACGCATAAAGTGGCGAAAAATAATCAATCACTGAGATTTTTATAGAGGATAAATTACAAAATTTTCCGAATAATTCAATTTAAAAGAAATAGATTTTTTAAACAGTGAAATGTAAACGGTAGATGTTCGGATTTCGGAACAAACCATCAATCAACAGATAGTCAAGGACTAAACAGATTAAAAAAAGTTGTGTTTGTGACTACATGTTAGATAATCTACCAAAGTTACTGCTAAATCTACCTAAATATTCTTAGTGTAAATGCTACAATTGTTGTCTTTTTATTATATTCATCATAGTTATATGACCTTGTACATACTGCATTAAATAATTGTAAATACCAATTTGTGAAAATAATAGTAAAATTAGCACTATAGGATAGAGGGATGCAACCCTATATGTTTTACTTTACTCATGATTTAAAACGTATAATGAGAGAAAATAAAGAATTCATTATTATTATGTATGGAGCAAAAAGTAATCAGAAGAATTGACAAATGACAATAGAGATTTTAAATCAATTGGAAGGGGGATAGAGCTCATACAGTGAGGACAAATTCTTGGAACAATTAAAAAATATGTTGAATTAAACAATTTTTGTCAATTTTGAAGTCAAATGTCGAAAAAAGCGACAGAATGCCGCCGTCAATAATTCCCTTAAAGTTATTTAGATGGACAAATTGTGCGAACTTCAGTGATTTAATGGTTGAGCCAGCGCTGAGATCAATATCTTCACGCAATATGTGTACAACATATGGACCGGGATTAGTATCGGAGTATTTGAAAGAAGACTCGTCTTCGAATCCAGGTCTATTATACACCGAGTGGGAGGAGTTAGAGGGGGGGATGTTTTTTTTTTGCTTCGCACTCCATGTCTGGGCTGTAATCAGCTGGTCGTTTGTTGCAATTTTCCTGTTTTTGTACATGACTCGGCGTACCAATCTGCCAAAAGGCAGGCAGGGCCTCCCCCGTCAGGGTGGTCATCGTCCGTTCCGAACCCAAGGATTAAATTGTATAATAAAACACTTACCCTATTTAAATACTAAAATTAACACCAAACCAAAGAACACATAAAATGTAGAAAACTCAGCGAAGAACCAAGATAAAAAAAATATATATCTCAACCACGCCACGTGTGTAAAACAACACACCGACGAGCAAAATCCCCAGAGCTCATCAATAGCTGCGTTCAATTTTGCTGATGACAGTAACAATAGTCGCTGGCAGTCGCTGCTAAGTGTTTGTGTGTGTGTTAAGTGTTTCATGGCTTCACACTCTCAAACCGTTTTTGACGTTACCATCAACTCGCCATAAAAATAAAAATAGTAAAAATAAAGTCAGCAACAATAAATAACCAAAATGTTTTAATGTTACATCACACACAATTATTAATTAAAGTCACAGCTACTGCGATACTGCATTAGACCATATATTTATGAGCACATGGCACTACGTCTAGTTCGGTTCGGTTGTACGGTTCTACGTGTAGTTGTATTTACCAGTCCATGAATTGTATACCGGATTCTCGTCGTAAATAGTAGAGCAGCTGCAGCACGGCGTGTGTCACGATGTAAATTACGTACATTTTGACGTTTCTTCAAGCGATCTGACAGCAGGGACGTTTAACGAAACGTCAAAATATACTTATTTTGCCACACGCCGCGCTGCAGTGCAGTTGCAGTTTTTTAGACAGGTCCTAAAAAATATGTTAATATTAGTGGGAAGTATGTTCGGGAATAGCCACTGTATTTGTATCCGAACATTTAAAAAGATATTGCAACAGTAGCTCCACGCGCTGTCATCAGCGGACGTAATTGGAACCATTTTTATCGCCTTTCGCCATTTTTGTGATGGCGGCCGATATTTATACATCCTGAAGGTGTTGTTATTAAATAATAAATGCATTAAAATGGAGGAAACTAGAATTATATACTACATAGATGACGAGGAGACGCCGTATTTAGTTAAAATTCCCATATCACCTGAGAAAGTTACGTTGTTGGATTTCAAAAATCCTTTGAATAGGCCGAACTATAAATTTTTCTTCAAATCTATGGACGATGATTTTGGTGTTGTGAAAGAGGAAATAGTGGATGATAACGCTCATCTACCGTGTTTTAACGGTCGTGTGGTGTCGTGGTTAGTGTCTGCGGAAGGGTCGAACCCCTCTGATGGGGCGTCACAATGTACGGACAGTAATGCAGGGAAGGCAAAGCAAAACAACCATGGAGCTCCGTCAGTGCCCCTTACTAGGGACACCTGTACAGATACGGACAGTACAATTAGCTCCAGACCGGGCCACAGAGCGTCCTGTGACAAATACAAATACAGAGGACTCAGAATCAACGGACACTCCAAGTACGGTAACCATGGGCTGGAATATCAGACAGCTTCACTGAGCTCCGATTTGGACTCTAGTCTATTTGACAGTCAGTCTGAGATCACAACAACAACAGGAAGGCACACAAACGCCTCGGTTGACCGTCCATTGACCGAATGCAGTAGCGTGTCCCATTTACAAGTCAGCTCTAGAAAACGGCCTCAGCGAAGACGGAAAAGGCCTCAAGTGATGTCTAGGACATCATCATACTCCTCGATAACCGATTCCACTATGTCAATGCACATCATTACAGTTACGTTGAATATGGATACGGTGAACTTTCTCGGTATATCGATAGTTGGGCAGTCCAATAAAGGTGGAGACGGGGGGATATACGTGGGGAGTATAATGAAGGGAGGTGCCGTCGCTTTGGACGGACGGATAGAGCCGGGTGATATGATATTACAGGTATGATTTATTCTTGTCGAGTTTGTTATGTCGAATTGTTGGAATTTTCATAGAGGAACTGCTTTTTGCGTTGTTACACACTATTTGTCCAAGTTTTGACAAGCTCTGTGGCGCCATGGTCAGTAATGTTACTTTGACACTAATGGACAAACGCTTGTGTTCATCTACATGTCTGTTTGTCTTGTTTGAGTAACTAAAAGTGGTAGGGTGCATCAAAGCAACCCGTCTGTGGATATACCTCACAGAAAACCACGGGCAAATAAAAACTCCCTGCAGGGTTGATGTTTTTTTTATACCACTAAGGTGGATATCAAGCATACGGCCTGCCTGATGGTAAACTGTCACCGTAGCCTATGAACATTTGTAACACCAGGTACGTCACTTGTGTGTTCACGCATTTCTTGAAGAATTCCATGCTGTAGTCCCTTGGAAAAACCTCGGCTGGGAGCTCATTCCACAGCTGGAGAGTTCTCGGAAGAAAACTTCTCTGAAAGCACAGTGAATGCAACCATTGCGGTTCCAGCGTGTGAGGGCAAACTCCCCGCCGTCGGTGAGTGGTGTGGTTCCTGTATGTGAGTGACATTATTAGTAAGCTCCTAAGCAGTTGCTGTGTTAGCTATCTGTTTGTGTTGGTCTGGGCGTCTTCAATGTATTATAAAGTATGTTAAGTCATTGTGCTATATTATCTTATTTCTATACAATCTAAAATTTTGTTACTAAATTTGAGTGCTTTGTGTAGAATATTGTTGAGAGCTCGATGGCGCCATTGCGCGTGTCATTCTAACCAAACACGCAGGTTAAGCAACGTCTACCGCAACCTGTCTATGGATGGGGTTTATCTAACTGGAGTTTCTTTGTGTTTTGGAGGGCATGTTAAGCTGTCAATCCCGGCTGTTGTCGATAGATGACAGTCGTTAAGCTAAGTCCGTGGCCCTCGGGCGGCTTGAAAATAGTGGCCTCTGCCAATTCGCATTTGAGCAGCGTGGCGGAGTATGCTCTAAACACCTTCAGTTGAAGGGAGACCCGTGTCCCTGCAGTGGGATCAATAAGGGTTGATGTGGATGTGGTGCAGATCAAATAATCTTTTCACATTAGAGTTTAACAAATTTTTGGCCAATGGTCAGAAATTTCTATTCTACCATGCTATATAACATAACATTCACCACTGCACCACCGAGCGCAGTGGTGAATGACGCGCTTTGACGCCGATGCTCTTGGGTTCGAAGAGAAGAGCATGCATGAAGAGGTTGATGAGTGTGGAAAGAGGTGGAGAGCAGTATGTTTGAATCAGTGCACCTGGTGTATTATTGTCTCTGCCTACCCCAATGGGAGACCAATGGTTGTGTTAATTAATACGGGTCCATTTTTAGGGTTCCGTACCCAAAGGGTAAAACGGAACCCTATTACTGAGGCTCCGCTGTCCGTCCGTCCGTCTGTCACCAGGCTGTATCTCATATAGATAGTTAGATAGTTGAAATTTTCACAGATGATGTATTTCTGTTGCCGCTATAACAACAAATACTAAAAAATAGAATATAATAAATATTTAAGGGGGCTCCCATACAACAAATGTGATTTTTTTGCTCATTTTTGCTCGATATTGATGTAGACGCTTGAAATATTCACAGAATATTTAGTTACATATTTACTTTAAGAATAAATAATTAAATTAAAATAAAACAAATATTTAAGGGGGGCTCCCATACAACAAACGTGTTTTCTTTTGCCGTTTTTATAGATAATGGTACGGAACCCTTCGTGCGCGAGTCCGACTCGCACTTGGCCGATTTTTTAGGGTTCGTCAATCTCCAATATATATTTTTCTTTATGTCGACTCCTAGGACCACTTTAGGAATCCCGCCATAGACTAACGTTAACCCATGCAATACAGAAAGTAGCCCTCTCTATCAACCCCCGCCGCTAACACAGCAAATCCGTAGAACCTTACTGGTAACATCATTCACTCATGCGCGGTCACCAATAAGTTTCTAAGTTACCGTGTTAGCAGCAGATGTGAATAAAAACAAACTCCCCTGGTGGGTTGTTGTGTTAATGTATTGCAAGTGTTCATAGGCTACGATAACCGTTTTACACCAGGTGGACCGTGTACTTGAAAGCCTCCTGATGTTGTATAAAAAAAAATTTAAAGTCAATATGTCTTTCTGTAGTGCAGTAATGGCCGATAAAGTGAATAAAATGCTGACAGCCCAGTGGATAGAGAACTACCCTATTTAAATGCAAGTAGATGTAACCTGCATTGTGGGCTTCCGCCACCAATTAGTTCATGCAAACTAACACCGGCCGGCATCCACCCACTGCCGTTAGTAGATGCAACATGCCGTCGCTGCCATGGCTGCTCCGGTAGTCTCTGCCTCGGCTGCTGCGGTCGTCCGCCATCTGGAACAGGAGCCGCATGCACTATTAGCCATTAACCAACTGGTTTTGGTTCGAATCCAGATGCGGGCGTGCACCACTAAATTCGTGTTTTCGGATTTGTGTACACATTTGTTATTGGCAGAGCTGCGATAGCCAGCGGAGCCACATTACCCTCAAAATTGCTGTTTGGGGTAGACTGATGTCATCCAGCTAGCGTTTAGACGGTAATAGTGAGAAACTCCAAAATCGACACACTAATAGCTAACATATTGTAGTTTTGTATCCTTTAATTTGAAATTCAAATGTTCGTTGGTGAGGAAGAACGGTCCAAAATAGTTCCAATTAGAAAAAAAAACATATGGGAAAACGTATGGCCGGCCACTCTGCAGTGCAGAGTCAGCACTGCACTCCCATCAACAGAAAAAGTAACAGCACTCGTCGCTAGATGTCGTACAGGGTTCCATATATTTATAAAAAATTAAAAATAAAATATTTAAATATTTTTTAAATTTAAAAAATATCAGCTCTGCCTACACAGCTTGCTGTTATTTACTAGTTATCGCTTGGTGAAGGAAAACATCGTGAGCCAACATGCACGTCCAAAAAAACATATTTCGAAAGACGTGTAACCTGGTAAGAAAGGTCTGGTTTTGCCTATGTCGTGAGAGCTCTACAGTTACTCCATGACACAATCGGTCAAATGACCGCGAGATCAATGGTGTCTTGGAGGCGTCTTTTTTTTATACTACGTCGGGGGCATACAAGCATACGGCCCACCTGACGTAAAGCGGGTACCGTAGCCTATTAACGCTTGCGATATATTAAGTATCAGTCGCGCGATGCATCCGCTGCTGCTTACACAGCAACTCCTTGGGAGCTTACTGCTCACCTCACTCACACGCAGGAACACAACAACCCTCTAGGGAGTTGTTATTTGGCTGCGGTTTTCTTTGAGGTGAAGGTACTTCCCCAGACGGGCTGCTTTGATGCGCCCTACCTCTCTTAAAACATCCAGATCAAGATAAATAGACATGATTATGCACACAAATGTTTGCCTTGTGTGGGAATCGAACCCACGAGCGTTGGTGTCATAGTGTGAATGAAACCCTTTCTCTAACCCACTTAAACACTAAAAATTATATATATATATATAGAATGTGGCTTTACTTATACAATATATCAAATTACCTCTAAATTGTTACAGGTGAACGATGTAAACTTCGAAGACATGACCAACGATGAAGCGGTGAGGGTGCTCAGAGAAGTGGTCCAGAAACCTGGGCCTATAAAACTAGTTGTGGCCAAGTGCTGGGATCCAAACCCCAAGGGCTATTTCACCATACCCAGGACGGAGCCAGTCAGGCCCATAGACCCTGGTAAGTTTTTTTTTTGAGCATCATCGTGAGGCGTACAAGCATACGGCCCACCTGATGTAAAGTGGTTACTGTAGCCTATGAATGGTTGTAATACATTGAGTGTCACTCGCGCGATGCCTGTTCTTCTGCTAACACAGCAGAACCTTTAGGGCTTTTTTTATACAACATTGAGAGGTATACAAGAATGCGGATCACCTGATGGAAAGCGGTTACCATATCACTAACGCGATCCCACCCCTGCTGCTAGCACAGCAACTGGTTAGGTGTAGTTGTCTCACTAGTAACTTCACTCAGATGCAAAGAAAGAAGGAAAGATAAATTTATTTGCTTCAAATATTCGTACATTGAAGCTGTTAATAAATACTAGTTTTATAATATATCGCCTGAATCAGACATGCAAATATATTTAAACCTATCCAATTAAATTACTATCTATGCAGATAAAATTGGAGTGTCTGTTTGTAATATTAAAATAACCGCTTTTTACTAAATGCATATGGATGTATACACGGTACATATACCAAAATGAATAGTTTTACAATTTTTGTCTGTCTGTCTGTTTGTTCCGACTAATGTCGAAACGGCTGGACCGATTTTGACGGGACTTTCACTGGCAGATAGCTGATGTAATAAGGAGTAACTTAGGCCTCTTTTATTTTAGAATTTTTATTTATTTTTATTAATATAAATAAATAATATTCCACGCGGACGAAGTCGCGGCCACACCCAGTATTACATATATTCTTTAACTTCACTTAGACAATCCGCATATCAATCCTACTAATATTATAAATGCGAAAGTTTGTATGTATGGATGGATGTTTGTTGCTCTTTCACGCTTAAACGGCTGAACGGATTTGAATGAAATTTGGCACGTAGATAGATTATGATCTGGATTAACACATAGGCTACGTTATTTGACTCAACGCAGGCGGAGCCGCGGGCAGCAGCTAGTAAATTATAATTTATCATTTAAAAATTCGGATATACGTGGGACACTGAAAGTTTTACGAAAATAAAAAAAAGGTGTATAGGTAACATTCTGGAACACCATTCCTCATTCATTCAATATGAATTCTATATGTTTGTCTGTGCGTTTGTCTGTCGCTTTTTTTCGAATATTCGAATATTGACTTCAGATTCGGATTCAGCATAAAAATGTAGAATATGAATGTTCAGGAACGCCGTTCCTATCTCCTAAGGAACATGGTCAAAATGGGCGAAAATTAAAAAAAAAATCAATTGCTATATAATTGACGAGCCAGGTGTTCCTCTGGCAATGCAAGCTTGCGCATTCTCAACTGGTTTTTTATTATGTGTCTTCACGGAGGTCCCTTGCGGGGTAGGCAGAGAGAACCATGCGCCATAAGACGCGGTCCTTACACTCTTCACTCGTTCCTTTCACATTCATAGCTCTTTTCATGCACGCTCGCCGGTTCCTAAGGCTCCTGACATAACCTTCTGATAAAACACGACCAATTTGGTCATGGTAGGTTAGTCTTGGTCTTCCTCGGCTCCTACATCCTTCCACTTTCACATTGTATATCTGTTTCGTCATTCTTTTATCTTGCATTCTTTCTACATGTCCGAAGCAACGGAGCATGCCCTTTCTTATCTTAACACCGACACTCTTTCAGTCCTACTCGCTTTCGTACGTCATCATTTCGAACGCGGTCAGCAAACGTTATGCCGCAAATTTTTCGTAGTGCTCGCATCTCGACCGCCTTTATTCTACTTTCATGCTCTCTCTGCCATACCCAGCTCTCACTTCCATAAGTTACCGTTGGGATTAGCACCGCGTTGTGTACAGCGAGCTGCGCCTTCTGGCTTAGATTTCGGCTGCCAAACAGTTTACCCAACGCTCCAATCACCCTATTCCCTGCACTCACTCGTCTCTCCACATCAGCGGTGTTCCTTCCATCGCTGCTAAAAGCGCTTCCAAGATATACAAACTTATCCACCTGTTCCAACACTACATCATCAACCGTAATCCTAGTGTTCGTTCTGGTCCGAAAGGAATACGCACTCGCCATTGCCTCCACTTCTTGAAAAGGCCCACAAATCGGCTTATCACCAGATAGTGGCCCATTTCAAGAGTGGGACCTCTTGTTGTGAAGGCTCTTGTATCCATTAACGACTTTCGGAGACGTCCATCTATCAAAATCAAATCAATCACACTTTTCTGTTCATTCCATCTCCATGTGTACGTGTGAATATCCTTCTGATGGAAGAACGTGCTCCACACAAGGAGGTTTCGTTCCATACATACGTCTAAAAGTAACTTACCAGCATCGTTCACTCTCTTATCTCCGTATGGACCAAGCACAGCCTCATAACTGCTTCGCTTGGTCCCAACCCATCCATTCAGATCTCCACACATAATTATCCGTTCATTCGCATCAGCCAAATCCAGAACACCCCTTGCGGTCTCCCAAAACCTCTCGAGCTCCTGGGGATTAGTAGAGCTTACATAAGCATATGCTGCAACCAAAAAGACTCGCGTAATCCCCAGTTTTATTTTAACCCAGAGAAGTCTTGGCCCTACTAAATCGTAAACTTTCACACCAGCGACCAAGCGAAATGAAAGCACAACGCCTACGCCAGCACTGGCATGATCGTCCTGGTTCACTCCGGACCACATGGTCATCACGCCACCGGGCAGATCTTCGACGTCGCTTCCCTTTCGCTTGGTCTCTGACACACACAAGACATCTAGGCATCTCTCGTTCATTATATCTATCAACTCATTCATCTTATCTTGTAATCCACCTCTCACATTCCATGTGCCTATACGACACTCGGCTCTCCTCGACCCGCCCCCACCGCCGCATGCACTTAAACCCGCACCGACGAGGGCGGATCGGTACGCGTCGCCTACGGGGGACGCCCTAATCCGCGCGTCTTAGCGGTTTGTGTTTAGGTCCAGAATTGCAATCCAGTGTTGGACTGGCAGGGTCGCGACGTGCACGCTTCTGGTACCGACCCCTGACCCCTGGTTTTTAGGGTTCCGTACCCAAAGGTTCCGTACGTAAAACGGAACCCTATTACTGAGACTTCGCTGTCCGTCCGTCCGTCTGTCTGTCACCAGGCTGTATCTCATGAACCGTGATAGTTAGACAGTTGAAATTTTCACAGATGATGTATTTCTATTGCCGCTATAACAACAAATATTAAAAAATGGAATAACATAAATATTTGAGGGGGCTGCCCATACAACAAACGTGATTTTTTTTGCTCGATATTGATAACGGCAACAGGTAGACGCTTGAAATATTCATAGAATATTTAGTTATATACTCACTTGAAGAATAAATAATTAAATTAAAATAAAACAAATATTTAAGGGGGGCTCCCATACAACAAACGTGTTTTTTTTTTGCCGTTTTTATAGATAGTGGTACGGAACCCTTCGTGCGCGAGTCCGACTCGCACTTGGCCGGTTTTTTATTAAATCTTTTCAAAGTACTCTCCGTCAGCCTCTATACAAATTTCATGCGTCTGAACCAGTTTTCGAAACACTTTTTCCAGTCCGTCGCAGACACCTCATTTACAGCCTGCTCGAACGCTGACAGCGCATCTTCCGGCGACGAAAATTGTATCCCTTAGAGCTGATTTTTTTTTCGGGAATAAGAAGTTGCATGGTCCTAGATCAGGGCTGCAAGGAGGGTGGCCCAGGAGTTTGACCGGCGTGCTGTGCAGAAAGTCCCTCGTTTCGAGCGCGGTGTGCGCGGGCGCGTCGTCGTGGTGGAGCAGTAGACCGCGGAGCCCTGTGTTTGGTCGCTTGTTGATCACAACAGAGAAAACTACAGCCAAGTCTTTGGTAGTACCTACACCATTCGGCATTGATGCTTCATTGGCTTATTTGATTAGCAAAAATCCGCAATGGTTTAATTAACCGCTAAAGGAATTTTGGTGGGGTCACATGCTCGATAGAAACTAATGTTTTTATTTTTCAGGAGCACCGTTCCTATATAAAATCTATATGTTTGTCGTGTGTCTGTCGCTTTTTTCGAATATTCGAATTTTGACTTCAGATTCGGATTCAGCATAAAAAAGTAGAATAGGAATGTCTGAAAAACCAACCTATCTCTTAACCCTTCGAAACCCGGGTGGTCGTATACGACCGCGAAATGTATGGGAAAACGTATATAACGGGTTCTGACTGCTCAAGGAACATGGCCAAAATGGCCGACAAATTAAAAAATAAAATGAATTTTTATTTCAGATTTGAAAAGTAAATTAAAAAGTAGAATAGGAATGTCTTAAAAACCAATCAAAATGGCCGACAGATTAAAAAAAAAAATGTTGTATAATTGACGAGCCAGGTGTTCCTCTGGCAATGCAAGCTTACGCATTCTCATCTGGTTATGACTTAAAGTAACTCTTTATGGCTTATTTAAAAAGTATTGTTTAAGTATTTTTCTACATTTCGCGTAAGGATTTGGATTTGACCCGGAATGATCTATCGCCAAACTCAATATATATATTTATTTTTATACTAAGTCGGGAGGCATACAACCATACGACCCACCTGATGTAAAGCGTGTATCGTAGCCTATTAACGCTTGGCGATATATTAAGTATCTCTCGTGCGATGCCTCCTCTGCTGCTTACACAGCAACTCCTTGGAAGCTTACTGGTGATTTCCCTCACACGCAGGAACACAACAACCCTCAAGGGAGTTGTTATTTGGCTGCGGTTCTCTGTGAGGTGGAGGTTCTTGCCCAGACGGGCTGCTTTGATGCGTCCTACGTCTCTTAAAACATCCAGACGAAACAAACAGACATGTTCATGCACACAAATGTTTGCCTTGTGTGGGAATTGAACCCACGAGCTTTGGTGTCGTTGGACTGAGCCACCGAGCTCGTCATTCATCACCACCTACGTAAACCAACGTCACCTAGTGTATGAGGATAAACTCCCAGTCGTCGGCGAGCTGTGGGCATAACTCTTCAGAACACAACCCTTTATCACAATCGGTAGAAGACGCAAAGAGGAGCCAGAATCTCTTCTCAAACTCCAGGGCTCCATACCGAACTCAAGGGCTCGATCTTAAAACTGACGAGCTCAGTGGCGCAGTGGTGAATCGCGCTGTTACGCTACTTTGACACCAACGCTCATGGGTTCGATTGCCACACAGGACAAACCTTTGTGTGCATGAACATGTCTGTTTGTCTTGGTCTGGTATTTTCTATGTATAATAAGTGTGTATTTACAAAAAAAATGTATTAACGTATGTTTATCAGTTGTCTAGTACCCACAACACAAGCTTCGCTTACTTTGGGGCTAGGTGGCGCTGTGTAATTTGTCCGACCAAAAAAAAAAACCATTTTGTCTATTTGGAATTTCAATTTCAGGTGCATGGGTGGCGCACACTCAGGCCTTGAGAGAAGCGTACCCACCTCCTCCGCCGTCACTGTCGGCCCTCCCGGTTTCGTCGGTGTCGGAGCGCGGTGCCTCGGACGCCAGCACCGTCCCGGCCGGCGGCCTGGAGCCCCAGCTATCAGTCAATATGGACATGGCACTCGTTGTCAGAGCTATGCTGAGAGTCGACTCCGGTGAGTACAAACCAGGGTTGGTGCTGATGCAGGCTTCTTGAATATGTATCAGCTAATGATATTTTCTTGTTGGACAAATTTTCGTTTTCGGACAGGAAGAAAGAATCACGAAACATATATACATCGCGAAAGCTTTGACGAGCCCGGTGGCGTAGTGGCGAAACGTGCTGTTACCTTACTTTGACACCCACTCCACGTGGGTTCGATTCCCACACAGGACAAACATTTGTATGTTTGTCTTGGTATGGGGATTTTTAAATTTAAAAGAGATGGCGCTATCTCCACTATCATAGCAGCGCGTCTGGTGAAGTACTTTCACCTCACAGAAAACTGCAGCCAAATAACAACTCCCTAGCCTAGAGGGTTGTTGTGTTCCTGCGTGTGAGTGAGGTCACTAGTAGGCCGATTCTACTAAAAAACTGCAACTGCACTGCTGCGTGTGTCAAAATGCGTGCATTTTGACGTTTAGTTAAGCGATCTGACAGCAGCGACGCTCCAGTATATGATTCGCTACTTTGTAAAAAACCTGTAGGCCGATTCTACTAAAAAACTGCAGCTGCACTGCAGCGCGGCGTGTGTAAAAATACGTACATTTTGACGTTTCATTAAACGTCCCTGCTGTCAGATCGCTTAACCAAACGTCAAAATGTACGCATTTTGACACACGCCGCGCTGCAGTGCAGTTGCAGTTTTTTAGTAGAATCGGCATACTGCACTGCATGTTTCCTGCAATATAATCGTATTCTGATAAATTGTTTTGACATTTGTATAGCTGTGACAGTAGTTTTGAAGGAGTTTACTTGCAGTTTTGTTAACGTTACTCTTGAGCAACTTTTGCGAAGTGAAATTATTATTCTCAAGCGGTGATTTAAAACAGTTGTTTTGGGAGATGTTTGTTGGAATATATAATTAAGTAAAGCTTATTTTCAGTTAGAAATACCTCCACGTCGGCAACCAAGGATAATGGGGTTTGAAACTACAGGAGTAAATATTTAGTAAAAATCCATCCATCCAATCAATATGGGAACACGACAGGTGTTAAGTAGTTCATTTGCAGGATACGTACAGTTGCAGCGTAGTTGCAGTGCAGGACATTTTAATAGAATACACGTATTAGCACTGCACTATTCCTGCACGACTCAAGTGACAAGCGCAAACGTGCAGTTGCAGTTATTTAGCAGAATTGGCCTACAGTAAGCTCCTAAGGATTTGCTGTGTTAGCAGAGGTGGCATCGCGCGAGCGCTACTTAATGTATCACAAGCGTTTATCGGTTACGGTAACTGCTTTACATCAGGTGGGCCGTATAACAAAACGTAGAAGGATGTAGGAGCCGTGGATGGCCAGGACTGCCTACTATGACCAAATTGATCGTGTTTCAGAAGGTAATGTTTAAGAGCCTTAAACCTGCGAGTGTGGATGAAAAGAGTAATGAATGTTAAAGAATGTGTGCCACTCTGTTGTCTCTGCCTACCCTGCAAGGGATTTGACGTGAAGTTGTAGATAGATTTATATATATGCTGGGTGACTCTTTAATTTTTCAGGTCTTGAAATAAGGGACAGGATGTGGTTAAAGATCACAATACCAAACGCCTTCATCGGAGCTGACGTCGTGGACTGGATACTGCAGCACGTGGCGGGGATAGTCGACCGCCGCGACGCGAGGAAGTACGCCTCGCATATGCTTAAGGTAATTGAGGTTAAGCGCCGTTGCTCGATACTAGTCTTAGGATGGGTGACCGTTGAAAATTGACTCCTTTTTACCATTACCGGTATAGTCTACTGCTTGTATGTAAGAAAGTACGCCTCGCATATGCTTAAGGTAATTGAGGTTAAGCGCCGTTGCTCGATACTAGTCTTAGGATGGGTGACCGTTGAAAATTGACTCCTTTGTACCATTACCGGTATAGTCTACTGCTTGTATGTGAGGAAGTACGCCTCGCATATGCTTAAGGTAATTGAGGTTAAGCGCCGTTGCTCGATACTAGCCTTAGGATGGGTGACCGTTGAAAATTGACTCCTTTGTACCATTACCGGTATAGTCTACTGCTTGTATGTGAGGAAGTACGCCTCGCATATGCTTAAGGTAATTGAGGTTAAGCGCCGTTGCTCGATACTAGTCTTAGGATGGGTGACCGTTGAAAATTGACCCCTTTGTACCATTACCGGTATAGTCTACTGCTTGTATGTGAGTGCTTAAGGTAATTGAGGTTAAACTCCATTGCCCATCCTGAGACTAATATTTCAGAATGGGCAGAAGCAGTCCATCTGGGAAAGTACCCCCACTGCACAGAAACTCCCACAAATATCGACTCCCTGGCAGTAAGTTTTGCAAGGAGTTGCAGTGTGAGCAGCAGAGGTGGCATCACGCGATTTATACTTAATGTGTTGCAAACGTTCACGAGTTACGGTAACTGCTTTAGATCAGGTGGGCCCCGTATGCTTGGATCAGGCAATCCCGGTATTGGTACAAGGTCTCTGGAGGGCTGCTGTGTTCCTGGTCGTGAGTGAGGTCACCAGTAAGCTCCTAAAGACTTACTTTTTGTGTTTATTTTTTGTGAAAATATTTTTTTACGGAACAAAATATATTTAAAGAATGACGAAACAGATATACAATGCAAATGTGGAAGGATGTAGGAGCCGAGGAAGGCCGAGACTAACCTACCATGACCAAATTGGTCGTGTTTTATCAGAAGGTGATGTCAGGAGCCCCAGGAACCGGCGAGCGTGCATGAAAAGAGCTATGAACGTCACAGAAGCGAGTGAAGTATGCAAGGACCGCGTCTTATGGCGCTCGGTTCACTCTGCCTACCCCGCAAGGGACTTGGCGTGAAGATATACATACATACATACATACAAAATATTTTTTTTTTGTGAATATATATATTTTTTATACTACGTCGGGAGGCATACAAGCATACGGCCCACCTGATGTAAAGCGGATACCGTAGCCTATTAACGCTTGCGATATATTAAGTATCACTCGCGCGATGCCTCCTCTGCTGTTTATACAGCAACTCCTTGGGAGCTTACTGGTGACCTCACTCGCACGCAGGAACACAACAACCCTCTAGGGAGTTGTTATTTGACTGCGGTTTTCTGTGAGATTTTATCGGATCACTTTGTTGTCCGTCTGTCTGGCTGCCTGTCTGTCTGTTCGCCTGTCATGACCCTTTTTCTCAGGGACGGGTGGAAAATTAATATTTCGAAATATTTCGCCTTTTGTACAAAGTGTCCCTCTGTTTGCAGGCTGGTTTCATCCGTCACACGGTGAACAAGATAACCTTCTCGGAGCAGTGCTACTACGTGGCCGGCGAGCTGTGCGCCGAGATGGCCTCGATGAGGCTCCGCAGCGCCGACGGAGACAGCATCGTCAGCGACACTCTGGCGCCGCTACCCAACCCCAAGTACGTACAAACGGTCTCCGAAATAGTTAGCCAGCGAAGCTATATAACCGAGAAAATTGTCTTTTTTGCAGTTTTGCGGTTTTCGACTGTTACACGTAGTACTCCTTCAGTTTTGAAGCTAGTGAGCTGATGGTTAGACGTGAATGTACCTTAAGTATTGTAGATTCCCCTGAAATAGATTAAATTTCGATTAGCTCAATAAAGGATATCGATAAGTGATGCTATCGCCCCAAAAACCGTTCCAATACAAAGTCTATTGGAGCGCGTGTGGCGAGCTCATTTCAAGTTTTGCAAATTTATATTCCGGGTCAAATTAATTGTCAAAATATTTATTGACACAAGGGTTAGGGTTTGCAGCTGTGCTTTCGCAGCTTGCTGTTATTTACTTATTGTACAAAAGCAGTTCTGCCAATGCGTCGCAGGCCCAGCTCCCCTAGATAAAATACTGCACCAGTCTAGCCATGGCTGTCATAGATCACCTTAAGCAGAACAGCTCCACCTAGGACTAATGTGTATACTTCGGCTATACTTTGTATAGCCGATGGGATCGCGGTGGCTAGGTGGAGCTGTGAAGCTCTCTGACGATCGTGGCTGGACTGACGCAGTATGGGGAGGGAAATTTGGAAACATATGAAGATATTTCACCGGCGTTCTAAAATGGGCAAATCAAAATTTTTAAATAAATAATACGGCCCACCTTATATAAAGCGGGTGCCGTAGCCTATTAACGCTTGCGATATATTAAGTATCACTCGCGCGATGCCTCCTCTGCTGCTTACACAGCAACTCCTTGAGAGCTTACCGGTGACCTCACTCACTCGCAGGAACACAACAACTCTCTAGGGAGTTGCTATTTGGCTGCGGTTTTCTGTGAGGTGGAGGTACTTCCCGAGACGGGCTGCTTTGTCAAGTCAAAGTCAAAGTCAAAATCTTTTTATTCCGTAAAAATGGCTACATTTGTTTGGAATCGTCACAATTTTTTTCCCTACCGTGCAGTTCATGACTAGGTGAGCACTGATAAAAATACTGCCAAAAAACTCAGGCATCCCTCTTTTGGTATCCAAACAAATTTACATAATTTATTAATTACATTATAATTGGATCGACTCAATCCCAGGCATTTTTATCATTAATATAGTCAGATACTTTATAATATGCCCTGCTACACAATTTGGCTTTAATAGTAGTTTTAAACTTGTTTATTGACAATTCTCTTATATTGCTGGGAAGTTTGTTATAGAACCGTATACATTGCCCCATAAAAGAATTACTTATTTTGTGGAGACGGCTTGCATGTAACACAAGATTATGCTTATATCTAGTATTTATGTTATGAGTATCACTCTTTTTACAAAATGAGTCTATGTTTTTATGGACATACAAAAGATTTTCATAGATATATTGCGATGCGACTGTTAGAATATTTATTTCTTTGAATTTTTCTCTAAGGCTCTCCCGGGGACCAAGTTTGTAGATAGCTCTTATGGCTCTCTTTTGCAATAAAAAGATGGTGTTAATGTCCGCGGAGTTACCCCAAAGAAGAATTCCGTATGACATAATACTATGAAAGTAGCTGAAATAAACTATTCTAGCCGTATCAACATCAGTGAGCCGTCTAATAGTTTTCACTGCATAGGCTGCAGAACTTAGTTTTCCTGATAATTTTTCAATTTGTGGGCCCCATTGTAGTTTGGAGTCAATTGTTATACACAAGAACACAGTTGTCTCCACTGGGGCTAAATTAGTTCCATTAACATGTACATTGGTAGTCACCTGTCTTACATTAGGTGTTGAGAACTTAATGATACTGAACTTTTGATACGCCCTACCTCTCTTAAAACATCCAGACCGAGACAAACAGCCATGTTCATGCACACAAATGTTTGCCTTGAACTTGAAAACTGAAAGATGATGAATGTAAGAATGATTTGTGGAATGAAAGAGAGTGTGACGTATGAATCTGTTTATTTATATAGTATTGACGATTTAAAAAATGTGTTTAAAAATATATATATTGTGTAAAAAGTGCCTTGCCCACGGCAGGGGTGTAAGTTTAAAAAAAAAGACCCAAGTACGTACAACCACGTGGGCCGTTCGTCGCCATCAATTCACCTGTTGTCTTGAACGATATGTCACGCTATCAACGGAACGTATGCGGTTTACTCAATTTTTCCTTTTTTTTCTTTTTCATCCAAAAAAATTGTAGACCCACAAAAGAAGGACTGACTCACGCACGCGGGTGTGCGTTAGTCATTCTTCCGTTAGAGGCACCAAAAAGGGAGGGAGGAGGTGAGATCTTGCATATGATGGGTATCTTATGCAAGATCTCACCGTTCCGTGCGAACGAACTGGTGATGTCAGATTCCTACTGACTAAAACACCCCCTGGGACTGCTTTTAGCCTGGAAGGCTATGAAGGCTGCATCTGAAGCGATCACCCCAGGGAACGGGGTGACGCAAATCAGTTTACTCAATCATTTATTGCATTCTTAATGTAAACCATGGGTATTAGATTTTTTTATACAACGTCGGAAGGCATTCAAGCATACGGTCCACCTGATGTAAAGCGGTTACCATAGCCTATGAACGCTTGGAAATACATTAACTATCGCTCGCACGATGTCTCCTCTGCTGCTGACACAGTAACTCCAGGAGCTTACTGGTGACCTCACTCACACGCAGGAGCACAACAACCCTCTAGGGAGTTGTTGTTTGGGTTTCGTGTGAGGTGGAGGTACTTCCCCAGACGGGCTGCTTTGATGCGCCCTACCTCTCTTAAAACATCCAGACTAACACAAACAGACGTGTTTCATGCGCACAAATGTTTGTCCTGTGTGGGAATCGAACTCACGAGCGTTGGTGTCAAAGTCGCGTCATTCACGACTGAGCCACCGAGCTCTCCAAAGATGTTTGGAAATGATTCAGCACATATATTAATATATCTTTAATTGTACCACTTGATACGAGGGTCATTTGAAAAGTTTTTAGCCTAACATGGTTAAAGTCATTGGTTTTTTTATAACTACCCTCAGTTTGTAGTTACATTATTTAGCAACAAGTATGCACAGTTTAGTTTATTCACAGTAACTCATTGTTCGTTTACACGTGATACCGTAAGTCAAGTCAGAGCTATTTTTGAAAATGGATAAAATTGAACATCGTGCAGTGATAAAATACCTGAATTTGAAAGGTTTAACTCCAAAAGCTATACATGAAGACATGTCTGCTACTTTGGGTGAGTCCGCTCCTTCGTATGCGACTGTTAAAAACTGGGTGGCAGAGTTTAAACATGGTCGTGAGACCATTCAAGATGAGCCCCGTAGTGGCCGGCCTTCGACTGCTTCCACTGATCAAAACAAAGAAAAAATCTGTGATTTAATTTTATCTGATCGAAGATTTACTGTCGAGGAGATAGCTAAGACTAGGCATCTCATCTGAGCGAACACATCATATAATTACTACTGAACTTGGATTCTCTAAGGTGTCTGCGCGGTGGGTACCGCGACTGCTTTCAGTGGAACAAAACGCAACCGACTCACAACTTCTCGCGACTGTTTAGAGTTATATGAAGCTGACCCAATAGAATTTGTTGAAAGATTTATAACCATGGATGAAACGTGGGATCACCACAATACACCCGAGACAAAAGAACAGTCGAAACAATGGAAAAGAGCAGGATTGCCCACCCCAAAGAAGGCAAAGGTGGTTTTATCGGCGGGCAAAGTCATGGCATCCGCTTTTTGGGATGCAAAGGGTATAATTCTCGTGGATTATTTAAAAAAGGGTGAAACAATAAACTCCGATTACTATTGCAACCTGTTGCGTCGTTTGAGAGAAGAAATCAAAGAAAAACGTCCAGGTTTATTGAGAAGAAAAGTCTTGTTTCATCAGGACAATGCGCGCGTTCACACCTTTGTGCAATCCATGGCGAAAATCCATCAATGTGGCTTCGAATTGTTACCTCATCCCCCATATTCACCGGATTTAGCACCGTCCGACTTTTATCTGTTCCCAAAGGTGAAAAAATTTTTAGGTGGTAAACATTTTTTTACAAATGAAGAGGTCATAGCCGCCGTGGACGCTTATTTTGAGGAGTTAGACGAAGATTTTTTTAAAACGGGTATCGAAGCCTTACCGGGTCGATGGAAAAAGTGTTTTGAGCTCGGAGGAGAGTATGTTGAAAAATAAAAATAAACTCAAAATCGTGTGGTTTCATTAAGTATGTTAGGCTAAGAACTTTTCAAATGACCCTCGTATCACTATAGGAGGAAAGCCAAGACTTATCTGCTATGACCGTGTTTTATCAGAAGGCGATGTCAGGAGCCTTAGAATCCTACGAGCGTGCATGAGTAGAGATATGAATGTTAAAGAAGCGAGTCGGATGTGTAAGGACCGAGTCGTGTGGCGCTCGGTTCTCTCTGCTACCGATTTGGCCTGAAGTTATAGATAATTTATGTATAAATGTAACTTGGTACAAATATTTTTTTTTTCTCTGCAGCATGATGGGCCCTGGATACATGCCGTATGCGGGCTCCTATGGCTACCAGCCCATACCGTTCAAGTACACCTCATGTGTCACCAGCGAGCATACAATATACGGGTGAGTCTACGAACACGTGCAATTAATTTTTTTTTTTGCCATCTTACAACTACATTTACAGGTTTCGATCCCCGTACAACAGTTGTGCTATATATTATATGTATGAATCTATACATCTATACATATAAATAAAATTGAAGTGTCTGTCTGTGATTTCAAAATAAAGCTCATATTATTATTTTCACGTTAGCAAAGCCTAAATACGCATTTTTAACTTTTTTGTCTGTCTGTCTGTCTGTTAGTTTGTCCGGGCTAATCTTCGAAATGGCTGAACCGATTTTGACAGGACTTTCACTGGTAGGTAGAGGACTGTACAGAGCAGAATATAGGGTACTTTTTATCCCGTAAATATTTAGGGTTCCTGCGTAAAAAATGAAAAACTGTTAAAATTCGGAGGAAATATCTTCTCCTTCGGGGGACTTTGTAATTTTATATTTATTATATTTTTGGTGACATAAAATAACTACGCATTTTTTATGTAATAAAAATAAAATATACGTTGCCTCCTGTAAAGATCAATAGATGGTGCTGTATAAAAATTGAATCGCGCTATGGCTGCATCTACGACCCTGAATTTTGTTTTTTTTTAAAACAGAAATAATTTCATGTCTACAGAGAAATAAAGGCTACTAAAAGCCCAAATCTCATGCGTGCGAAGCCGCGGGCTTCAGCTAGTTACTAATAAAATGTTATATTTGTTAATTCATTGATAGTGCAACAGACTAGATCAGTTCCCCTCGCTACGGCGTTCAGTGTGAGGCGACAGAGGCACCTTTTCACATACAAAAAAAACATCTAATACGGTCCAACCGTTTAGGAGGAGTGTCATAAACACGGACAGAATAATTATATATATATATAAAGACATGTTGCCATGGAAGAGCGGAGTCTTCTAATGCAAGCGTGTTCTGTTTAAAAGAAAATCTCTACTTCTGAGTAATGGTAAACGTGTTAATAAATTTATTATTATTATACAGTCTGTGTTGCTTATGCGGCAATGGTAACAAACACACACATCCTCACAAACTTTCACATAAGTTACATTATCTATGGGTCATAAATCCAAAATCAACTTTATTAAAATGTATTGAAACTGTAGCTAGCATTTTTTTTTTTCATTGATTTGTTCTTTGTTTACAGATACAACCGTGAAGAGAGCGTGTTGTCAGGCAGCGGGGGCTCCAGTGCCGGCTCCGATCACCTCACTGCCAAAGAACACACCGGTCAGTGTCATGAACAAGTCATTTACAGATACAACCGTGAAGAGTTGTTGTCATGTTGTCAGGTAGCGGGGAGCTCGGTATAACGTCAATACCAAAGAACAACAGCCAGGATGCCTCGTGGAGAGGCGAATGGCGAAAATGTCTTCCGAATGGGGAATCCATATTTGTATTACTCGGGCAGTTGGGGGAAAGTTTCGTAGATTTTCTCCATACACCCGGCCGTTACACAGTAACTGAATATATATAGATATTAATACAACGTTAGGAGGCATACAAGCATAAGACCTACTAACTAACTAAGGTTGGTTGCCGTAGCTTAAGTGTAATACATTGTCACTGGCCTTCTCTGCTGCTAACTCAGCAACTGCAACAAACTTACTGGTGACCTCACTCACGCGCAGGAACAAGACATCCCTCTAGGTTGTTGTTATTTGGCTGCGGTTTTCTGTGAGGTGGAGGTACTTAAAACTAAAAACATATATATATATATAATACATAAATTAGATATGTATTTCACATGGTGTTTTTCCAAACAAACTAAAACTAAAAATTGTCAAACCCGTTTTTAAAAAACAAAATAGGGAAAATATGAGTTGTTATAGACTATATATACTATAGCCCTCGTTTCCATATTCTCTAAAATACTTGAGAAGTTAATTTATGAAAGCCTTTATAACTACATTCAAATTCAGACTTCAGAAAACATAGGAATATTAATCAGGCCATATATAGTTTTTTAAATGGGGTCATTACAGGCATAGATTCAAAATCATCCGTTTATGCGCTTTACATGGACTTACTCGTAACTAAAGCCTTTGACAATGTGGATCATAATATATTAAAGACAAAGCTGGAAACTTTTGGTATCCGAGGAAAAGCACTCGAATTGATCATGTCCTACTGAAGTGACAGGAAACAAGCAACATCGATCGCGAATATCTGTTCAATTACTAAAACAGAAATAAAGACGATATCAGAATATAGAAATGTCAATCTAGGTGTTCCGCAGGGAAGTGTCCTGGGACCCTTATTGTTTCTTGTGTATATCAATGGTTTTCCAACTTCTGTAGCTTCTCCGATGATAATGTTTGCTGATGATAGTACAGTTGTTTTCTCCAAAAAAAATCAGCAGATGTAATACATAATATAAATGCAGGTTTGATAGACATTGTTAGATGGTTAAGAAATAACAACTTATCTATTAATCTATGCAAGACGCATGTAATGGCTTTTAGGGATAGCAAACAACCATTAAATGAAGCTATTACGGTAAACTATTTGGGAACTTTAATTTCAGAAGTTGAGACAACACAATTTTTGGGACTCATTGTTGACAGGAATTATTGGAAGGCACATGCAGAAAATATTTGCGCAAAAATCTGTCAGTTCTCTTATGCACTGTATATGCTCAGAAAAAAAGAAACAGCGGTAACCGCCTATCAGGCTCATGTGGCATCTATCCTCAGCTATGGTATCATATTTTGGGGTAACTCGACAAATAGGGAAACAGTGTTCCGGGCACAAAAGCGTTGCATAAGAGCTATATGTCAACTCAAACAAACGGAAAGCTGTCAACCACATTTTAATAATCTAAAAATTTTTACATTGCCCTGTTTGTTTATTTCCGAAGTTGCTGTTTTTGTTAGGAAAAATATGAATGGGTTCAAAAATTTCTAATCTCTTAAAATAAAATTTGTGCACCACATAGTCGAACATCCCTAAAGAGCAAAAGTATACTATGTATGGCTCCAAAAATTTATAACAAATTGCCTGATCATATCCGTACGTCACAAAGTCTTCTAAAATTTAAAAAAAGGCTATCAAACATATTAATACAAAAAATATACTACTCGACTCAAGAATTTCTAAACGACAAGTTTTGATTCCTTTTATCATTATTTTGTGTTCCATTCAGCCAAAAGTGCAAATTGTGTTTTATGTCTTGTATGTATACATTGAGACTGATTATGAATTTACATATTTGTTGTCAGGACAAATATGTAAATTCATAAAAAAAAAATAGATTAGATTAACTTTATTTGCATGAATAAGGTACAATTAAATTGATGTCATTACCAATTATACGTAGTCCGTTCTTATTCTGCCACTAACAGCAGCGTGCAAATATTACATTGATTATAACTAAGAAACTGACATTTATTTTGCATTAAATGAGTAAAATTTATGATACAAAACAAATCAAAAACACATCAATAAAATTAAGCTCAATAAGTGCGTACAATATTTTGTGATTAAAATTATAATATGTTATTAAAATAACTTTTAATTGGCAGAGCTGCGATAGCCAGCGGAGCCACATTACCCTCAAAATTGTCGTTTGGGGTAGACTGATGTCATCCAGCTAGCTTTTAGACGGTAATAGCGAGAAACTCCAAAATCGACACACTAATAGGTAACATATTGTAGTTTTGTATCCTTTAATTTGAAATTTAAATGTTCGTTGCTGAGGAAGAACGGTCCAAAATCGTTCCAATTAGAAAAAAAAACATATGAGAAAACGTATGGCCGGCCACTCTGCAGTGCAGAGTCTGCACTGCACTCCCATCAACAGAAAAAGTAACAGCACTCGTCGCTAGATGTCGTACAGGGTTCCATATATTTTAAAAAAATTAAAAAATTACAAATAAAATTTTAAATATTTTTTAAATTTAAAAAATATCTCTGCTCTGCCTACACAGCTTGCTGTTATTTACTAGTATTCTTATCATTCATAAATTCATCCACTGAATAATAACATTTGTCCAGTAGCAGCCGGAAGAGGTTTCTTTTAAAGCAGGTTCGATTTTTATCTTTTAAAATTTCAGGCAGGTGGTTATATATTCGTATTGCCATGCAGTAATAGCATATGTAAATATTAGTTTATATCAATGTAATAATTTGTCATTTTGGAAATGTGTTATATTCAAATCTAATTTATAATTGCACTATTTTAAATTGATTGTCATGACATCTAATCCTGATTTATTAATCTTTATGTATAATTTAATGATTTTGTATTTGGTTGACATTGGATATATCTAATTTTAATATGAAATGTTGCATGCCTTTTGGTAGAATATGGCTAAGTTCTATAACAATTTTTTTCCAACACTATAATTATGTACCCATATTCGCAATAAATATATTTGATTTGATTTTACTTCCTCAGACGGGCGGCTTTGATGCGCCGTACCTCTTTTTAAATGATTGCTGATTGTTTTTCCAATGTGGAGTTGTTAATTTCAGGGGGTCGCGAAGGGGAAGTGAAGTCTGCGTCCTCCGGGTCGGGCGCGTCCGTTGGCGCGGAGGGCGGCGGCGGCGGCGGCGGCCGGCGTGACCGCTCGCACTCCAGCGGCTCCTCGCGCGCAGGCGATCGACCAGTGCTGTTTTTGTAACGGTGAGCACCCTGTATGTACTTCCTCCGTGGGAGAAGGACTTTTCACGAGCTCGGTGGCGCAGTGGTGTAACACGTTGTTACTACGACACCAACGCCCGTGGGTTCGATTCTCACACAAGGCAAACATTTGTGTGCATGAACATGTCTGTTTGTCTTGGTCTAGATATTTTCTATGTGTAATAAGTATGTATTTACAAAAAAAAGGGTGCGTGTACTTATTTACGCGTGTGAGAAGTTATACTTCTTTAGCATCATTAAATAAATATTGAACATTATTAATAATTTAATAATATTTCGTATTAATCATATTAAATAATAATATTTTAATTTATTAGAAGGGTTATTGGAGTAAAATTAAAAAAAGGGCTTTCAAGTAGTAGCGGCGATGTTTACGGAATGTATTACATACAAGTCAAATGTCAAGTACAAATGTTATACATTTTTAACTATAGCGCCATCTACCGGTAATACCGTGAAACATTTAGCAGCTTCAACCTGTTAAATAATACTTTGGCGTTACAGTGATGCGCGCGCATCTTTAAATTTCACTCTCATCATTTTTTCATAACGCGCTTAAAGAAGTATAACTTCAAAAATGTATTTACGTATGTTTATCAGTTGTCTAGTAATCCATAACACAAGCTTCGCTCACTTTGGTGCTAGATGGCGCTGTGTAATTTCTCCTCCAATATTTATTTATTTATTTTGTTTCCAGGACCAAATTGTGAACGCGCTCAGCACGTCATTTACTGCCAAATACCCTTAGGTAATACGTAATATAAACATTATATTGCTATCTTATAAGTCTGATAGAAATACTCGTACTGACGTCTGACACTCAGCGGCGAGCGGGCCATAACTGTATAGGAGGTTGGGCTTACAGATCCACCTCACCCTGTATAAAGTGAAATGGATCATGTGTATGAAATACATGAAAGCGGCGTATTTTCGTGGCGATGTATTTAGTTTACAATTATTTATATACGTTCTTTTTATTTCCACACAATCTGATTCATACTGCCAGCTATACAGGGTGTCGGGCTTCCAGATCCGCAACACACTGTATGAAGTGAAAATAATCGTGTATAATAAATACATGAAAACACAACGTATTTTCGTGTCGCAATATTTAGTTTATAATTATTTATATACGTTCGTTTTATTTGAACACAGTCTGATCCACATTGCCAGCACCAGGTTAAGTTCAAGAGTACAAATACAGTGATCCACATAAATAATACGGCCAACGGTCAGCTGAGCGTCAGCCCCGCTGCGGCCATTGACCATTTGTCATACAATATAGTTTTCAAATTTAGTTATAGCATATAATAATAAAATAATTATTTTCCTTACTATCTCTATCTGACATGTTTTTAACGATATTTCTTCACTCAACTTTGACCGCGTTTTTTTTTCTTTTTCTCTTGTCAGTACATTGAACATACCAAAAAAAAAAAAACAATTCGGTCGAGCCATTTTCGAGTTTTTCCGAGATTAACGCAACGCAATTCATTTTTGTATACATACATATAAATAGAAACAAAAAGGGCAGTGACAGCCTAGTAGATAAAGTACCATCCTGTTATCGGAGGTCCCTGGTTCGAATCCTGTAGTGGGCATGTACCACTAAATCCGTGTTTTCAAATACCTGTGACAGACAGACACGTGAGCGTGTGTGTGTGAGTGAGGGTTACGTTATTCCTTTATTTTTCTCCCCTTTTTTTTTTGTGGCCATCTTTTCTTAGCGTTATCTCGCTTCCTAATCCATTAGTATTGGCGGGATCCGCTGTCTAAGATTAAGGATTTGGCGAAGATAATGATTTCTACACGGAGCGACTGTCGTCAGACCTTCACAAATCACAGGGAAAACCAGATATTTCTTAAGTCGCGCATCTCTCGAAATATAATTAATTAAATATAATTTCTTGGGACGCTTGGTTTGTGTTTCCTCACGATGTTTACCTTCACCGCCGAGCGAGTCATAATTACAAATATGTACATAAATCTGAAAACACGAATTATGCTGTCCACGTCACGTTTTAAGAGAGGTACGGCGCACCAAAGCAGCCCGTCTGGGGAAGTACCTCCACCTCACAGAAAACCGCAGCCAAATAAAAACTCCCCAGAGGGTTGTTGTGTTCCTGCGAGTGAGGTCACCAGTAAGCTCCCAAGGAGTTGATGTGCAGCAGAGGAGGCATCGCGCGATTGATACTTAATATATTACAAGCGTTAATAGGCTACGGCACCCGTTTTACATCAGGTGGGCCGTATGCTTGTATGCCTCCCGACGTAGTATAAAAAAAATCAGGATTCGAATCGCGGAGTGGTTTTATAGGCCTGTACTTTATTCACTAGGCTATCATTGGTCGTGGATTTTAAATTCTATTGATATAATTTAATTAATTTAAAAAAGTTTTTGCACTCGACGTCCAACATTTATTTAAAAAAAGGTTAATACACTTTTAGTGTTTTTTTTTTATAAATTTAATTGGAATTTAATAATTAAATGTGCCATGTATTTCTATAACACACTTTAACATTCTGAAAACAAGATTCAAACGTATAGATATATATATATATAAGGTGTTTTTTTTATATATGCCCGAACTTCAATGGGAGAAAGAGTATCGTTTATTTGTTACGATAGACAAGAAACTTTGTGTCCCGGCATCGTTAAAAAAGTTTGAGAAATCAAATAAATAAAGTGCCTACTTGGTTCATGGTGCATAATGATTGCCCCGATGATGATGATGAATCATCAGTTGTTAATAATTCAGTTTGACGGGGTCGATGCACGAGTCGCGGGTCTAATCGAATTCGCCATTTACACAGCTACGACCACAGCCTGTGTCGAGTTGCCAGCCTGACAGTTGCCAGTCGTAAAGCTCAGTTAAGAGAGGTAGGACGCGTCAAAGCAGCCCGTCTGGAGAAGTACCTTCACCTCACAGAAAACTGCAGCCAAAGAACAACTATTTCTGCGAGTGAGTAAGGTTACGAGTGAGCTCCTGAAGAGTTTCTGTATCAGTAGCGGGGGTGGCAACGCGCAAGCGATACTTTCTGTGTTGCAAGCGTTTATAGGCTACGGTAACCACTTTACATCAGGTCGACCGTACGCCTCCCAACGTTGTATACAAAAAAGAAATACCTATGACGGCTGTGACTATACCAGCTGATACATCACCTAACAATGTTTTTTACATAGGTAGGTAGGGCGCATCAAAGCAGTCCGATAGGGGAAGTACCTCTATCTCACAGAAAACAGCAGCAAAATAACAACTTACTGGGTGGAGGGTTGTTGATGTGATGTGAGTGAGTGATGTTACCAGAAAGCAGTGAGAGGAGTTGTTGTGTGAGCAACGGGGGTGGCAACCCGCGTGCGATAAACTTAGTGCGAGCGTTCATAGGCTACGGTAACCACTTTACATCAAGTGGTCCGTATGTTTATTTGTCTCCCGACGTAGTAAAAAAAAAGATGCGCCTGATCCAAAGTATGAAATAGATGAAACAGCTGATTTGCTTCATACGAGGTAACAAACATTCATCACTAAGTCTGATTAGTTTACACTTAGATACATTTTCAACGAATTAGGTAGTTACTCGTATTTCACTTTGAGTGGTTTGTTTACTTAGAATATTATTCTAAGTTTGTTTATGGGAACGATAAAAAAAATGATATTGTTGGTAATTGTATACGAGGTTCGATATAGGAAAAGGTACACTTACACCACTAAGGTGGCAAACAAGCTTAGGTCCTTCCTGATTGTAAACAGTTATCGTAGCATTTGGACATTTTTAACACCAGGGGTCTCGCTTATGTGATATTCGGTGAGTACCTACTTAGTTAACGCCGGTACAGTAGCGCTGATAGCTACCTATCTAGATAAATAAAAATGTAAATTTAAAACACTTACGGGATTTAACAGCTGATCCACTTTTCTTAAAAAATAAAAAGCTATCGGATAACGTTTGTTACATTAACTAGCGTGTTTAAAAGGTCATCAGTTTATTTACTAGTTATTTACACATCACAATCACGACACTCACTCACACGACACGACACGACGTCTCTCTAAAAGAACTGGGTCCTAACACTTTCACCGAGTAGGTATACCTGCCCACACGTTCACGCTGAAATTTGCGTTGGAAATGATCGGGCCGCACTACCCGAGGATTATGAAGTGGTATGGATGTAGCCCTTCATCGCTGAGTAACTACTACACGTAACTATTGCTCACATTGAAAACGGCAGCTCCGTGGCCATATTCACGAAAACTGTATACTGCGCCGAGGATGGTGTGATGACTCGTATTCCGAATTTTACTCACACACTCGCGATAACAAAGTACCATTTGGAGATACTCCTGATTAGAGTAACGATGTCCAGGAATGATTACGGTCACGCGTAGTAGTGTAGTGTGCGACACTCGGAATAGACTGACCACACGTGCGCCATCTACTACGCAGCGCGGTGGGTACATGGATGGCGCATGCGCGGTTAGCGTTTCTACGAAGACCCGCTAAGCGCACCTGCGTACCGTGTCGCGTGACATACTTGTATTTTCCTAGGTGGTTGGATTCATACAACAGATAGCTATTTTTTATGATGGATTTATTTTTTCTATGAAAGAATTTGTAACACGTGGGGCATAAAATATATTTACTATCATAATCAGCATACATAATACTATTTCCCATTTCAATTTGGGCATATACTTTAAGAACACCATATATATATATATATATATATATGCCATTCATAAAAGTAGATTAGATCGTGACTTGACACAGATAAAACTAGTATTAATTAATAGCATTTATCTTGAAAATTTTTGGAGCCTAAAAGCATTTCCTTTCCCAATGAACATATCGATGCCGATAGAGTTATCGGTGCTTCTAATAATTAAAATTATTCTAATTAATTATTATAAACAGTTGGTGGTGCGTATCAAGCCAGAAATTTTGTCAAATGGTCCCTCATCACTGAAAGATTAACAACCACCGCCCTAGAGGGTTGTAGTTTTCCTGCGTATGATACTTAATATGTCGCAAGAGTTAATAGGCTAGGCAACGGTACCCGCTTTACATCAGGTGGGCCGTATGCTTGTATACCTTCCGACGTTGTATAAAATGCAAGTGGTAGTTGCCGAGATTAACGCGTACAAACAAACATACAAATTTTCCTTCTTTAGCTGGTTTTTAATATATTTTTTCGCCCACAGGAGTGGAAGTATAGTTATTATATATATATATATATATCTATACGTATATATATATATATATATATATAAAATAAATGAAAAACATAATGATGACAGTATTTTTTTTATTTGTTTTACGGTCGTTTCCCGTCCGTTCAACCGATCAGTTGGTCCAGTGGGATTTCTTCTTCCCGTTTGTCATACTAATATAAAACATGATCAATTTAGTCACGGTGGGTAAGTCTTGCCCTTTCTCGGCTCACTCAGGTTCACACACGATAGAAGTGAACTATACTATAACTTCACGCCAAATCCCTTGCGGGGTAGGCAGAGAGAACCGAGCGCCACGTGACTCGATCCTTACATATCTCACTCGCTTCTTTAACATTCATTGCTCTTCTCATGCACGCCCGCCGGTTTCTAGGGCTCCTGACATCACCTTCTGATAGAACACGACCAATTTGGTCATGGTAGGTAAGTCTTGGCCTTCCCCGGCTCCTACATCCTTCCACTTTTGCATTGTATATTTGCTTCGTCATTCTTTCATCTTGCATTATTTCTACATGTCCGAACCAACGGAGCATGCCTCTTCTTATTTTAACACCGACGCTCTCTTTCAGACTAACTCTGTATCTAACATCATCATTGCGAATACGGTCTACAAGCCTTACGCCACAAGGTTTGCGCAGCGCTCGCATTTCGACCGCGTTTATTCTACTTTCATGCTCTTTCCATACCCAGCTCTCGCTTCCATAAGTTAGCGTTGAGACCAACACTGCATTGTGTATAGCGAGTTGTGCCTTCTGGCTCAGGTTTTTACTGCCAAGAAGATTTCCCAAGGCTCCATTCGCACTATTCCCAGCACTCACTCGTCTTTCCACATCTGCGGTGTACCTTCCATCCCTGCTGAAAGCGCATCCAAGACATACAAACTCATCCACTTGTTCCAACACTTCATCATCAATCGTAATCCTTACATTAGTTCTGGATTTTCTTTCAAATACCATTATCTTTGTTTTCTTCGCATTCAGTAGTAAGCCTTTCTCCATACATTCGTCTTTCATCGTTGTGACCAGTGTTTCATAGAAGTGAAGCCTTCAAAAATCTGATCTTCAAGATAGTGGGACGAATGTAGATATTCAGGAGTAGGATAGTTGAAGCTTCGTAATACTCCGGCGCGCACACACACGTACAACGCTCGGACCCTGTAATAAACACTGTATAATGCCTTCTATCTCATTTTCTCGCACGTTAATTCCTGCAGATACTTTTATCTCGTTCTCTCGCACGTTAAGTCCCCTAGATGTATGTGGTTGTCTCTTTTTACTGTCGCTTTTTCGTTTCATCGAGTTTCAAATCATACAGGATGCTAAAGCGGTTTTCACTTCGAAAGTTTCGGCTGGAAAATGCACATCTTTTATTAGAACATTAGAATTTTAAAACAAAGAATCTGGTATGTATTCTTTTGTACGACGTTCAAACGGGAAGAATAGTTCCCATTGGATCTATCAATCTGTGGCTCCAGTGGGATTTATAATCGACCCCTTTTTTGACATTTTAATTATAATGAAGTTTTATGATGATTAATAAAAAACGTTATGATTTAATTTATTATTAATGGTGCTGAGTGATTGCGAATTATAACCGCGGAGAAATGTTTAGAATTGAAAGAGTTAACTAGCATTTT
Source organism: Pyralis farinalis (assembly GCA_947507595.1). Taxonomy (NCBI): domain Eukaryota; kingdom Metazoa; phylum Arthropoda; class Insecta; order Lepidoptera; family Pyralidae; genus Pyralis; species Pyralis farinalis. Next base: position 5,658,825 of record OX382281.1, read on the forward strand.
TAGCTTGATCACGTTACACTTCAACTCCAGTGTACACTGGTCCCTAATTATTTTCTATTATAAGTTATAAAAAGTTATAAACATGTTTGGTGATAATGTTCAATAATGGCCCTACCTTCCACGACGTATTGTCTTAAATAAAGCCGTAGACTTTGTTTGTATGCGATAATCTCTGGAACTACAGTCTACAGTCGCATTTGAAAAAATATTTTTGCATTTGATAGTTTAATTCTTGAAAGCTGTACAACATCACGTTACGACCCTTAAAGTAAGAGAGGAAGTAAGAAAAGTGAACGCGGAGGCGGACGAAGTCGCTGGATACAGCTAACGTAATATGTCAAACCGGAGTGGCCAAGCTGCTCGGTTGTACGGATGCATATGATCTGATCCTAAACGTCGACCAATCAGTGGAACTAATGGGAAAATATAATCCCATCCGTATTAGAGTGAGGCCAGACGAACCTAAAATTGTAGGTAGTCTCCATTGGTTAGAAACAGTGATAGCCCAGTGGATAAAGTACCGGCCTGTTGATCAACCGATCGCCACTCGCGACCAACACTCACCTACCATGATCCAATTGGTCGTGTTTGATCAGCAGGTGATGTCAGAAGCCTTAGAAACCGGCGTGCATGCACGAAAAGAGCTATGAAAGTTAACGATGCGAGTGGAGGTATCTGTCTACCCCGCAAGGGACCTAGCGTGAAGATATACATATAAAAATTGAAATAAATGTTATTTTTTATACAAATAGATTGGCAGACAAGCATACGGCCCGCATTAAGTGGTCACTGCAATCTATTGACGTTCGCAACACCACGGGGATGTTACTCGCGCGCTGCCAATCTTGTGACCTAAGGCTGTTTCGTCACAGTACCCAGTAATTTCTCTGCCATATCTCACCCTTCAAACCGGAACACAGCTATATAAATATAGCTGCTTGGCGGTAGAAATGTTCGTATAACTTAGCATTATAGCGGTATACTATAACTCTTTATTTTGATATAATATTTATTTTTTTAACAGATGAGTGCAAATCACTAGTATTACTTAGGCACTTGTTTGTACATGCCACCCCATAGGCCGGAAACAAAAATAGACAACCTAACTTTTGCATATTCTATACCGTCGTTCTTTTTTAGGGTTCCGTACCCAAAGGGTAAAACGGAACCCTATTACTGAGGCTCCGCTGTCCGTCCGTCCGTCCGTCACCAGGCTGTATCTCATGAACCGTGATAGTTAGACAGTTGAAATTTTCACAGATGATGTATTTCTGTTGCCGCTATAACAACAAATACTAAAAAATAGAATAAAATAAATATTTAAGAGGGGCTCCCATACAACAAACGTGATATTTTTTTTTGCCGTTTTTATGGATAATGGTACGGAACCCTTCGTCCGCGAGTCCGACTCGCACTTGGCCGATTTTTTTTATACTACGTCAGTAGGCATACAAGCATGCGGCCCGCCTAATGTTTTTTTCTATACTACGTCGGGAAGTATACACGCATACGGCCCACCTGATGTAAAGCGGGCGTTTTCGCGTTTTGCCTCCTCAGCTGCTTACACAGCAACTCCTTGGGAGCTTACTGGTGACCACACTCACACGCAGGGACACAACAACCCTCTAGGGAGTTGTTGTTTGGCTGCGGTTTTCTGTGAGGTGGAGGTACTTCCCCAGACGGGCTGCTTCCCCCACGAGCGTTGTTATCAAAGTAATGTAATAGCGCGTTTCACCATTGCGCCACCAGACTCGTCTACTTTCGATTGGAATATAATTTGTTTAATAATTGATTGATTGCATTGTTTAAAAAAAGTATTAAAAAAATACTTTTTTCTTCTTAGTGTTATCTATCCTAGTCCATTAGGATTGGTGGGGTCCGCTACCTAAGACTAAGGATTTGGCGAGGATAATGATTGTTAGATGGAGAGTCTGCTGTGAGACTTTTACGAACCAGAGGGAAAATCAGACCTGCTTCGAAACCCGTGTGGTCATATATGACTGCGAAATGTATGGGAAAAGATATAACGGGTTCTGAAGGCTTACGTTACTACACACGTGTTTCGAAATATAATTTCTTGGACGAGCTGGTTTCCTCACGATGTTTTCCTTCACCGCCGACCAAGTGATCATTACAAATATGAACATAAATTGAGAAAAAAAAAATTACCTAATTTTACTCTAGTCAGGATTTTTTTTAGCCAAACACAAAATATATTGCTTTCATCCGTTCACTAGGAAGGATATAAAGATGAGATAAAGATAAAAATTGTTTATTTGCCATTGGGCCCTTGCGGGCATTTAGACACATCTTACATTTTTTGAAATATAATCTTATTGTATCTTATTTAATTCTCTTATTTTACTCTTTCCTTTTTTTTAATCTACCAGCATTTCGGAAATGATCTTTGGCGAAGAAGAAATGCCGAAAGGAACTTGCCAATGTAGGTCTCTTTTAAAATTGACAATTAGATGTTACAAAAATTTTTTTACATATTGGTTTAATTTTTTTAAATAACCTGTGGAGAACTAAACATGATATTATCTAGTAACTCTGTTCACCGCTACGGGTTGGGGGGTAGAGTAGAATGTGAAACTCTTATTGGCTTGTTCCCGGGTCAACATCATGCTTATTGATTAAAATATCCTCCCATTGGTTAGCAGGAGATATTTAGCGCTAAAACACAACGTTATTGTGAGCGGAGGGTGCCTACGTGCGCAGCCGAGTAGTTAATTAGTTTGTGCATTGAACTGATATGGAAAGGTTCTATCTTATACGGATCCTCTACTTTTAACTGAGTCCTTTGATTATCAGTGGGTACAATCATAATTATCAATCTATAACTTCACGTTAAATCCATCGCGGGGTAGGCAGAGATAACCGAACGCCACGCGACTCGATCCTTACATACCTCACTCGCTTCAATAACATACATTGCTCTTCTCGTGCACGCTCGCCGGTCCTGGGGCTCCTGACATCACCTTCTGATAGAACACGACCAATTTGGTCATGGTAGGTAAGTCTTGACCTTCCCCGGCTCCTACATCCTTCCACTTTTGCATTGAATATCTGCATCGTCATTCTTTCATCGTGCATTCTTTCTACATGTCCGAACCAATGGAGCATGCCTCTTCTTATTTTAACACCGACGCTCTCTTTCAGACCATATTTATCATAATTATGACTAACATTTGTCTAATATATAAATTTAATTATGCCATAGAATCGAGTCGAAATGTAATTATAATGCCTAAGTAGTGTAAATATTATTGTAGTGTTTAGAATAGATTTATTAAACGATATACTTGATCGTCGCAAACAATCTTTTTTTCTTATACAACGTCGGGAGGCGTACAAGCATACGGCCCACCTGATGTAAAGCGGTTATCGTAGCCTATTAACACTTGTAACACATATCACTTGCGCGATGCCTCCTTTGCCGCTTACACAGCAACTCCTTAGGAGCTTACTGGTGACCTCACTCACACGGAGGATCACAACAACCCTCTAGGGAGTTGTTATTTGGCTGCGGTTTTCTGTGTGGTCGAGGTACTTCCCCAGACGGGCTGCTTCGATGCGCCCTACCTCTCTTAAAACATCCAGACCAAGAGAAACATACATGTTCATGCATACAAATGTTTGTCTTGTGTGGGAATCGAACCCACGAGCGTTGGTGTCAAAGTCGCGTCTTTCACGACTGAGCCACCGTGCTCGTCAAAAATCTCGAACAAAGATTCCGTAATACCATGTTTCCCACCGTAGTAAAGTAAAACGGTAAAGTAGAATGCGCAGCTTCTATTGGTTAGTACGCGGATTAATATCGCAGTTTATTGGTTAAAATCTCATTGTTCAGTAGGCACGAATCGTTGAGATAATTAACCGCTAAAACATACCGTTTTTTTGTGAACGCTGGGTGCTTTCATGCGCAGTCATGTGGTTTTGTGGTGTGAAAGTGAGTAGAAGTTTACTAGTTAATAGATTCCGGCGTTACTTTGCGAAAGTCAAATTTACAGGCAATTCGATCTAAACTACTTTGTGTGCTTCCGCTCCCGATTAGTTCGTGCGAACTACTGCCGGCCGGCACCCACCGACTACCGTTGGTAGAGGCATGCCGCCGCTGGCATGGCTGCTCCGGTCGTCTCTACGATCGTAGCATGTTACTCTAACGACTAACATCTACAGCGATGAGCGATTTTTGTGTGAATCGGAACATATATAATTAATCCATCCATGTCGGTAGATGTAATAATTGAATAACTAATGTAAGACAAATATCACCTTAGTCTTCCTGCGACCACGGACGCTGCAAAGCGTTCGAAACGTCAGGTTCAACAAAATAAATAAAACACGCGATACTTCCGTTAAAAATTGTTTAATTCAACATCTACAACGCCTGATGATGCCTCGTGGAGAGGCGAAACACGTGTCGCGGAGACGACCGGAGCAGCCATGCCAGCGGCGGCATGCATCCACTAACGGTAGTGGGTGGGTGCCGGCCGGCAGTAGTTCGCACGAACTAATCGGGAGCGAAAGCACACAAAGTAGTTTAGATCAAATTGCCTGGAAGTTTACTTTATCCGATTACAACTGGTTATTGGGTTTGGTATGATGTACGTGTTTTCGCAGTTATGTACTTATTTGTAATTATTACTCGTTTGATGGTAAAGGAAAACTTGAGAAAACCCGATCGTGAGGCCTAAGAAAGGTCTACTTTTCCCCCGGGATAGTGGATGTTTGACGGCAGTCGCTGGATGACACGATCGATATCTTCGCCAAATACTTCGTTTTAGGTAGAGGACCAATCGTAACGGATTAATAAACGGGTTTGACGAGCTCGGTGGCGCAGTGGTGAATCGCGCTGTTACGCTATTTGACACCAACGCACGTGGGTTCGACTCCCATACAGTACAAACATTTGTGTGCATGAACATGTCTGTTTGTATTGGTCTGGGTATTTCCTATATACATATAATAAGTATGTATTTACAAAAAAAAAATGTATTTACGTATGTTTGTCAGTTGTCTAGTACCCATAACACAAGCTTGGCTTACGTTGGGGCTAGGTGGGGATGTGTAATTTGTCGGACAATATTTATTTACCGCTAGGAAGAATAGGATTACGGAACCTTAACTTGAGCTATGTCTATTGATCTTAAAACACATTGGAAATCCGACAGACGGAACCTTCAAATCAACTTTCCGATTCAGATAGCAAGGAGCGACTGACTTTCCCCGCGTTCGGGTCCGCCCCCCATGACTTGCATCAGGGGAATTTACTGCACCAAATTCCTCTACAAACTTGAGGCGTTTACAATTTCAAGACAAAAATAATCGACGAAAATTTGTAGTTGAGAGAAAATAAAAAAAAAATAGTTCGAATTATACACCACGGCTCTTGAACTGCGACTTATAAATAAAATAAATAAAACCTATTAATTAAAACAGTATTATTTTGAATTTTTTAAACATAAAACGAACATTTTTCAATATTTAAACGTTACAGATTCATGATTTTTGCTAGAGCTTAGGACATTGATTCGGGGATGATTAAAAAAAAGTATTTAAATTTATATACGATGGCATATAATTTCCTCATACCGCCGCTATATTATAACTCGTACCACGATTACTCCTAAATTGTGAGTTATAAAAAAGCGTCTTTGCAATCCGCGACACAATATCGATCGTCTGTTGCGGCCCTTATGTAGTATATAGTGTTAGTGCGTTAGGATAATGAGGTTGTTATAAAAAAAAAGATTTCTTTCTTCAAATTATTTATTTTTCGTATTCAGTTTTGTTTTAAGGCTATTTATTTTGGCGGTATGTATAGCACCATCTTGGTGGATAGCTGTGGTCTGGCTTGAAGTAATACACATTTGTAAAAAATAGCAACAATGAAAATTATATCATTTTATGGTTGATGGTTTTAGCGATTTTATATATATTTTTGCGTTATGTATCTTTTGCGTTTACATAGGTATATATTATTTTGCTAAAATGTATTTTATTTTGGCCAAAAACCGTTTTTTTTTTGCTTATGATATGAATCTTGATCAGTATTTATTTGATGTATTGAGTCGGACCACAGACAAAAGTACGTTGTTTCTTAGTTTTATTAGAAACATAAAATGAACGTATACGTAGATTATTGTCTATTAAAAATCGGATAGTAAAAAAATGTATGAGGGTAATAAAATGTATGGAAAGTATTAGAGTTTGTAAGTAAATGTATAAGAATTATCCCAAAATTATTTAACCTTACCTCTAAGGATATTTAACCGATATTGTGAATAAGTCTCTGTTTTATCATATTGATGAAAAAAATGTGTCATTACTTTTTTTTTGTTGCGTTTCTTTCATAAAAAGAAACATAGCATTATTTATAACGATGTTTTGCGTGTTTTGCGCGTATGTTAATTTAAATAAATATATAATTTATGCTCATACATTACCTATGCTCTTTTCAATTTAGAATTTTATACAACGAAATATTTTTTTTTAGAATTGTCGCATTTTTTTTATTAATTTAATAAAACAGAGACTATGTATGTATTCTATGTAGTTGAGGTAGACACAGGGTTAACCTGCAAAGATTGTCTAATAACTATCAACATTTACCGCCAAAACTTCTGTCAAGATAACGGCGATTTTTACGGAATTACTAAAAATAAACACATTGTTTGCTTTATGTTTTAAAAAAAAAATTGAAATAGTTTTGAATCAGGAAATATTTGTGTTTCTGTTTAGTAATTCCGTAAAATTACTTTCCCACCAAAACGCGGCTGGGATCTACACAGGCTGATGTGACGCCATTCTGTACAATTGTATATTATTTTATATATTGATTTAGACATATCATAACGCTTGTATGTGCTTACTGTCATTAATTTAATTTATATTTTATTGTATTATTAATATTTGCATTTAACTGTCAAGGAATTATACTACGTACAATCGCGTGCAAGAAAAATGTATACACTCAAATAATATTATTTATATTGTAAGTCAACATACCTGTAGAAAGGTATATAAAGCCTCTAAAATTCAAGATGAAATAACTACGAAGGTTTATAAGCCGAGAAAACCAACTTAAAGTCGTAACTTCGCCATTTATTTGGGACCAATCCGGCTCTACGTGCTCCTCAAGGCTAAGATGTCTGCAATATACTGTCTTGTCGGTGGAATTCGCTTTTATGACTAGAATATCGCTTACATTATTCGTAGTAGGACTCAGGCGTCTATCCCGAATACCATAATTGTAGTGATGCTAAAACTCTTGACATATAGCTGGAGCATGCTTGCTTGTTTTAATAAAAAAATAAAATAATATTATGTGTATTTTTCTTGCACCCCAGTGTACCAATGTAACATGTTTTACAACACACGAAATAAATGTTAATATAAAATAGACACGTGCAAATCAAGACAAATGTAATGGCGCATTGAGAATCAGAAAGATAATTATGTAATCGTGTTGCGATAGAGGGCGCTGTATAAAATTTTAATTGAATAAAACTGTCTAATTCTTTTCTGATGTGCCATTTAAATAATTAGTACATTGTATCTTTTGCGTATCACCGAAATTACATATTACGCTAGTAGCGTCATATTTTGCACTCGATTTGAGGGTAGCGGCAGAAAAGAGAACTATTGTAGTTCCATATTTCGACACCAGGTGCATATGTAGTAATATAATTGTCGCTACTAGCGTTAGATTTATTGTAAATTGTCGGTTGTAGTGTTCGTTGTCGAATTATGTACTCATGTGAAATACATTCTAAATTATTATGGATATTCATTTTATGTGCAGTTAAGCCAACCTAAAGTAATGGAACTAGCCCTTTGCTACTCCCGTTGCTAATGCAGTAACTCCTCGTGTACTTCCTGGTGACTAATGGCTTAATTTATTCGCGGGAACACAAGAAATCTCCAATCATATGTTATTTTACTGAAGTGTTCTGTACAATGAAGGTAATTTCCCATTCGTGCTTTAGTTGGCAAATATCGCTATACCCTATCTATCCTCGTTTGCTTATCTATGGTATCATGTTAAACCCCACAAGTAATTATTTTGCATCATATATTTTTTTTAAACCACAAGGGTGACAATGACGTAGCCTGGTGATCGAGTAGTTAGCAAGCTGGGTGTTGAGGCAGGACGCGTCAAAGCATCCCGACAAGGGAAGTACCTCCAAGCAACAGAAAGTCACAGTCAAATACCTCTTGTGGGGTGTTGTGTTCTTGTTGGTGAGTGAGGTTATCAGTAAGTTCCTAAAGAGTCGCTGTGTTAGCAGCAGGGGGTGACAACGCGTGAGCAATACTTCCCGTACTACCAGCGTTTTTAGACTACGGTAGACACTACATCAGGTGGTCGTAATACTATTATGCCTACTGATGTTCCTCCTGACTCTTTAATAAAAATGTAAATGTGTAATTTTTAGTCATAATGTAGAAGAATTTGGTTCTATATCGATGTTTTACATAATAGATATAATGAAGACAACATTGAATAAAGTTATAGTACCTTTACATCAATACCTCCGAAGCCGTTGTCGTGATTGTAGGCATCTCTTATATGCACTCACTCGCAAAAATAGCGCGCACTAATGATTTACATTTTCGTAATATGAAAATACGAAGCGTGCATGAAAAGAGCTATGAATGTTAGAGAAGCGAGCGAAGTGTGTAAGGCCCGCGTTCTTATGGCGCTCGGTTCTCTCTGTCTGCACCGCAAGGGATCTGGCGTGAAGATATACATACACTTTAATACTAATTTTGAATTACATGTTTTTATTTTTTTTACACAAGCCACTGACTACCTAGGTTTTCCACAGGGTGTAGTCAGAAACAACCAGATATTATATTCATTCTCAGAATGAGAATTTTGATTATGATTGATTCAATAATTTGTAAAGTGACGAAGATAATTAAAATGTAATGATATTATGTGACTTTATAAATTAAAAGCGAAATTGATTCCATCGGCAACTTCTCAGTAAATATCGGTTAACACCTGCCCGTTATTTTTAATTTGCAACTGAGTATATTAAATATACCCTATATAATTTTTACATTTAATCTTGACGTATAAAAATAAATGCCAGGCTTTTAAATAAATTTACTATGATTTAATTTTCAATTTCTAGTACTAAAACAAAAAGGGATTCAAAAGAAATTTCCGTTGTCGCCTCTTGGGGTCGCAAAGGAAACTATTTTCCGTTTACCCCCATGAGGTTGTAAGCCACGGTGACGAGAGGGAACTCGAATTAGTTGCTTTACTAAAGCCTTTTTCTAGCGTACATTAATAATTTTCCGTATACAAAGTTCCAATTTAGTTTTTTGACGTGATAACGTATTATAAATGGATTAACGCCCGCTGCACCCACGAAAAAGTGTCACGTTCCGCCTGAGCCGAGAGCGCGGAACAAGCGAAAGAGAGGCACGATCGGCCTAAGCGTCCGGCTTGTGTCGCATCTATCTCTCTTCCACTCCATCGGCCGACGCGTCCGAGTAGCAGAGAGACAGCGGTAGCGCGCAACCTACACGTGAACTATTTTGGCAACCGTTGAATGTTTTCTTATGACGTTATCACGTAAAATTGTCGTCCGTAAACCGACTTTACAACCTATTTTTTTTTTTCATAATTAGTATGTATTCACTCTCTATTTAAGATTTTAACAACTAACGTCAATTAGATTAGTTATGTACACAAGTTATCGACGTTTTCATCTATTACTGCCAATCCTGACTTTTCAAAGATATTCTCTATTCTAGATACTATAGATCATTTTGTTTGTCCGCCAGTTACTATAGAACGAGCTGACTGCACATTTTAATGATTTACAATCGTATCCAGACTTACTCGTTCATTGTGTAAATAAATATTTTAATACTCATTTATAAAACGGTCACAATTTTTGACATATTTTATTATTATTATAAAATCATATTGATGATGATTTTGAAAAAGTTACTAGAATTTTCTAGATCAGAGCTGTCATCGGGAAACGAGGCTTTATAAAACCAAGTGCAATGCAAAGGTAATAAATTAATACTGTATACTTAACTCACGGTATTGACTTCTTAAGTTTAAGGAGTGACTATGCCTCTCTTTGTGTTCTACCGATTGTACATTGGATTGTGTTGCGAGGTTGTTGTACAGCGAGTGTTGTTGGATGTTTGGACGAGTTCGGTGACGCAGTGGTTCTAACCGGTATCCAGGTCCTAGCTGGTATCATCGGTGAACATTTCCCACACAAGACAAACATTTGTGTGCATGAACATGTCTGTGTGTCTTGATTTGGATGTTTTAATAGAGGTAGGGCGCACAAAGCATCCCGTCTTGGGAAGTACCACCACTTCGCCGGAAATCGCAGGCAAATAACTCTCTAGAGGGTTGTTGTATTCCTGCGTGTGAGTGAGGTCACCTGTAAGCTCACAAACGTTCATATGCTACGGTTTACATCAGGCGGTCCATATGCTTGTATGCCCTCCAATGTTGTACAAAATAAAAGAGTACACCCTTTTCGGTTAAGACTTGTATAACATAAGTCTATGCCTCGAGCTGATACTCTGTTCTGAATAGCACATCAAGTTTCTTGGACTCCAGCTAGATCTCTTCCTGGTGACTTCGTTACTGGAGACATCACCGAGATTCTTAATGTTTTTGGCGATGGTAAGAGGCGTAAATTGGGTTTATTATTAGCGGAGCTTAATCTATAATGATCCCACATCTGACGGCGAGAATAGATATTTTTTATTGTTATTTTAATGTTTGCGATTTTCAAAATCATTGTCAATATGGTTATAGACTTAAATGTATTGTGTTGTGATAGTTGAGATCGTTTTGTTTTGTAAAATATTACAATTATTTTTCGATATAATTATTTTATTGCGCTACCTTTGTAACATGTAATTTTTAATAAATGAATAGCATTTTCTAATTGATTTTTTGTTTTAATTATGTATGTGCAGAGGGCTGCCCCTCCTTGCGAATTTCTCCTATAATCTACGTAACTTAGCTCGTGCATGTGGATAGGCTTTAGAAAAAATCGTGGTTTGATAATGTTACCAAAACAAAATATGAAGCAACGTAGGGTGAACCTCTCAATTATTGGCACTTGAAGCAATCTTGAAATAAAAATGTCAAATGGAGTGGCGGATAGCAGTATTTGATGATGATACTTCTCTGATTTTTAAACTGAGAGAGATTTTGCCTCCCTTTGTGTGTTCTACCGATTGTACAATGGGGTGGGTTCTGAAGAGTTGTTCGAAATCATGCCGACAGCTACTTTTTATAACCGCACCGCTCGCCGACGGCGGGGAGTTCACCCTCGCACGCTGGAACCGCAATGGTCGCATACTGTGCGGTTCCAGAGAAGTTTTCTTCCGAGAACTCTCATGCCGAGCCGAGGCGAGCTTTTTCCAAGGAACTACAGGATGGAGTTCTTCAAGAAATGCGTGAAGAGGTTTTTAGAGGGTCGGCAACGCATGAGTTACACCCTTGGTGTTGCAAATGTTCATAGGCTACTGTGACTGTTTACCATCAGGCAGGCCGTATGCTTGATTGCCACCTTAGTGGTATAAAAAAATATATAACTTCACGACAAATCTTTTGCGGAGTAGGCAGATAAAACCAAGCGCCGCGTGACTCGGTCCTTCAAATGGAATCTAATTCGATTAAAATTGCTTGTAGTGTATGATGTGGATAAATCTCTCAAACTGTTTATCAGTACATTACGTTCAGTCTTACTACAAGATTCAGTCTTAATAATTGCAGAGCTGCGTTAGCCAGCGAAGCTATATAACCGAGAAAATAGCCTTTTTTGCAGTTTTCGACTGTTACACGTAGTACTCCTTCAGTTTTGAAGCTAGAGAGCTGATTGTTCGACGTGAATGTACCTTAAGTATTGTAGATTCCCCTAAAATAGATTAAATTTCGATTAGCTCAATAAAGGATAACGATAAGTGATGTTATCGCCCCAAAAACCGTTCCAATACAAAGTCAATTGGAGCGCGTATGGCGAGCACTGAAAAACAACACGAACAAAGAAACACGATCACTATCGCCGGTTAGGGTTAGCAGCTCTGCTTACGCAGCTTGCTGTTATTTACTTATTGTGCAAAAGCAGCTCTGCCAATGCGTCGCAGGCCCATCTCCCCTAGTATAAAAGCTCACAGAAAATCACCGCCAAATTACAACACGCAGGAGGGTTGTTGTCTTCCTGTGTGTGAGTGAGGTGACTAGTAAGCTCCTAAAGAGTTCTGTGTTAACGGCAGAGGTGATAATTGTATTGCAAGCGTTCATAGGCTACGGTAAAGTCTTTACATCAGGTGTGCCGTATGCAGTGGCGTAGCGTAGTGGGGGCGGCAGGGGCGGCCCGCCCCGGGCGGCACTTTTTAGGGGGCGGCAAAATTTCTCAATAAATAATAAAAATATTTGAACCATTTCATATTTTTATCGCAACTACAAATTCGGACCAATTGAAAAGAGCACGGAATTTTTCATTACTTATTCTGTGACGCCTTCGGGGAATCCCCTTTCTTTAAATATTTTGTAGCAACTGCTGACAACAGTGTCTATACTGACTTGCGGGGATTCCCCGTAGGTATTTTATTTTAAAAACTAAAGGTACGGGTAAGTCCCTTCAAGGAAGTGGGTACTTGTTGCTTTGACAATTCAAAGAAAGTTTTATTGATGGATCGTCTGTTGTCCATTTCACATTGTCTCGTATCGTAATTTATGTTACGCTTTAAAAACTGTAATTTCTGTGCAAACAAGTACGTGTAGTGGTTGTGAAATTATTGAGCTTTGTGAAACATTATACATTCAACAGTGTGAAGTGTAACTTTTTAATTTAAATGTAACCCGAATAATGCAAAATAATGATGATTGTTCTTGCCGAAAAGTTCTCTGGAATTAATGTATAGTATACATTAAATTGAAATATCTAAATAAGAGAGCGGCAAAATTGTCTTCCGCCCCGGGCGGCTGACGTATGCCTCCCGACGTTATAGAAAAAGAACATATAGCAGGTGAGATCCAAAAATGCGGCCTTGACTGCGACGGCAACGCGCGCGGAATGTAACGTTTAGCAATGACGTGCAAGGGCTCGGGTAGCATGAGAGATGTCGGTCCTCTATGACCACCGCTGACTTCAGTGGAACGTGTTGGAATCTTCGGCCAATATGTTAGATGCATTCTTCATCATGGACAAATCAACCACGTACTATTGCGACTGTGTCCCCCTTTGGGTGCGTTTGGTCCAATCCACCTTATTCGCGATTGTCCAATTTGCGGTTATAACCTGTGGTGTCAAGCGTTTGAGTGCTAGACGACTATGCAGGAGGTCGTGGGTTCGAGTCGCAGGACAAACATTTATGTGATGGACATAGACGTTTATCTTGAGTAAATGTATCATAAGTATGTATTTATATAAAAAAAATAATTAAGGATTCTATGCCTATAACACAAGCATTTAGTTACTTTCTTACGGGACTAGTATATTGTCCAAGTATATTTATTTACCTATATTTTTATACTTTTATAAATATAATAAAAACTAAAAACAAATAATAAGAATAAATACGAGTAAAAGTTGTTTGTTTACTGTACGCACTGTTGCAAATAAACGCGTTATAACATGTGCAGATACTTATTTTAAGTTAATGCTTATTCGATTTAATTTCGTCTTTAGTTTTTATTTTAAATATTTCATAATAACAAGCATTAGTTTGTAAGCATGATCGGGCCAATCATAAAAACAAAACGCATAGGATAATCGCAAGTATCGAGGGTAGGTAGAAGAAAAAAAATGATTACGTTTTACGTTTGTTTAGTCCATTTTCGCTCCCCACGGTAATTATGACTAGAAATTGCTAATGTACTAAAAGTTTAATGATGTATGAAGTAAGTGAAACATTTTTTTAAAGTAAACGTGGCAGTGATACACTGCTTCTTAACGGATATCGGTATTTCACATTATTGAGGGAGAAACTGGGAATCAAAGTTATTTGAATTTAATTTAATAAAACATAAAACCGCGAATTGTAACTTTTTTGACAATTGTATCAAACGCGCTTAAGGGATGTGTCCCTAATATAGCTTACTCGATTTATTTTCTTTACTGCCTACCAAGTAAGAGGGCTTGGCATGGAAATTCTTTAGGCGCGTTTGGTCCAGTTCACGTTTGGTACAATCAACTTAATATGTGGTAGTGGTAGATTTATTCTTCGAGCGAGTTCAAAATAAAATTGAGTCATGGATGCAGATAATTTCATTTAAATACAAAATAGGTCTACCTACTGTGTATTCTCATGTGTCTTCAGACTACTTCCTTGATTGAATCTTCGTTGGCATATCACCCATTTGTAAGGCCGCTCCCCAGTATATATTCTCAAATGTGCTGTTAAAGTGTCTTGCAAACCGGAATTGACACACGTCACATTCATAAGGCTTGTCCTCAGTGTGTGTCTTAAAACGTAGCTTCAAATGGCTGTTAGTACTGAATCTTCGTCGGCTCACATTCAAAAAGCTTCTCTCTGGTGTGTGGTCTTAAGTGTCTAATTAAACATGGGTAATACCCAAATGCCATTTGGCATACGTCACATTCATAAGGTCTCTCTGAAGAGTTTGATAATGAGCGCGCATACTACCCTTAGTAATAAATCCTCGCTGGCATATTGTGCATTGGAAAGGTCTTGCTTCAGTGTATCGTAGTCTCACGTCCATTTTGGTACGAAATATTTTTGACATATCTCACATTTGAATGGCTTTCCTTCCGTGTGTATTAATAAATGCTTCGTTATGGCAATTTTAGTACAAAACGATCACCGGCACGTGTCACAATTAAACGGGTTTACTTTGGTATGTTTTCTGCAATGACCGTTCGAAGTGTACTTCTGACCAAACATCACGTCACATTCCAAATGTCTTTCCCGAGTAGGCGTTCTTAAATGTTTGCTTTGCATTTTTGCATTGTATATCTGTTTCGTCATTCTTTCGTCCTGCACTCTTTCTACATGTCCGAACCAACGGAGCATGCTTTTCTTATCTTAACACCGACACTCTCTTTCAGATCAACTCTTTCTCTCACGTCGTCATTACGAACGCGATCAGCACGCATTATGCCACAAATGTTGCGCAATGCTCTCATCTCGACCGCATTTATTCTACTCTCATGCTCTCTCTCCCATACCCAGCTCTCAGTTCCATAAGTTAGCATTGGGATTAGCACTGCGTTGTGTACAGCGAGCTTAGAAAAAAATAGATTTTAGGAAAAACGAAAAGTTTTGGAGATTAATAAAACCTTATGATTTAAAAATTTCAACTATTACAAATAGTATCAATGGTGCGTTATACTCCGTGGTAACAAGCGATGACAAATAGAGAAAAGCTCGCCTTGCTATCATTCAGTGTGTGTTAACGGCAACATTGATGTACAGCAGTGATACATGGGTATGGCAGAAGAAGGGTAAACGCTGTAAAATGTGAGCGCTGTGGAGTATGTTACAAGAACTTTGTGGCCAAAATTTGAAAAGGCTATGCTGAGATGGTTTGGTCCTTTAGAAAGAAAGAATGACAAAACAGTTGCGAAAGAAGTGTATCAGGCAAAAGTGAATGAAGATTTGGGGAGGGGCCGCCCCAGACGCACTCATATAGATCTAATTGGCGATAAGCTGAAAATGGGCCAAATCGAAAACACGCAAAACTGAAGAGCATGCATGTAGAGGTTGATGTGTGTGATAGAAGCGAGAGGGCTATGTTTGGTTCGGTGCATCTGGCGTTCCATAGTCTCTGCCTACCCTAATTGAAGATTAGCGTGATGATATGTATGTATATAAAAATATTTTCACAAGTACAGTTTTTACGAATAATAAAACTACACAGAAAAGTTAATAGATATCAGCCAAGTCCTGTTATTTTGTTTGCTTTCGTTATTTAGTATAACTTTTATACTAATGTCAAAAATATATAACTAATATAACTCTCTAAATTGCTTGTTGTTGTTTATCGAATTAATTTCTTGAAATATTTTTTTTTATTTCATTGTAACGTTTGATATCAATTTCCCATTTTATTTCTATGCTTCTTTCCGTCACAAAACCTCAAATAAACATAAAAATTGACAGTAGAAAACAAATAGTGCGAGTATCGCTACATGCACTTGACAGATCAATAGAGAATAGAAAAAATTGGAACTATCTATCTATCCATCTTCGCCCCATGTTCCTTGCGACGTAGGCAGAGAGAATGAACGGAACAGCACGTGGTGTAAAAATGAAATTTTCGCCAAAATGTGCTTTATCCTCGTAAACCCGAAAGATTCGATTTGACAGGTTGACGGTAAAACCGAAGGAAGTATACTTCCTCTGAGTCTTCACGAGATGGACGCAATAGTTCCAATTTCGGCCACGCGCCAATGTCGCTCTCTCTGTATCTCAGAGAAAGTATATACCTAGAGTTGACAAACGCGTACACCCGTAAGGGACGGCAACAAAAGTACATACAATAACAAGGTTACCAGACTGTGGGAAATTTACCCCACTACATAATGCGTTTCGGCAATTTGAAATTTACAATGTACCCAGATAACTGTTTACCATAAGAAACTTGCATAGAATGTGTATTGTGTGCTATAATAATATACTCAATGAATAACGAATATGATATTAGCAATGTAAAAAAATCGAATAAGTCGATACAGCCATTTCTACACACAAAGTAATAAAAGTTAATATTTACATACGTATGAAAACTACAGTATCTGAATAGATCAACAAACATATTTGCACTTTAATATTATTAGAATAGTATTTTTTTTACGCAAATCGAGTTACTGAATAGATCTATTAATTAATAGTAAGCCTGAGTTAGTTTCAGTAAGATCTGTGAAATCATTGGAATAAGGATAGGAGATTGGTCAAACCTAGCAGAGTTATATAAATTAAACAATATATTTTTCTATTTTAGACATATATTTTAAAGTACAAGCGATGACATGATACTAAATATAGGCATAGATATGAGATAAAAGATAAAAAACACTTTATAGACAATTTGTAAATAAAAATATTCGTGCCTTACAAACTAGCATTTATGTTTATTTTTTCATAGATTTTTATACTTGCAATCAATGTTATTAGATCGATTTTTCTACATCGTGTATTTATATAAATATCGTGAGAATGAAACAGTCGTCGAATATTCATGGTCACATTTACATATACGGTTTTTAGTTAAATCTTCTTTACACAATAAATGCGGATTATTACTTCTTAAAATTAAACATATTGCATAAAAATTTTCAATAATTGTCATGTAAAAAAGAATTAGTGCCAGGGATGATTTAAGTGTAAATATTAAACAAAGGGAAACAATCTTTGTTTTTAAACATTTTGTATTGCGCATCATGGTTTTCATTAGACTTAAACTAAAGCTACAATTGATCAAGGATTATCCTTTCACATATTGTACTAAAAAGGTGGTAAACTGCTACGGTCCCTTAATTCCCTAGTTCCTCTTTTCCTCTAACTTGTATAATGATATCTATCATCTATGCATCGATTACATTAAAATTCTGTATAATGACAGATAGTTCAGCATTTTTATTTCAAGTCGTTTAGTTTTTGACCTTAATATAGCTAATTTCTTCTTGCGTGACTCAGCCAGTAATGTTTTCAGTCTCAATTCAAAAGTAAGCTTTAATTTTCATGGTGTTAATGTAGTGTCCGTCGCTATTGGAAACCCTGGATAATCGGTCTGGAAAATAGGACAATTTTAATTTTGAAACGCATTATTAGCATGTAATATCGACAGCCTAGTACTAACATTATATTAAAACTACTGTCAATACTATAATTTAGTTGAGCTTTACATATTTAAAAGTTTACAAATTCAGACAATATAAAATGCTTGATTAACATTTATGTGTTGACACAAAAGCATGTGTGTGTGCGTGATTAACTTGATTAACGTGGTATAAATAATTGGTATAGAATAATCTACACGACTATCCTCCATATCTTTCACAATTACCTGTATAAATATAATCAACCCATCAACATCATATCAACCCATACTCACTTCATTACTGGAGTACGGGTTCTTATTTCAACCAAAAGACCTTAGAAGATATGTCCCGAAACTACTCAATTACGGATTGTCGGAGTCGTTGGAATATTTTCATATGTTTTTGTACTTCAATTATACGCTTCTACGACTAAAATGTAACTATGTAAAATTTCAAGTCTGTACGTGAAACTTTCTAAGACAGACTAGCAGACGAACAGGCAGGCATGTAAATCATCTAATTTAGTTCCTTATTTTTTTAATACCTATCATCATATATACTCGCCAACAAACTGTTATAACAGTTTGGCGAACATAATAACTTGTACTATGTAACTGTATCGTGTAAATAAATAAATAAAAAACAATATAAATTGCCAGAGGAACACCTGGTTCGTCAACAAATCAAATGTTGACGAACCAGGTCAACAAATGTTAACTTACGTGTATGGTGGATGTTGAAACTGACGACTTATCCAAATAAATTTCTTCCGAAAGCAGTGGTCTTTAAAATGTTTGGAACATATGCGACTGTACTCTGCTCCCAATTCTGTCGTCCAGTAGCAAAAATCCATGCATTACGCACACTGACGACTTTAGGAAATCTAAAAAATAAACATACATCTAAGATTAAACAAGTTAACATTTTTAATTTAAAAATAAATAAATACATTTTGACGAAAAATTATAAACAAAGAAGTATACAAAAAGTAAGAAGTTAAAAAAAAAGGTGTCTGTACCCATATAATTTACCCATAATTTTGGGGTGTTTTCCCATACTACATACTGGTAACCCTAAAACGCTCATTATACCGATAAATTGAAAATACAACAGAAAATGGCTGACGCATTACACACAGACAACCTTCAAGATTTAGGCGGTTTTTACTAGAAATACTTTTTGTAAATTAAACCGATATTTTCATTGTTTTTACGTTATTATACAAACAATTTATTTAAAAACTACATGTGTATCTAATTTTCGCAAAATATTTGATAACAACTATTAAAACTTTATACTTACGTATGAAAGGTTATGTTTTCGTATTTTTACTAACTGAGGCTTTTGCAGCCTTTTACACAGCAACGTACCATTGTTAAAGTAAAAAGACAATCCCAAACAAGCAAAAGAACACAAATTTGCACTAATATTTCCCTTATATTTAGTAATTTATGCAAAAAATTTGTTGTGCTACAAGGAATGAAATGATTGCCACGAATTTACTTTTGTGGCAAACACAAAATAGTGAAACTATGACAGGGACAAAAAATATTTTATCTGTCTCTTTCCTTCTTATGAGGAACTGTATACATCTATCACGTTCTATCTTGGTATTATTATTTGCTTGTCATCTCTGGGTATCTTTCCTCTGAGCTCTGTATAGACGATTTATGGACATCTGTCACTTCGTTCAGAAATTCCGAAGAGATTCGGATACACACCTAAGACTGGAGAACCTTTGGCGTGAAATTTTAAAAGCAAATGTATGATAAAGTTCACAGTCCTTGAGAAGGACCTAAGGTTTTACTGCCTACTTTGATTTTCAAAAGTTTGGGTTTCAAAGATATATTTTTTGCATCCAAAAGCAATACATTATGTTGTATGTTTCCGAATTTGCCTCTTGTTAACCGTTTCATTGGTGCTGGATACATAACTACCAACCCAACATTCCTATCTAATACCTCTCCTTTAATGACGGCTTTACCTGTTCTTGTTTGCTTCAGTGTGTTATATTTCCGTTCCCCCAATAAATTTATTTCGTCTAATGTCTGCATATCTCCAACTTCTATGTTTTTTGTTTGTCTCAGCGAACATTTCTTGGCCAGAGCAGTATCTGTAAACAGTTCTGTTTAGGATAATGACGAGTTACTTGTTTCTTTTATAGTCTTTATATATAATAGGGCTAAAAATATGAAATTGCCGTTTTATAGTAATAGATACTTTGAATTGACATTAAACCTTCATGTTGTGAAATTTTCGAGTGAAACTTTTTTCACATGATACCTATGAGGTTATTCTTTTAAAAAATGTGCAACATTTGATTTTCGAATTTCAATTGTTTTTTCAGCTGAGATGGGAAAGATACGAGTAGTTTTTGAATACGAGTTTCAAAGCGGAACTAATGCGGCAGAAACAGCTCGCAATATCAATGCTGCGTTTGAAGAAGAGACTGCTAATGAAAGCACCGTGCGTTTTTGGTTTAAAGGCTTTCGTAATGGAAACTTCGACTTGAAGAACGAACCATGGAAGACCACCCACATAGGTGAATAACGCTGAATTGAAGGAGATTGTGGAAGCCGATCCGAGTTGAGAGACAAACTTCCCAGGAATTATTGATTCTAGATGTCCCGGTTTCAGGAACTCTGCTGAAAAATACTCAAGAAGCATTCTCAGAACTAATTCTGAATTTTAAATACCACCCTTAAAACCATAACGAATTTTACAAGGTTTATCTTCTTGAACATTTTAAGTCTTTCAAAAATGGCTTCCGATATTTATATTGCGATATATAAATTAAAAACAAAAGGTACTACACGGCAGATTTTTACCTTTTCACCATGCTGCAGTATTTGTGTGAGCACCTTGTTAGCTCTCTGAGAGCTGGTCATCAAGCTGTGATGGTCAGATCTCAGAGAGAGATCACTTTCTCAACAGGGAGTCGCACAGGTAATATACCACCACGGGCCGCCATCGCGCCATGCTTTGGTCAACTGAATATAAACATGTATTTCAAGATAATGGCATGACATCCCTGCTTGTTGAGTAGGCAATATTAACTGTCAACGTTCGGCTGACGGAGTAGGTCGCTGCTATCGTAGTGGACTGTAGGACTGTAGGATTCTTCGAATCGAAACTTCAAATTCTGGATCGGACTTCTCTTTATTGTTCTGACTTGTTGCTGTGACTGTCTGTGACTGTCTGTGACTGACTAAACACGGCGATCGGCCGTGCTTAGGTACTAAACTCGGGTGACTCACTAGCTACTGGTCCGGCGAGTCGGTTCGACCAATCACAGCGCTTAGTTTCCGGCGGGGTGAGGAAGGCGCGCGGGGTAATCGCGCCCGACTGGTGGAAATGTACGCTCTGTGATTGGTTGTTACATTATGCAAAAATATTTTATTCTTAGTTCGATTTTCACTACGGGTGCTATGTTATATACAATATTTCTCGTAGTTATATACAATATTCTTCGTTCATCGACCGTAGTTATACATAATACAATATGCTATATACAATACAAGATGTTTCGCGTTCTTTGACGGTGGCTTTATACAATATAAATGTTCAATGTTCCTCGACGATGGCTGTCGTCAACAGTCTCCCCCCGGCGAAGGATCTCCGTAGCCTCTGCTGGAAGGCAGCCTCGTTGAGACGTGCAGCGCGTCCTCTCCCTCTGGTCCGGGGAGAGTGTGGTATGAAGACTCCAACACGACGATCTTGGACGTGGGACGTTTAAAGGTCCCACCCTTTGTAGAGACTTCGACGTTACGTGTCACGTTGTCCGGCCCGGGAAACGTGCGTGTGATAATTCCCCGAGGCCAGACGTTCCGTGGCAGAGTAGGGTCAGCGATGATGACTACATCGCCGACCTTCGTTTCGCTTCGACGTTTGTGGTTGTCGGAGCGTGGCACAAGCGTCGGCAGGTATTCCCGTAGCCAGCGACGCCAGAAGTTGTCAGCCAGTGCTTGCGCGGCTCGCCATGTTCTTCGGTCGGCTTCACTGCAGGGCCCAACGTACGGCAGGCCCGTTGACGATCCCAGCAGGAAGTGGTTTGGCGTCAGCGCTTCTGGGTCTTCCGGGTCGACTGAAACATGAGTCAGTGGTCGAGCATTGACTGTGTTCTCGGCTTCAGCTAGTAGCGTCGCTAACACCTCTTCTTTCGGCGCCTTCTGGTGCAGAGTTGTTGATAGTGCAGTCTTCACTGAACGCACCATCCGCTCCCAAGCTCCTCCTTGATTCGGCGCCCCGGGTGAGATGTACTTCCAGGTCGTTCCGTATGTAAGGCCTGCTCGCGACAAGTCCGGCAACCATTCTTGATAGGCTCTTTTTAACTCTGCGTCTGCCCCTTTGAAGTTCGTTCCGTTGTCAGAGTATATTACTGCGGGCCAACCTCGCCGAGCCGCCATCCTTCGGACCGCCATAATCGCAGAATCTGTTGAGAGCGACGATACTAACTCCAAGTGTATCGCCCTCGTAGTGAGGCACGTGAACAACGCTACCCAACGTTTCTCGTGTCGTCGTCCTATCGTCACGTTCATCGGGCCGAAGTAATCTAGGCCACAGCAGCTGAAGGGTCGCTTGAAGGCTTCCAACCGTTCTCTCGGTAAGTCCCCGATCGGTGGGACTATCGGTCGTGATTTCCTCAGTCGACATATCCGGCAGGAGGCTGCTATCGATTTGACGGTGGGTCGAAGACGCACGATGAAATATTGTTGGCGAAGGTCGTTCACTACTCGTTCTGAGTTAGCGTGCCCGGCTCTCTTGTGAGCTCGCGCTATGAGCAGTTTCGTGAGAGGGTGTCGTCCGCTCAACACGACGGGTCGCTTCATTATGTCGAATACATCTGCTTTGTTCACCCGTCCGTTGATCTTCAGTAGCCCGTCCTCTAATATTATGTCGTAGCGGTATAACGGGCTCGATTTCGGTACGGCGAGTCCCCTCTTCACGTTCTGTCGCTCTTGCTCGAATGAGTCTTCTTGCGCTCTTTGTAGCCATAAATGAGTGGCTCGCTCGATGTGTTCTTGTGACATTGCGGTTGTTTTGCCTTGACAGCGTTGGATAAACCGCAGTACTTGAGCTGTCGTTCCAATCAAACGGTCGTACGAAGAAAACCGTTCTATGTCGGGTAGCGCCGAATCTTTCTTCGATTCTGTGACGACGTGTACTTCTTCTTCTTGAACGTCGTCTTGGTGAGTTTCCCATCGCGGCCATTCAGATTTCGGCCGTTTCAGAAACTCCGGTCCGCTGAACCAAACGTCTTCTTCTGTGGGGATGTGGCCACCTCTCGTAGCGATGTCGGCGACGTTCAGATGAGTGGGAACCCATCGCCAGTCTGACGTTCTCGAGGATTCTGTTATTTCCCCGAGTCTATGAGCGACGAATGGAGTGTACTTTCGGCTTCCGTTTCTCAACCAATGGAGTACTGTTTGAGAGTCGCTCCAGTAGTACGTGTCATCTATCTGAATGCGATGATCCTCTCTAATCGTTTTTGCGAGTCTCGCTCCGATCAGTGCTGCTTGGAGTTCTAAGCGAGGTATCGTCTGCGTCTTCAATGGCGTTACTTTCGCTCGTGCCGCTACCAATACCGTCTTCGCTCCGCCGTCTCTCAGTTGCAGTCTCCAGTATGCTGTTGTCGCGTACGCTTCCTCGCTGGCATCGCAGAATACGTGTAGCTCCCTGCGGCATACGTCGCTCCCCCCGTCGTAGCTCCGGGTAATGTGCAGACGTCGTATTTCTTGTAGGCCAGCGAGCCATGCGTCGAAGTCGGACGCGATGTCTTCCGGTAGTGGTTCGTCCCATGCTAACTTGAGACGCCAAAGTCTCTGGAGCGCTATTTTGGCTGTGACGGTGTAGCAGCTTAGTAGCCCGAGCGGATCGTAAATGCTCATAACTGTGGATAGAGCTTCACGTTTCGTCGGTGGCCTTTCTCTCGTTCGGACTGCTTCCGGGACTTTGTGCAACGCCGTATTGAAGCTTAGGCTGTCTGTTTCTGAATTCCACAGCAACCCCAACATTTTCTCTGTTCCTCCAAGCGATGTGGTCGCAGCCTCCGTGCGTCTATCTTCCTTGGTGACGGCTAGAAGCTCTCGATTGTTGCTGTTCCATCCGCGTAAGTGAAAGTCAGCTTTCTTCTGGACTTCGTTCACTTGTTCGATGACTGCTTTTGCTCGTTCGATATCGTCGAAGCTTTCTACGAAATCGTCCATATAATGCGACTCCGTTATAGGCCGTAGAGCAGCTGGGTGTGTGTCCCGGTGATTGTGTGCATTCTTGTTTCGCACACTATGCGCCAGGAATGGTGAACTGGAAGCTCCGAAGATCATCGATGTCATCTTGTATTCAATGGGAGTATCGGTCGGATGCTCGCGCCACAAGAACATTTGTGCGGGTTGATCTTCTTTTCGGATTTTCACTCTTAAAAACATTTCTTCAATGTCAGCTGTCACGGCGTGCGCACCCTCTCGAAACCGGAACATGATCGAAATGATTGATCGCAGCATGTCAGGTCCCTGTAGTAGGTGGTCGTTCAGGCACGATCCGTGAGTCTTTGCTGCTGCATCCAGTACCACTCTCACTTTGCCTGGTTTGTTCAGGTTGCGTACTGCAAAGTGAGGCAGGTACCATGCTCGAGGGCTGGTTTTTTCCGTTCCGTCGCATCGCTCAGCGTAGCCCTTTTTGATCATGTTGTTGATCTTCGCGTAGTATTGTTCTTTTTCTTCTTGATTCTTTTCTAATTTTGCTTCGAGATTCTTCAGTCTCTTTAATGCGGCATTGTAGCTTGGCGGCAGCTTGGCGTCGTCTTCTCGCCACGGCAGACCCACTTCGTAGTGTCCGTTTGCGTAGCGTATCGTCTTCTCGAATAACTCGACGGCTCGCTTGTCTTCACTTTTCATGTGTTGTGAAGTGAGCGAGACTCCCAATGCGTCGAGTTCGAAGTGATTCGCTACCAAATCTTCCAATGACTCGTCTTCTGTGGTGTAGGCGGTGGTGTGTAAGACGTGCTGCCTTGGTTTCAGTGCTACGCTCTTCGCTGTCCCGTGAATCACCCAGCCGAGTTCGGTTCTCGAGGCGGCCGGTTCTTTGGGTCCTTTGCAGCGCAGCTCTCTGGTTACGATGAGTGGCCAGTTGTCGATGCCGATCAGCAGCTTAGGCTTCGCGTTGGTGTAGACCACGTCGTCCGCGTTGAGACCGCTGAGGTGTCGCAGGTTCAGCACCTCAGCCGGTATGGACTGCGGCGTGAGATCTAGGCCTCGTATCGTTCTCGCGGCGATGTTGAAGCTGTTTCTGCTGTTCGTCCCCCTGATGGTGATGTTGACTCGGCGGCTCTTCATGTCGCATCGTTCTGAGTTGATGCCTTTCACTTCGAGGCGCGTACTTGGTCCATCTGCACCGATTTGTTGTGCCAGTTCGTCGTCCATCAGTGTGACGGTGGAGCCTTCATCAAACAGCGCGTAGGTTTCAACGCTGTTGTGCTTTCCCGATATTGTCACGCGACAGATCTTGAGCTTCACATCGTTGCGTGTGGCCGTCGAAGTCACCGTTGCGGCTTCCGTGGTGTCGCTCTCATCTGTGGTGACGTCTTCTTTTTTCTTCTCGGCATGTAGCAGTTGATGATGTGGTCGTTTGCAGCCCTCCTTACCGCACGCTCTCTTTTTGCAGTTGTTACGACGATGGCGACTGGCAATGCATTTGAAGCACAGCCCTTCCTTTTTGACGACTTCCCATCGTTCGTCGGAATGCAGGTTCTTGAATTTCCCACAGTCCGGTAGTGTATGTGGTTCTTTACACACCGGACAATGTGGGCTTTCTTCGTTGGTTGTGGTTGCGGTGTACGTCAGCTTCTTTTTCGCTTCTGTTCGTGAGGCGATGCGAGGCGGCTCTCGCTTCTGTTGGCTTGACGTGCAGAATCCGTGTTTGAGGGTGCGGTCAGCTTCCCTCATCAAAAAGGCAGCCAGTTTGACGACGTCTGCATCGGAGCTTGGATGTTCTTCAGCGTAGTCACACCATCTTGATTTTAAATGTGGGCTGATTTTCTCAAGCACCTCTCGAACAAGCAGCGGGTTGTGTAGGTAGTTGCGTTCGATGTTGCTCAGGACGGCGACGATGTTTTGCACTTTCACGGCGAAGGCGTTCAGGTCCATTGCGGTCGGACCCAGTCGTGGCAGACGTCGTACATCATCGAAGGCCAAGTCGAGTAAGATTTCTGGCCTTCCATAACACTGTTCTAGTGTTTTCATGACGACGTCTGGATGTGTAGCGGCGCTTAATAACGGCGCTACTGTAGCGCGGGCCTCTCCTCGTAGACAGTTGCGAAGTCTTGCAAGGTTTTCTGTCGCTGTGAACTTGTATGCTTGCGTAGTTTCTTTCATCGCTGCGGCGAATTGAATCCACTCCGATGGTGAGCCCGAGAACATTGGTAGATCGGTTGCTTGTCGTGGCGGCGGGCGTGACGATATCATTTTTTCGAAAGTGCTGGCTAGTTGATCTATTTTGCGGCTTCTCGGCGTTGGCGATCGTTTCCGTACTTGTTGTGTTTGTACTTGAGGCGTCGGCTTCCAATCGAATCTCGCTCTTCTCTCCTGCGTGAGAGTGGTGGCTTGAGCTTGATCCGTTGTTTCGACTGGCTCTAGTACTGAGTGAGCGCTTGGCGGCTCCCCCCGTTCAGTCGCTGCGGCGTCTGGGGTAGTCTCGTTCAACCAGGCGTGCACTCGTTCGATATTTTCGGCTGGCTCGTTTCCTTCCTCTGGAGAGCTGTCTTCATCTTCGAGCTCGGCGAGGTCGGCGTCCAATTTCTTCTTAATGAGCTCAGCTTCTATTTCTAACTCCTTGCGCCGAATAATGGCGAGGCGTTCCTCCGCTTCGAACCGTAGACGGGCGGCGGCGCTCGACGTCGATCGTGTCGAGCGGGCGGTGCGTGACCGGGCTTTGCTGGTCGTCGGTACGGTCGTCGACGCCGGCAGTGTTCGGTAATGCCCACGTGTCGATGCGGCGGTGGGGCGCACTTCGGTCTGTTCTGTGCGTGCGGCGGCGTGCGGTCGCGGAGCGGCGTCGGTAGCGCTCCTATGCGGCGGCGGTGCTGTCGCGTTCGATGGTGACGGCGAGCGTGGTGGTTCGTTGAAGACACGTTGCCGGGATTCTTCAGCTCCATTTTGGCTTCTCGTAGTCACCATGATGTTCCGTTTCACTGTTTCTTGATTTTTCGATCCGGCTCAGAAGGACCACGCTGTCAACGTTCGGCTGACGGAGTAGGTCGCTGCTATCGTAGTGGACTGTAGGACTGTAGGATTCTTCGAATCGAAACTTCAAATTCTGGATCGGACTTCTCTTTATTGTTCTGACTTGTTGCTGTGACTGTCTGTGACTGTCTGTGACTGACTAAACAGTAGTGTGGGTCATCTCACAACCTCCTCACGGTGGCTGGGGAATCAGTTCCGAGATAGAAATCTCTCTACTGAGGTATCAATCGCAGCATGTGAATACATACCGGGCGTTGTGTTGGCCGTATAGGCCGCGATGCGCGCTATGTTTCTAGTTCGTCAGAATCGTCTCATGTGTCGTTGTTCGCGAGTAACTCACGAGCGTAAGGGCGTCCGTCCGGCGGCCGAGTATGTAGAGGCGCCAGATTGCGTATATGACGCAAATCCGACGCGTCCGCACGCTCGAACAAGCTTACAGTGAGTCGGCGTATAAATGCGTCCGTGCTCTCCATACGTAGGTCCCTCTGTATAGTGGCGTTCTTTACAATGCGCGGGGCGCCTGTAATCTGCCTGAGGGAGATGCTCTGTTGCTGTTGGATTCTCTCAGCGTTTCCTTTGCTCAGTAGGGCGAACCAAGCTGGCGCTGCGTATGTTAAACGTGGCCGTAGGTAGGTCTTGTATATGCTGAGTTTCGTGTTCAGCGGAAGCTTCGAGGAGAGCACCGGACGCAGTAAAGCGCGCGATGCACGGGTCCTAGCGATGATTTTGTTCGCGTGTTTTTTCATAGTGAGCCGCCGGTCGATTTCGACGCCTAGGTAGGTCGCCGATTCGCGCCAAGCTAGCTGCTCACCATGGAGATACAAGGTGGAAGGCTTCTTTACGGAGAGATTCACTAGCATTGCTTGTGTCTTTCGCACGTTAACCGAGAGCCTCCATTTGTCAAGCCACTCGGGGAGCAGGTTTAGTACGCGTTGCATTTTCAACACTGCGAATCTAGCATTTTTGTTGTATGTCAGATACGCTGCGTCGTCGGCGTACAGTGCTAATGTGGATTCGTCTGACTTCGGAATGTCATCGGTGTAACGTGCGTACAATGCTGGGGAGAGGCAACTCCCTTGCGGTACGCCGGCTAAGATTTTTCTGGACGTCGAGGACTCTGTTTCTACGGATACGTGAAAACTTCTATCACTCAGGAAGGAGGCTATTATTCGGACTAGACGTTGGGAAGCGCTGGACGTCGCTAGTTTGTACAGCAGACCGTCGTGCCAAACTCTGTCGAACGCTTTCTCCATATCAAGAAATACTGCTACTGTGCTTCCCCTCTGGTTCATACCCTGGGTCATCATGTGCAGCACTCTCAATAATTGAAGAGTCGTCGAATGTTCCGCTCTGAAACCATACTGCTCGTCGCGGGGGGCGATGTGCGGGGCGAGGTGTTTCAGTAGGAGGCGTTCGTACACTTTCGACTGCGTAGATAGCAGTGTAATGGGCCGATAACTCTCCGGTTTCAACACGTTCTTACCGGGTTTAGGCAGCAATATTACGCGTCCATCTCTGTATATAGACGGGAAGTGTCCAGTGCGATTTATACAGTTGTACAGTCGAGTTAGCGCCGCGACGGCGCGCGGCGGTAACCGACGTAGGGCTTCATTGGTTATTTTATCTGCACCGGGCGCCTTCCGAAGTTTAGCGCGTTGTATTGCACGCTGCACTGCGCCCGGGGTGAAAACAATTGGATCGTCTTCGGCCGCTATCGACGTAGAAAAATAGCCTCGTAGGTACTGTTGCACCATTTCGACGTGAGCTGTATTTTCTGTTTCGTTAGGGCGGAATTGGCGTTCTAAGTGGTCGGCGAATATTTCAGCGCGGTCTGCTGCGTGATATCGCAAAGTACCATCGTCTGCCAGTAGTGGGCGTACTGGAGGTGGAGTTCTCGTCAGCTGCCTGCACAGTTTGTGGATTGAATTCCAGTCATCACTGACATCCTCTACGTGCCGCTGCCAACTCTCCTCTCGATGGGTTTCTAGCGCGTCCTTTACTATGGTCGTAAGGCGATGAAGTTCGGCCTTTAACACAGGACACCGCGTCCTCTGCCACAACTTGCGTAGTCGACGTTTGTCTGTTAGCTTACGCTTGATGGCGTCGGGGAGTGGCGAGTATTGTTGTCGCTTCTTAGTCTCGGTGGAGGACTCATTGAAGGCCGTCTGGATAGTCTCCGTAATATGCACCGCTAGCCGCTCCACATCATCCGGAGTTGAGATGGGAAACGACGCCGCGAGCCTGGAGTCTACTTTTTCGGTGTACTGGGCCCAGTTGATGAGACGCTTGGGAATTGGTGGTGAGACCGAAAGTGGAGTCTCTGGAATCGTCACGAGTACCGGTAGATGGTCCGAGAACATGCTCTCCAGTAGAACCTCTTGCGTAGGTTGGCAGTGTAAGTTCTTGTGAACTATAATATCCAGGACATCGGGTGCCGCCGCACTACTATACGGATAATGCGTCGGAACCTCGGGGCCCTGCACGGTATAGCCCCAGCGCTCCGCATCGTCAAACAACCGACGTCCGCTTGGGCAAATGTGCGTGGCGCACCATGCTGTGTGTTTGCAATTGAAATCGCCAGCCAGAAGGACAGGTGTATTAGTCTCCGTATCGACTAGGCGGGTTATCTCCGCCGGGTCCAGCTTCCCAATCGGGGGTCTATAGGCTGCGTACAGGTGCATGGATTGCCTACCCGCGTGGATGTCAACTCCTAAAGCATAAAGCTTGGCCCTCTTGTGGACAGACTCGGTCTCGACTATCTTGATCGGTTGATGGACTAAGCGGCGTCTGACTAGCACTGCCAACCCACGGTAAGCTATTCCATGGGGAGAACGTTCGTCTTTCCGATAGATATGGTAGTTTGGGATTCTCAGCGTAATGGACTCCTTCAGGTGCGTCTCAGACACCAAACAGACGTCAATATCCTGCTCCTTGAGTAGCGCTTTCAGCAGAGCAACCTTTTTGTATAGGCCGTCTGCATTCCAGTGCAAAACTCTAAGAGCCCCCATGTTGCAGTCTCAATTGGATGAGCTGAGCCATTCCTCCTAGTAACACTGACAGGGTGTTCTGTCCTGTCCGTACGGCCTTCAATACGTCCTCCATGATAATAAGAGCGACGTCTAAAACAGCAGTAGCGTTGTTGTCGATCGCTCCAGCGCTGGGTGCCGGTATGTGCGATGTAACAACCGCCGTTTGCCTCGCCTGACGACCTACTTGTTGTGTAGGGACGCCCGCTTTCTTCAAATCACCTTTTCGGGGTGCTGAAGTGGCTGCGGTCTGGGTCCTTTCGGCCGGTTTTTGCGCCTGTACGGCTTGCGCAGCCTTCCGGGACTTCTTCCTACGCCTCTTCTTCTTGAGAGAGGCGCCTCTCTCGGTGGGAGCGTTTGCCTGTGCCATTAAAGAAGTCGTTTCTGTCTGTAAATCGACTGTAACGGCCTTCTTTGTCTGTTTTGAGGCACCGGCGGTGATTGCAACTGTCCCTGCTCGCTTGTTTCGCAATTCGCGACGAAACACAGCGCATCTGGGATTGTTGGCCGTGTGCGCCTCTCCACAGTTGGCACACGTCGGCGGCTCCTCTCTGGGACGCGGACAGTCACTAGCTGCGTGCTCTTCTCCGCAGCGCACACACGCTTGTTTGCGGTGGCACATGTGCGATGAATGCCTGAAGCGCTGACAGCGGTGGCACTGGGCTGGCCCCTGCCTGCCTCGCCACGCCTCTATCTTGACTCCGGGCATGCACAACAGCTCGGTGACGTCATAAATCCGGGGGATTGTGTCGGCGGTCTTCTTCAGTTGAGCGAAGAAAATGCATCCGGGTCTGCCTTGTCGCGCGCGGATGGGTCGCACGTAGTCAGGTACGAAATTCAGTTCCGCTAGGGCTTCTGAGATCTCGTTCGGATCTGTGTTAGACGGTAGCCCTCGTATCGCTACCTTTGCGCTGGTTTCAGCCGGCAACGAATACGAGAACCAGCTGAGCTTTTGAGTCTTCTCAAGATCGTAGAGGTACCTTTGTACGGCACGGTACTCTTCCTCAGTCTTCGGTGTGAACCGCACTCCTCTGCCAAAGGGTCTCGCGTTCGGGCTATGGCCCAGCTTAGACTTCAAGGCTTTGAAGTGCGTCGTCCAGTCCGGTAGGGTCTCAACAATAAGCGGCGGGTAGCGCGGGTTTGCTTTCGGCGGCACCGCAGGCTTGCTACTCACCGACGCCGGCGGTACTTGTGACGCACCGGACGTTGATGTCGACGCCTGCGCTCGTACCGTGTGAGCAAACGACATCGTAGGCACTACGTCGCTCCTTGTCCGCGGGGGGGGGGGGGGGGGGGGTGGCGCTTCGTCACTTGACGGCGGGGGGGGAGGAGGAGGGCACACTACGTCGCGGCGTCGACAGATGCGCGGGTCGCGTTGCTCTCTCGGAGTTGGTTTCGCAGGGGGAGGTACCTCCATCGGTACACTAAGAGAGGCCGGAGGGCTTGTGAGTGCAATGCGGATTCGCTTTTGCATCTCTGCCTCGGTGTCACTCTCTGGGGACCTCTGGCGCCATACACCCAGCTCGCATAACGCTTGCACGGCTTCTTGCGCCTCGACCACTTCCAGTGAGGAGGGGGCAGGAGAACCCGCCGCCACCTCATCCTGGTAGTCCCGGATGGCCATCGCTATCCGCTCCGTCAAGGGGTCCGAGAAGATGCCCCGCCGGCAGATCTCAGCAAATTTCACCATGTCATCCTCAAGGATTGACTTGGGTGAAATGCCGGAACCCAGCAGGCGCACTCGCGGGACCGCCAAGACGGCCGGGTCGCGTGACGTCACCGGTGTCGGATGAAGCAACGCGGACCTAGCACTGTCGCGCTTACGCGACGACGAAAGCGACCGGGAGCGCTCGCCCTGAGAAGGGCGCGACGCTCCGGCGCGGGAGGCACCGACGCCGACTGACTAACTGACTAAACACGGCGATCGGCCGTGCTTAGGTACTAAACTCGGGTGACTCACTAGCTACTGGGCCGGCGAGTCGGTTCGACCAATCACAGCGCGTAGTTTCCGGCGGGGTGAGGAAGGCGCGCGGGGTAATCGCGCCCGACTGGTGGAAATGTACGCTCTGTGATTGGTTGTTACATTATGCAAAAATATTTTATTCTTAGTTCGATTTTCACTACGGGTGCTATGTTATATACAATATTTCTCGTAGTTATATACAATATTCTTCGTTCATCGACCGTAGTTATACATAATACAATATGCTATATACAATACAAGATGTTTCGCGTTCTTTGACGGTGGCTTTATACAATATAAATGTTCAATGTTCCTCGACGATGGCTGTCGTCAACATTAACTATTGTGAAAATACGGTAGTATCATAAGTTCATAACTGTCAGACAGTACTTTAAACTTCAGGAATACTACTGAAAAAATACTAAGTAGGATTCCAAAATACAAACCGAATGTTTAATTTAGAATAGTAAGACGATAGTAAATTATACGAAAGTATCTATGTAGTATAGTAGTATATATGAACACTAGCACAATCTTAATTACACATACATAATATTCAAAATGATGAGTGTCACCTCAGTTACAGATGTAAACGGCATGTCAGATTTACAATAGCCAAAAAAAGGAAAAAATGTTACATTTATATGTTAGTATTGTTAAAATTATTACAAATGCATTTAATTAACAATGAATAAATTGAAATTTCACCAGATTAAATTAAAATTAAATTGCACTTAGCTGTGTAGACCAGGTTGTCACCAATTAGTCTGGTAAGAATCAGCTCCAGACTTATTTTGAAATTACGAGTGTAAATTAAAGAAATAAATTTAATTAAAATATTAAAACTTATTTTAATAATTAAAATTAAATTTTGTCTTTTCAGTGGGCTATTCACATTGCCTCGAAACACTATATTCGAATCAGATTCGAAAAGTTATCTACAAAAATGGAATCTGAATGAAAACTTTTCGATTCCATTTCGAATATGGCTTTCCGAGGCAATGTAGAGATTATCTTCACTAATCTTACACTAGGGGAGCT
This sequence comes from Pyralis farinalis, assembly GCA_947507595.1. Lineage (NCBI taxonomy): Eukaryota > Metazoa > Arthropoda > Insecta > Lepidoptera > Pyralidae > Pyralis > Pyralis farinalis. The sequence continues at coordinate 5,691,883 of OX382281.1, forward strand.
GGGCCTGCGGCGCATTGGCAGAGCTGCTTTTTTATAATAAGTAAATAACAGCAAGCTGCGTAAGCAGAGCTAACCCTAACCCTAAGCCACAACACCCGCTTTGTTGTAGCGGCACACATCTGTTGCCCCTAGACGGCGATAGTGATCGTGTTCTTGTTTTTCAGTGCTCGCCATACGCGCTCCGCTTGACTTTGTATTGGAACGGTTTTTGGGGCGATAACATCACTTATCGATATCCTTTATTGAGCTAATCGTAATTTAATCTATTTTAGGGGAATCTACAATACTTAAGGTATATTCACGTCGAACAATCAGCTCTCTAGCTTCAAAACTGAAGGAGTACTACGTGTAACAGTCGAAAACCGCAAAACTGCAAAAAAGACAATTTTCTCGGTTATATAGCTTCGCTGGCTAACGCAGCTCTGCAAAATTTCATTACTGTTAAGTGCTAAAATTACTATCTACCATTAAATTATAATATAAAACTAATTTTATACTTCTAATTTAAAACTAGTTTTATAAAAGTTACAATAATAGCAAAAATGCAACTCTTAAAAATAAATTCAATCATTCTGTTGGCTATATTATTTAGATCACAAGAACTATATAATATTTCAGACGCATAGTAGTAGGTACATAATAGTCAATGTGATAATTGTAGTCTATGGTAGATTTAGTAAAATAGACAATCATTTTCGTGTCGTAGACGGAGAAAAGAATTATTATTTTGTCCATCTACGTTTCGTGTATATTATATATTTGACGTTTGCCAAGTAACATATTGCGGGGACTTCTTCCTGCGCTTTTGACGAGTGACATTGTTGTTTTACTTAATTTTTTTACAATTCAGTATAAAATTAGTTTTGTGTGACAATTTCGATAGTATTACGGATATAATTAAAACCACGTTATTCTTGATAGAAAGAGTTTGCGACGAACCGTCCGTTGCGAATCGTGCAGGTTGACTGATGCGAAGTTCTCACACCATTAACAATTTAAATGGCGGGTCGTTGCAGACTTGCATATTTATTTTCGTGGGTAATTACATATAACTAATAATTAATGTGCGTCGCTTACAGATAGTATTTTGTAACATAAGTGCTAGTGAAATTATACAGTAATGAAAAAACTCAAATGTAATAAATACGTTTATGCCTTGTAAAAATCACTATCGTTTTACGGGTGGTATTTAAATTGGGTTGATTGGGTCTAGGTACCCTTCCCAAGTATTTTTTCAGCACAGTTCCTGAAGCTGGAACATAGAATTAAGATTTTTAAATGGTTCTAAACTGATGACTTGGCTGTATAGGCTAGAACCCTTTGCCTTTCCCCTCGGGGATAAAAAGAACCAAAAAAAAAAGTAACATATTGCCATAATGAAAAAAAAAGTTTCTTTGTTTTTCATTCCCAAATTGTGACCAAACCAAATTACCTGAAATAAAATGCCTTTAAAAAGTGTGTGCAATCTTTGTCTGGCGATGGATAGGCCTATGCGAAGTATAACTGGCAGCTCACTGCAGGATGTTTACAAGAAACTCACGAATATATCAGTAAGTCATTTTCAAAACTTACCTAATTTACTTGCGTCTCGCTGAGTCTTTTCTGTTTTGCCCTTTGTTGGTTCAGCCTCTTATCCTAATTGCAAGTCCTGTCCTTAAGTGTTTGTAAACAAAACTTTAACATAACCTATTCCTATTTATTTTAACCATGGATACTCAAAATAGTCTATGTTGAGTTTCGGACATTCTATGGCAAGGAACAGTACACTGATGAGATGCGAACATTACGCAAAATCAGTGCTAACGCTTGCTGATCGCGTTCGCAACGAGAATAAGAAGGTATGCTCAGTTGATTCAGCCTCGTAGAAATGATTGTTAAAGAAATATAAACAAATATACAATGCAAAAGTTAAGAGCTCAAACCCACTGTCCTTGTCAGAAGGTAATTTCAGAAGCCCTAGGAACCGGCGAGATGCATGAAAAGAGCTATGAATGTTAAAGAAGCCCTGGACCTGGTGTATAGATGTAGATAGATCTACTTGTGGAGAAGTAGAGGTCTCCTTAACTCCAAAATTAGTAAGAATAGCTATGTATGGAAAACAGGAATTCTATAGGCAAGGGGATACAAGTCCACAGGCTAAAAATGGTTCAATATGACCTTGTGAGTCTGACAATAAATTAAAGTGACACTTATCTACTCTGACCTAGCTCGGTATCACAGCAGTTAATAATGTAACTATGACACAGGTGCTCGTAGGTTCAATTCCCACAGGACTTACAGTTGTGTACATGACCATGTCTGTTTGTCTTGGTCTGGGTGTTTTTAAGAGAGATATGGCACATCAAAGAAGCCTGTCTAGAGGGTTGTTGTGTTCCTGCGTGTGAGCTCCTAAGTTGTTGTGTTAGCAGCAGAGGTGGGATTGTGCGAGTGATACTTCTTGTATTACAAGCACCCTGTCCGGTTTTTGTAGATTTCTTGGGCTTCTGTCGTCACCTTCTGATAATACACGGCCAATTTGGTTGTGGGAGGTGAGACGTTGCCTTCCTAAATACATCCTTTCACGTTGCATATCTGTTTCATCATTCTTTCTCTGGCATTCTTTTTACATGTCCAAACCAGTGGAGCATGCTTTCGATTTTTGATCTATTTATGCTACTAAGATGAAAAACAAACATACTGCCTGTCTGATGGTTAACAGCTAACTAAGCCTATGGACATTTTTAAGAACCTTATCCCTCAAAAATCTCGGCAGGAATTCATTTGACAACTTAAGAGTTCTCGGAAGATGACTTTTAGAACCGCACGGTATGCTGCGATTCTTATGTGTATAAATGATGTAATGTTTGTTTTTTACTTCAAATTATTATAATGGATGACGCCCCATTTCTAGGCGACCTCAGCCAACGGAAAGTCATGACACTAATTAAAGAAAAGGTTTAAAAAGCAAAGTTTACTTCGGGCACCAGCTACGCTCCCTCCATAATATAGTTCCCAACAGTCCAGCGATGCCTGAACGTTTAATCTCAAGGAGAGTGGAAAAAAAACCACTTGAAATCCAATTAATGTTATCATACAGCCTAATCATTCTCGAAGATTCCATGTGACGAAAAAGATACTCGTCACAATGATGAATGCCAAAGGTGCTTATTAATAGACGTATATGATGTCCATTTCACAGCTTAAGAGTTCTCTGAAGAAAATTTTGGAACCGCACAGTACGTGACTTTTGCAGCATTGTGTATGAAAGCTGAAGGCATTTATTCCATTTATGTCCTTTTTCTTCTTCTAAGCGTTATCCCATTTCGTAAACCATTAAGATTGGCAGGGTTTGCTACCTAAGCCTAAGGATTTTGCTACCTAAGAATTTTCCATTGTCTATGAATGCTGAAGATATTTATTCCATTTATGTCCATTTTCAGCTAAAAACAGCGAGCCGGCCAGTGGTTGCGTGTTACCTCTGCTATAGTCAGTTGAGGAAGTGCCACAACCTGATGATCAGGTCTGCGAAGGCTGACAAGGTGCTCTCACAAGTACTGCAGTGTGGTAAAATGGTAAGAATCTTTTTCTTTATGCAAAACCTCAGAAGACAAGCATACGGGCCACCTGCACGGGTATTCACATTGGCATGGAAACTTCTTATTCGAATCGAAATATCGTCACATGAAGCGAACTATGAATTTATTTCTTTTTTTTAGTCCAGACGAGTACTGGTAAAAGGTCTGTGTCCATACAGCACGAATCTTAAGTTTAGAATTGTTTTAAAATTTTCTAACTTCAGAAATTCTGCAGAATAACATGTCGGAATCGGTTTCAGACAAAATTCTAAAATTTCAATACAACCAGTAAAACGATAGTGAATATTACAATTATACCTTCATGTTTATCATTATTCAAATTAAATACACGCACTTCAAAACCCGCAATCATTAAAATTGCTTAATATTTGCAATTTACATATCTTAAATATGTTCGTCGGAATAATTTCGTGAGCCTACAAGCTCTCGAGAATATTTCGAGTCTAAGTGGCTTAATTTTAAGGATTAAGAAGAAGGCGTTATTTTGACCTGAAATCGTAATTTGCTCGCATTCAAATTGCATTAAAAAGATTTCGAATTCTAGACGTATATTGTGTACCGTGGCAATGCGAATTAATTTAATCCGTGCGGTGTCGGAGAAAGAATATAAAAAATGACCGCCTCCTCTCTTCCCGTGGGTGTCGTAAGAGGAAGAGAAGACCTAAGGGATTTCCTGAGATTCCAGCATCTCAGCCGGTGGTAGGGTAAACACCCGCCTGGTTGACTACCACCGTACACACGGCGAAACACCCGTGAAGTGGCGTACCTATGAGTCTGTCGCGTTTCGGGATCAACTGGTGTATAACCAGTGCTCGGAGGATTATCAATTGCGAGAACTGTGGTGGGTGCTTGAATTTGGTGAGTGTAGAGGACGCATCTCGTAACCACGCGTATACTATGTAAGTCAACAGGTTGTTGATGATCACGCCCGATGCGCGTGCACCGTGCGAATTGAAACGATGCAAGTAAAACTCACTGCCCTCTTCACTTGTAAGAACACAGAATCACAGAATTTAATACTATAATGTGAAGGGCCATTACTCAATGGTAACTATTTAAAAAATACTGCGCGAAATGGCACACGTCCACTATACCCGATGCCCGACGATGAATGACGATGGTTTCCTCACAATCTTTCTCTTCACCGCCGAGCAAGTGATAATTAGAAATATAAATGTGATATTTTTTTTATTCTGCTTTCTTTCCATGTTTGAAACAACGGAGCGTGCTTTCATATCTTGGCACACATATTCTCTATAGTGTGCATTAGCAGTTCTAGAATGCAGCATGAAATTTCTTAAAAATAAAAGCATATTTTAAAATTGTGGCATCATTTTTGGATTTTTTATTTTTTATTTTAAGGTAAACGGAGAATTTATGGCCATGATAAAGCTTGAAGCACGCAAGTTGATCAATGCCCTAGAAGTAACTCCTGTTGAAGTCACCAGTATTGCGAGCATGGATTGGATAGAAGTATTAAAAGATGATCCATTGTCACCATATAAAGAAGAAATAGAGAAAGAGTGTATTGTGAGTGTGAAATTAGAGGACGAAGATGTTGTGATGGCAGTACTGGAGGATGGAGAGGGTATTGGTGAGGAAGAATGGACGTTTGGAGAAGATATCAAGCAGGAAGAGCTGAAGGTAGCAATTGAAATAGAGAGCAACGAATTTGAAGGTAAAATAATATTGTTTTTATTGTACGGCAGGGGGCAAGTAAGCAAAGAACTCTCATTTATAGGAAGTCATTGCTGGATCCTATAATGCGTGCAGTACAGGGAGTATCTTTCACGTGCTGTCTCCACATCTGCTGATACTGAACATTCTCATAAGCCTACTACTTGTAAACTCCCTCAATCACAGGAGCAACAAAGCAGTATACTAAGAATATCTCTAGGCAATGTGTTATGTGCTTCCGCTACCGGTTAGTTCACGCGAGCTATCGCCGGCCAGCACCCACCCACAACCGTTAGTAGATGCATGCCGCCGCTGCCCTGGCTGCTCCGGTCGTCTCTGCGACACGTGTTTCGCCTCTCCACGAGGTATCCTCAGGCGTTATAGATGTTAGTCGTTAGAATCGAAAAAAAAACATCTCTACAGAATATCGCTGCTGTCTTCTCCCAGGAATACAAGAGCCCTGTGAGGAGTTATTTGGCTGTCGTGTTCTGTGTGGTGGAGATACTTCCCCAGTCGGACTCCCTCGGTGCGTTATTATAAAAATACCACACTCCACTCAAAGTGATATACATTGTTTACATGTAGGTAATGTAAGAAACATCAATTATTTAATGTAATTTATATAATATCAAAATCTCGTATCGCGGTGTTTGTGGTCACACTCCTGCGAAACGACTCGACCGATTTTTATGAATTTTTTTTATGTATATTTGGTAGATATGAGAATAGGTATAGAGTTAGTATAGAATAGAGGTCTTTTTTAAAAATTTGTATTATTATAAATAATAAAAATATAATATAAATAATATTTCATATAGATAAGATAAGATTAAAATTGAAAAGACGACGAGATTGTAACACCACTCTGGCTAGTTTACTTACTAATATTACATTCACATTTCTTTACTTTGTCAACATGAATCGTCGAATCATTTCATGGATAACATGAAGGAAATAGCCTATGGAGACCTAGCGACACGATAATAGTAAATGCAATACAGGCTATTCCAGTGCACTAACAGCGGACTACTGTTGAAGAAAAATCCCACTGAAAGAGTAGTGGCAAGCAGCGGCTTTTTGAGGCAAAATATTACAAACCATTTTAAATATCTGCCTTAGTAAAAAGTTCATGGCCATTTGAAGGCAAAGGAGGAGCAGCGCGGCGCTGCGAGGCTGCACGAGCATTCTAGCGACTAGTCGAAAGAGGCGCCGCGCGGGGCGACCGCGGTGTAGCTAACAGACGCGAGGCGCCGCGTGCGCGACCTCTCCCTACCCGCACGCCCCGCCGCCTGCTCAATATGCATCATTATCAGAAAAAGAAATCGGTGAGTGGCGTGAGAGTCTTGTCGTTGAGCTTAATCGGGTTTTGGACCTCGTTAGTAAATGGGGTTCCAATAACCTGCTTGAGTTTAATGCCAAGAAAACTCAGGTGTGCGCGTTCCCGACAAAAATGCCCCCATTTCACCCCACTGCCAGTCTTCAGGGCGCTACCGTCAATATGCGAGATAGCCTGAATATGCTAGGCATGGATATTCGTTGCGACCTAAACCAACGAAATTACATCGAGAACCTCATCTTAACAGCTTCAAAGAAACTCGGAGTCCTGAATAGGACTAACTTTGTCTTCTTTATAAGACTCAAGTTCGGGCCTGCGTGGAGTATTGCTCGCATCTCTGTGACGGCTTCGCACAGTACCTTCTCGAGGCTCTCGATAGGTTGTAGCGACCGCGCTATTCTCATAATCGACGATCGAGGTCACAAAAAACCAAGAACCTCTGCAATTTCGTAGGGACATAAGCTCCCTAAGTACATTTTGCCGCCTGTACCATGGTGGGTGCTCTGAAGAACTATTTTCCCTTATCCCACCATCTCCCTTCCGTCATAGAACCACACGTGCAGGCTTGCGATGTCATCATACCACTGTTGAGGACATTTTTTCTCGTACTAAAAAGTTCGGCAACTCCTATCTCTGTCGAACTATTAAAAAGTGGAACGCCTTGCCTGCACATGTATTTCTTCCTTCCTACAACATGGGATCCTTCAAACGAAGCGTGAAAAAGCTCCTTGCGGGCGGGCCAGCATGGTAGCGTCAACTGACAGGACACTGTAGTTCTTTGTCAGTTGCCGCTGCAATTTGGGCTCTTTTCGCTTACCAACAGGCGAAGTGGAACCACTATGAGAATGTGCTACGCTTCGTAATAAAAAGAAAACAATGAGTGATGTAGATCGTACACTAGGGATCAATTCCCACTGAAAGAGCAGCGGCCGGAAGAGGAAGTGACTGAAGCCTGGCGGCGCAACGCGCAATTTTTGTCGGGTCACCGCGTGGTAACTTTGAAAACTACTGTACAATCTACATCCCTCATTGTTTTCTTTTTTATTACGGAGTGTAGCACGTTCTAAGATGATAACTACCCTCTAGTAAAATGACGCATATTGTGCAGGCGGCGGGGGGTGCGGGTAGGAAATGATCGCGCGTGATGCCGCGCGTCTATTAGCTGCGCTGCGGTCGGCCGCGTGGCGCCTCTTTCGTCTAGACACCAGAAGGCTCGTGCAGCCTCGCGGCGCCGCGCTGCCCCCTCCTTTGTCTTGGTCTGGATGTTTTAAGAGAGGTAGGGCGCATTCTGCGTGTGAGTGAGGTCACCAGTATGCTCCCAAGCAATTGCTGTGTAAGCAGCAGAGGAGGCATCGCGCGAGTGATAATTAATATATTACAAGCGTTAATAGACTACGGTACACGCTTTATATCAGGTGGGCCGTATGCTTGTATGCCTCCCGACGTAGTACAAAAAAAAAAGCTACCACGCGAAGGCCCGCTGCGCTGCGGCGCCACGCTCTGACGCTTGCTCTTCCGGCCGCAGTTCTTTCAGTGGACATTGACCCTAAGAAGAATATTGTTGGCCAAATTACACAGCGCCATCTAGCCCTAAACCAAGCAATGCATGTACTATGGGTAGTACACATCATATAATATGCGTGAATACCGTTTTATTGTAATACAGATTTATGTCTGTGTTTTCTATTATTATTAATCCTATCCTAAATAAAATAATAAATATCTTAAAATATTGACATTTCCACAATTCATCGAGATGTATTGTGTATATCAATTTAATATTATTTTATTTTAACCGAATAATTCTTGTATATGGGTCTATCAACTTTTTTTTATTGAAAATGAAAAAAAATTAAGAAATTTAATGTTTTTTTAACGTAATATAAAGAAAAATATCTGAAGTTTCTTGTTATGCAGGAGGCCGCGTACTTTTTTATCAAAAACCCATATGGAAAAATACCTAACCTCTCATAAAACCAAAGGCAAATAACAACCCCTGTAGGGTTATTGTCTTGTGAGTGAGTTGATGTCACCAGTAAGCTCCTAAGGGGTTGTTGCGTCAGCAGCAGAGGTTGCATCGTATGAGCGATACTTAATGTATTGCAAGCGTTCGGCTATGGCTATACTTACTAGTGACGAGCTCGGTGTCTCAGTCGTGAATGACGCGACTTTGACACCCACGTTCGTGGGTTCGATTTCCACACAAGGCAAACATTTGTGTGCATGAACATGTCTGTTTGTCTTGGTCTGGATATTTTAAGAGAGGTAGGGCGCATCAAAGCAACCCGTCTGGGGAAGTGCCTCCACCTCACAGAAAACCGCAGCCAAATAACAACGTCCTAGAGGGTTGTTGTGTTCCTGTGTGTGAGTGAGGTCACCAGTAAGCTCCTAAGGAGTTGCTGTGTAAGCAGCAGAGGAGGCATCACGCGAGTGATAATTAAATATCGCAAGCGTTAATAGGCTACGGTACCGTACCGTCCCGACGTAGTACAGAAAAAAAAATACTTTTCATGTGGGTGTCCGTATGCTTGTATGGCTCCGGACAATGTATAAAATTTTTTTTTTTAATATTGTCGGATAAACTACACAGCGCCACCTAGCCCCAAAGTAAGCGAAGCTTGTGTTATGTGTACTAGACAACTGATAAACATACGTAAATACATTTTATTTTTGTAAATACATACTTATCATACATAGAAAATACCCAGACCAAGACAAACAGACATGTTCATGCACACAAATGTTAGTACTGTGTGGGAATCGAACCCACGAGCGTTGGTGTCAAAGTAGTGTAACAACGCGTTTCACCAATGCGCCACCGAGCTCGTCCTTCGGGTTTAGTAATTGCGTTTAGTGTAATATTATTTGATACCCGGACTACCTAATATTATAAAGGATGTATTTCATTGGATACAGATGCCGCTCCAGCTAAGGAATCTAAACACACACAAGGAGATAATATAGAAGCAGCCACTACACCGGCACTGGATGAAATAAACTTATCAGGGAAACTAAAATCAAGAATTAAAGAAAGAAAAATAATTGAAGAAAGAAAGAAACCTAGGACGCGTAGTACAGTGATTGAAGAGGCACTTAATAAAAATAGTGCTTTAACATTACACACTGATAGAACAGTTAATAACGGTAAAGTTGGGAAATACAGTACATCTATATATTCAAATACTGCATTAAATGATAATCATACAAATGATAAAAGTGATAATGAATCGTATAGTAATAATGTAGATGATATTAATGAATACAGTAATTATTTAAAGGATATTGTTAATTGTGATGGTAATAAATGTTTTAATGATGAAGGGGATGGAAATCTGCGTGAAGATATCATGTTGTTTGAGAAAAGGACTGAATCAGGCGCTGGGAACAGAAGCACAAAAACACTCGGCGGTGATAAATATTTTGAATGTGAAATATGTGACAAGAAAATAATTGGAAAGATTGAAACTCATTTAAGGACACACGCCGTTGAGAAGCCTTTTATGTGTGAGATATGCGCCCGTAGATTTAAGAATAGAAATCAATTGACTATACATTTGAGGAAGCACAATGGGGAAAAACCTTTCGAATGTGATATATGTAAAGTTAAATTTGATCAGAAAGACACTTTGAAGGTACATTTAAGAACGCATACTGACGAGAAACCCTTTAAATGTGAATTATGCCAACATAAATTTCGTTCGAAATCTGGTCTTGGTAAGCATTTACTAAGACACACTGGTAAAAAACCTTTTGAATGTACAGTATGTCAACGGAGATTTTATGTAAAAAATAGTTTGACATTACATATACGATCTCACACTTTAGAGAAGCCATATGATTGCAATGTATGTGAGAAGACATTCAGCTATAAGAATTGTTTAAATAGACACTTGAGAACGCACAGTGGAGTAAAAAGTTTTGAATGTGAACAATGCCAACGGAGATTCAGTACTAATAATCATTTGAAGCTACATTTTAGGACACATACTGGAGACAAGCCTTTCGAATGTGACGTGTGTCAGGCCAGTTTTGCTCGTAAGGACAATTTAACGGCACATTTGAGAATACACACTGGGGAGCGGCCTTTCGAATGTGCGATATGCCGACGAAGATTCAATCAAGGAAGTAGTCTGAAGACTCATATGAGAATACACAGTAGGTAGATTTTTTGTATACAAATAAAATACACGAATATGTGGTCCTGCGATTTTATTTTCACCTCTCATTCTACAGTTTATTCGTTCTTTTGTGTATGGATTGGTTTGTACACTAAGATGGTAGACATTATAATTATAAGAGGCATGCAAACATATGGCCCACCTGATGTAAAGCGGGTACCGTAGCCTATTAACGCTTGAGATATATTAAGTATCTATCGCCCGATGCCTCCTCTGCTGCTTACACAGCAACTCCTTGGGAGCTTACTGGTGACACGCAGGAACACAACCCTCTAGGCAGTTGTTATTAGGCTGCGGTTTTCTGTGAGGTGGAGGTACTTCCCCAGACGGGCTGCTTTGATGCGCCCTACCTCTCTTAAAACATCCAGACCAAGGCAAACAGACATGTTCATGCACACAAATGTTTGCCTTGTGTGTGAATCGAACCCACGAGTCAAAGTCGCGTGATTCACGACTGAGCCACCGAGGTCGTTAAAACTATGAACCTTAGGCCCCCTGCGCCGCGTTTGCCCATGCATACACGTAACAATCAACTAACAGCAGCCTTGTAATTATTTCTACCAAATTATTTTGATAGTAAATAAATAATTCTAAATTGAATAGTTAATAGATTCAAGCGTTATTTGCGAAAGTCAAATTTACACGCAATTTGATTTGATGAATTTGATGGTGACGGAAGCACACAAAGCAGGTTAGATCAAATTGCACATATTTGAAATGAAACATGCATATTCCCTATTAGCTATTAAATTCAAAATGTGCTTATTGAGCGTTGATCGACTAAAACTACAAAAGGCACACACAACTTCGTTTACAGCTGTTTAACATGATGGTACATTTTTGTTACATTGAAGATAATATGGTGGTCAAATGGTTGTAAGGACGGCTTCCATTATTATAACTCATCTTCCTAGCGTGATCCCGCTTTCTAACTTATTAGGATTGGGAGGTCCACTAACTAAACCTACGGATTTAGCGAAGATACAAATTGAGACATGGCACGATCTCCACAAACTAGAGGAAAATCAAACTTTCCCAGGTCAGGCCACAGAGCGGAATAGCGGGACGCCAGGCACCAGGGGCAGTCTTTGTGTTATGTCATCTATTCTATCCTACTTCCTGCTAATATTATAAATGCGAAAGTTCGTATGTATGGATGTTTGTTTCTCTTTCACGCTTGAGCAGTCAGAACCCGTTATATACGTTTTCCCATACATTTCGCGGTCGTATACGACCACCCGGGTTTCGAAGGGTTAAACGGCTGAACGGATTTGAATCAAATTTGGCACGTAGATATGTTATAATCTGGATTAACACATAGGCTATGTTATTTACTCCACGCGGGCAGCAGCTAGTTTTTAATAATATGGCTCCATTGTTGTTACTATGCCGATGGTTTTGCCAATGTCGAGGTTGAGAACGCCTCGCTCCTGTTAATTTGACTAGTGATCGGTGCCAAATTTCGAATGGCCGCTTTGTGATCTGAAACAGTGCAACGCAAACATATAAAATTAGTTACACACAAATACAGATTAGTGCATATTATAGATAGAGAGATAAAAGGATGACATGTCATGGACTACCCAACAAAACGACTTGAATGTTACAAGACTCAAAAATACTATTTTTTTTTTATAAACTACCATAAGTGAGATACAACGGGAATACAAAAGGGTAAGTAGAAAGTAGACTAACAGGAGATATGGCAGTGATATTGTGAGGGGACCAATACACACGAAGGTTTCTTTGGGTTTTGAGCTATTAATTAGCTGTGATAAACTGTGGAAGAAATAGGTATGACGAAGAAATCTTCGGCATTTTGGTAAGTCTAAATGATCGAGAGCAAGTTCAGTGTTGCCTCAAATACCTTAATTCTATACACGAGAAGTTAAGTTTTACTCTGGAATTGGAGAATGATAGTACCTTGCCATATGCTAATATCGTTTTTCGCATGGTACGTTAAAAACACGCGTTATAAATCACCTGTTACAATGACATGTACCTACATGCAGTAGCGGCGTTAGACGAAACGATCTCGGCGACATATCAGTGTTGCGAAGCCCCTCTCATTTTCAAATCAAAAAGTAAATATTAAATTAAATGTTGAATTATGCACTAATAATAATTATACACCAATTTTATTTTACTAGTATTGTGTAATTAAAGTATGTAGATTTTATGTTGTTGTATGAAAAAGGGTCAAAATTTTGGAAAAATAGTACAACCTGTAGCTAATTTTGATCAAAAATAAAGTGGTCCAGATAATGCTTCCAGGACTGGCCAATTTTTATCATGCTTTCTCGCTTCCACAATAAGACAACTTCGCTCGCACCCGGCGGATATAAATATGGGCCGGGGCACGTCAACCGACCCCTCCGGTGACGTTAATGGCCCCACAGGGGTCAACTACATAGTCAGTGTCAAAACAAAAACGCCAATCGACAGTAACCAGTCGTCGCCGTCTGCAAATTTAGTAGTTCATTAGATACCTGTTTGCTAGAAAGTTTAGGACAGTACTTGTATGCTATGTAATATGATACTTTGGAGATAGGGGGCGTAATTTAAAAAATCCTTCGAAAATACTCTTTATGCAGTCATCTTCAGTGATTAATGTTTAAGGATCAGAGACAAAGCCGATCTACAACTGGGTATTTATGGTCAAAAAGTAATGTTATGCTTTATTTATTATTATATTTAAAAAAGTAATGATATTTTTAACTGACGTTTTAATAAAAAAAATATTTACTAAAGACTAATCACTTCTCCATACACGATGCTGTATGCTAGCGCATGATCCCTTTGTCTGTCCTGTCCCATCAGGCTCGTGAGCCAAAAGTATAAAAAAAGTAAATCGCAAAGAATGTTGAATTAAAACAGTTAAAACTAATCTAAACATGGATTTCTTCCTGCGCTTTTGATGAGTGACATTGTTGTTATACTTGATTTTTTTACAATTCAGTATAAAATTAGTTTTATGTGACAATTTCGATAGTATTTTGTAACATAACATACATACATATCATCACGCCTGTCTCCCATTGGGTAGGCAGAGACTATAGAACGCCAGGTGCACCGATCCAAACATACCGCTCTCGCTTCTTCTACACTCATCAACCTCTTCATGCATGCTCTTCGGTTTTGGGTAATTTATCTCTTATCTCAGCATACCCTTTTCAATTTTTGTCACTACATCAACTTTCATTCCACAAAGTTCTCGCTTACTTTAGAGTTACGCAAGGCGAGCTTTGCTCGATATGTACAATGCACCATTAATACGGTTTCCTGATTTCACACTTCTTCAATATCGCTCTCAAATTCTCCATCTCTTGTAAACATAGAACCTAAGTACACAAATTCATTCACTTGTTCCACTTTTTTATCTTCATTCATTATCTGACAAACTGTAACACTTTCATTCCTTTCAAACACCATCGCTTTCGTCTTCATTACATTTATTTTCATACCTTTCCTTTTAAAGGTCTCATTCATTACAATAACCATTTGTTGTAGTTCTTTCGCCGAAGATGCAAGAAGAACCTGATCATCGGCGTACAACAGGGTTTTCAATATTGACTCATTCATTTTTATTCCACAGTCATATTCTTTCAAGTCTGTCAAACAACTGTCCATGAATGAACCAGTCTGTACAGACCCCATTTGCTCTGACATAGGCACTCGAATCCTTATACAAGGACTAGAGTGCCCGTATCAAAATACAATCCACCTCATACATGGAGAGCGTAGTCCAAAGTTCATCCCTCGCCACTCTGTCATAAGTCAATGAACGCGCAGAAAACCTTTTTATGTTTTGCTAAGGCTTTCTCCGTTATACACCTTAAGGAAAAGACTTGATCCACACATCCCATCGCCTTTCGAAACCCCGCTTGCACATCCCAAATTTTCGATTTTGTTACAGACATCACTCTTTCAACCAGAACCTTTGTATACAATTTGCCCACTACAAGGAACATAAGTGCTAGTGAAATTATATAGTAATGAAAAACTCAAATATAACACATTTATGCACTTTTTGGTAGACGTGAATAAGTTCATCAAGAAAACCTTGTAAAAATCACTATCGTTTTACGGGTAGTATTAAAACTGGATTGATTGGGTCTATTACCCTTCCCAAGTATTTTTTCAGCACCGTTCCTGAAGCTGGAACATAGAATTAAGATTTTCAAATAGTTCTAAACTAAAGACTTGGCTGAATGGGTTAGATCCCTCTTGCCTGTCTTCTCGGGGATAAAAAGAACAAAAAAAAACTAACAACCTGATAGTATAATTCATTATTTTATTTATTGTAGTCTTCGTAATCTCCCGTCAGGGAGTATTATATTCTTTGTTCGTAATATACCACATTGTATTGGTCTATCTCCTGTCACCTCCAAAGTTTTAAGTTCTACGGTACTTAGTCGTGCCTGTAAATACCAATAATGTTCCATGCAATGAAAATTGGTAGAATATTTAACTGGTGAGCACATTTTCTCCATCTACGCCGAGCACCAAACTAAAATTAAGAAGAGGGGCGTATGCATGTATTGCTCAGAGGAAGTATACTTCCTCTGAGATGTATTGTCAGTAAGTAACATGAAGTAAAATGTGCTTTATTTACTTACTGTCTCACAGCACTTCCTCTGAGCTGAGCACAGTACAGACTATTTTTATATAAAAAAAATATTTTAAATATATTTACTCCCCTCCCGCCAATGTCATGTTACTTAACTATTTTTTCATAATTCTCTAGACAAAGAATTGCAAGAAAAGAATTTAATGTAACCTAATAGAGTAACATTAAAATTGGGTTTGCTATTTTTTATTTAGTAATCGTTGAAACTCATACCAATGTCTTTGAAAAGTGTGTGCAGGCTTTGCCTGACGAAGGACGCACCTATGCACGTTATAGCAGACAGTCCGCTGCAAACTATTTACGAGAACCTAACAAATATTAATGTGAGTAACCATTACAAAGTTTTACACCCGATCGTCATCGTCAGATATTTCTTTACACTTTTTTTTTATACGTCCGGTGGCGTACAAGCATGTAAAGCCATTACCGTAGTCTATGAACGCTTGTAATACATTAAGTATCACTCGCGCGATGCCACCTCTACACAGCAACTCCTTAGGAGCTCACTGGTGACCTCTCTGACACGCAGGACCCTCTAGGTGTTGTTATTTGGCTGCGTTTTTCTGTGAGGTGGATGTACTTCCCCAGACAGGCTGCTTTGATGCGCCCTACCTCTCTTAAATTTCTGTGTTTTTTGATCATACACTTTAGTGTTTATTGTAACTTTATTGCCTCAGAATACAGAATAAACCAGAAGGAGCCTACAGCCAATAATACATGCGGTCCGCTGTGTCCAGAAACATTTCGCAATCCCCGCACTCCTCATACTTCCCACCCGTACAGTATTGCTAGCTTAGTGAGAGTTCGCCTCTTTTAGGGTAAATTAAAAGTGTTGTATTAATATAAAAGATGTTATATTAATATACTGTATGTGTATACGCATAAAAAAATGCTTTAGTAAAATAAAACACAAGTAATTTACAAAAAATATGTCTTTACTTAGGTACATTTTGTTGTACTAATAATATTGCCGTTTTAATTCTGAGGTAATCAATACATTTTTATGTTTCGACAAATGAAGAAGTCTTGCTCTTTGCTTTTATAATTTCATCAGTGGGGAACTGAAATTCCATAATAATAATTAGAATAGTTTTACACAAAACATTTTTGTAAAAAAAACTACTATTTACACAATTTCACATATGCAGACTATATACCAAAAACATTAGTTTAGTATTTCAATCATTATTATTAAGTCAATAATTATTATTTATTTCAGGCAATATTTATATTAAAAGATCTCAAATAATGTAAGCCTATGTTTACATTATCATATCGTAAATATCTTAAAATTAAATAAATGTATTTGCATATTTTATATTAATCAAACAATTTTTTAATTACTTAACATGCATTTATTATTTATTTCATCAATGTCAACTTTATAAAAAAGTAGGGAAAAGAAACCAGTAAAACTGGCAACATGAACAAAATGGACTCGCCCAAATTGTTTACCAATATCAACGAGTAAAAGAAATTCATTATTTAAATAAAATGAGATGTGAATGCGCTAGTTACACATGAAATGTGATCCCATCTTGTTTTTTTATGCTTCTAACTGCATTCTTGCAGGTGGGAACCGCACAAGACGGCATTATTTGATAAAAACTGTCGAGAAATTTTTACACGAGAATTTAATAGACACGGTGGCCAAATATATACTAGTCGTCCAAATGTCAAACTACTCTCATTGAGAGTAGTTTGTATGGCTTCAGTTTTGGGCGTGTTTGCGGTTTCTGGTTTATTCTGTATTCTGAGTTTATTGCTTTATTTACGATGTGAATGAGCAGAGCTACGAATGTTACAGAAACAAGTGAGATGTGTATGGACTGAGACACGTGGAGCTTGGTTTTCTCTGCGTACCCCGCTAGCGATTTGGTGTGAAGTTATAGATAGGTATTATAAAGGTTGCTTGATTCACAAAGGCAGGCATATTCCTTTGAGGAATCTCTTCCAACCAATCATTCTATTTATTCCAGCAAACCATAGAGTTTAGTGTATATGGCCGTTTATTTTTTTTATACCTCTGAGGTGGTAAAAAAGTATGCAGTTATCATTGTGAGATCTTGATGGCTTCATTGCACGTCATTCTAACCGAACACGTAGGTAAAACATCGTCGATTGTAGACTATCTATTAATGAATGTATGTATCTCGAACTTCCCCATCATCCGAGGACATGGTAAGACGTCGGTTACAACAGTTGTTGTTAGGTGACATTTGTAAACTAAGTCAATGGCCTTCAGGCGACTTAAAAACAGTGGCGTTTGCCAATCTGCAATTATGCAGTGTGGTATTATTGTAGGTAAGGGGCTTACTTCGATTTATTTTTATATTTCCCTAATGTTTCTGCAACGTTGCGGACGCCATGGTCACGGGATGACTGCTGTGTGTTGAAGTATGCTTCACCCTTCGGTTAAAGGATAGGTTCTTCGTTCTTCGGTGATAGGACTTAATTATCATATTCGTATTCGTAATGCTTAATTTTTGTTATATGATGAGTATTACTACTTACAATCAATTATTGTACGTCCGAAATGGGCAACTGTTGTTCTGTTCTTATAGTTATAACATCATTTGTACACAGTTTTAAGCAATAAACAATATCTAATCTAATCTAAAGGGAGCCCTGTATCCTGGCAGTGCGTTTTATTACACCTAATTTGACAAACTAAGACTTTCTAATACCTAATTGAAGTTTGACTGGTCAAACCCCGATTTCATTAAATTGAGTTTTGACGTTTGCCTAACCAAATTAGTTTCTCCTAGGTTTGACGAAAATTCTTTAGTCAGAGGCCGAAAAACTTCATTTATTTGGACTTTAACTAAGACTTCAAGTCAGACCTGAGGATTGACTACTCAAACCTAGGAGCGCCAGAGCTTCGAGGATTGACTATAACATATATGTAGTTTTCTGTAGGTTGACGCGTAGTTGATTTAACTCTAACCAATTTATCTAATGCGGTATTTATCTTAAATTCATAGTTTTCATTATTATTTTCTGGTATTACAACAGAAATGTCGTCGGCGAAGAGAACACATTGCTCGGCTAACATCCCCGGATCCCCGGTTCGAAGTTTACCCAATGCTGAAAATATACGATGCAGAAAGTGACATTTGCTGATGGCACCTCTTCAGTAAATATTGTGGCCAGGGTTCTTGGTAATTGAAAGATATTGTTCGCTATTACTAGAAATCAGTAAAACACCTTAACAAGATAGCTGACACAAGGGGTGCAAAATACGGCACATATGTCGAACCGAGAATTATGACGTTTACACGCAATACTTTTTCGGTCAACTAGGCTTGGATAAAAAATATCGATATTTTTTGAAAAAAATATAGTTCTATATCGTCGATATATTTAACTCTCGAACTATGGATATTCAATATTTATTTCGAGAATATCAAATTTGTGTGTAAATCGATATATTTTTAAGACTTCTGTACATACGACGCATGTATGCGGACAATACTTTTAAATGTTATCAAGAGTTACCAAAATATCGATATTTTTTTGCACATAATTATTACGATATATTATACGTAATCGTATGCATGAAAAGAGCTATGAAAGTTAGAGACGCGAGTGAAGTATGCAAGGACCGCGTTTTATGGTGCTCGGTTCTCTCTGCCTACCCCGCAAGGGACCTAGCGTGAAGATATACATACATACCATTACGATATAAACCGATATATATATTTGATTTGCCCATCCCTACGGTCAACTGTACGCGGCTAGGCGCATGGGCCGCCGGGGAACGCAGAGGGGGAGACAATTAGCGTAATACCATAACCAATCTTATACGTCTAAACGCGGCGGAGAAATGCCTCTGCCGAACCTATAGAGAAGCTTACTACCTGTATCCCTATGGTATTTTTATACAACTAGATTGGCAAACAAGGATGCACCCCGCATTAGATGGTAAGCGGACACCACAGCCTATTGACGCTTGCAACGCCACGGGGATGTCACCCGTGTGTGAATCGAACCCACGTGTTTTGGTGTCGAAGTACACCGAGCTCGTCAAGAATTACAGAAAACACCTGCAACATAGATGTAATTACAAATGACTCAATTGCGTTGCTTATGCAGTCAGAACAATCCGTTAATTTAACCAAGTTCCTAAGGAGTTGCTGTGTTAGCAGCACATGTGGCAACGCGCGAGTGATACAAACGTTGCTTGCAAGCGTTCGTAGACTACGGTAACCGCTTTACATCAGGTGGGCCGTATGCTGGTCTGCCTCCCGGTGATGTATAAAAAAATTAACGTGGCTTCAGTTACTTTAGCTACTTTCACAGCACAATGTCGTATGGTATATCGTTGTGGGGGAACAGCCACTGACGCAATATCAATACTTATTTTAGAAAATAAACATCTTGTTACAATATGGGTAATGAGGTTTTAAAAAAATCAGGAATCATTACAATTGCAACCTATTGTACTCAAGAAAGCCTATGGTAGACAAAATTTTAGTTTTATACAGTGAATTAGTTTAGAATAGCACAATAAGTGGAATTTATGTTTCCAATAAACGCTTAATTGATATTGTAGCGAGAGATTTTACCAGAGGGAGACTTTGTACGGTCGTCGTCTGCGTGGGTATACCTCTGTCTCACCTATTTCTACCGCCAACCAGCTATATTTATATAGCTGTGACCCGGTTTGAAGGGTGAGATATGGCAGAAAAATTACTGGGTACAGTGACGAAACATCCTTGGTCACAAGATTGGCAGCGCGCGAGTAACATCCCGTGGGACCGCTTACCATGTAATGCGGGCCGCATGCTTGTTTGGCAATCTAGTTGTATAACAAAAAATATTCTCATTAGAAATATGTATTTTCTGCAGTTTTAATAGCCGTTCTTTTAACGACCAGTAGCAAAAAGTACTAACTACTATCATAAGCCTGCATTCTAGGATGGGAAGGAAAAGACCGTCTCGGTATCTGACGCTAAATCAAATAATTGAAAGCCTAGAAGACATTCAGTGATTATTTGACCTCCTGAAAACTGCAATGCTGCCATCACTGATTAGAATTCGGGTGGTAATCACCACCACATCAACCCTTACTCATCCCACTGCAGGGATACGGGTCTCCCTTCAACCGAAGGGGTTTAGAGCATACTCCGTCACGCTGCTCAAATGCGGATTGGCCGGAGGCCAGTGTTTTCAAAACAGTCAGTCAGTAATTTACCTGAATCTCAATTTGTGGGCACAGGGCGAGCTTTATTTCCGATCACAGCATTGCAGTGATGATGATGTGCCACTCATAAGAGTTTTCAGACGCATGGTATCCGAGGAATTGGATCCTTCTTCTGCATCAACTTCAATGGATGGATCTACGAATGAAATGTCTATCTATCTATAACTTCACGCCAAATCCCTTGCGGGGTAGGCACAGAGAACCGAGCGCCACGTGACTCGATCCTTACATATCTCACTCGCTTCTTTAACATTCATTGCTCTTCTCATGCACGCACGCCGGTTTCTAGGGCTCCTGACATCACCTTCTGATAGAACATGACCAATTTGGTCATGATAGGTAAGTCTTGGCCTTCCCCGGCTCCTACATCCTTCCACTTTTGCATTGTATATCTGCTTCGTCATTCTTTCATCTAGCATTCTTTCTACATGCCCGAACCATCGGAGCATGCCTCTTCTTATTTTAACACCGACGCTCTCTTCCAGACCAACTCTATTTCTAACATCATCATTGCGAATACGGTCTACAAGCCTTACGCCACAAATTTTGCGCAGCGCTCGCATTTCAACCGCGTTTATTCTACTTTCATGCTCTTTCTGCCATAACCAACTCTCGCTTCCATAAGTTAGCGTTGGGACCAACACTGCATTGTGTATAGCGAGTTGTGCCTTCTGGCTCAGGATTTTACTGCCAAGAAGTTTTCCCAACGCTCCATTCACACTATTCCCAGCACTCACTCGTCTTTCCACATCTGTTTACTCGTCTTTCCACATCTGCAAAAATGAAATGTCTATTTCGAAAAATAAGATATACAATTGAATTCCACAGGATTGGAAGATAAACTTTCCTCCTAGTTTTAGATCTGATCAAAATTTGGCAAGAAATGGTACTTCCCCCTGATTTGTCACCGATTGATTGGATATGGCTTTACACAATTCTTGGCGAATATATAAGAATAACCTTGGTGAATATGATTGCCTTCACTTTCGTAGAAAACCGAAAACGTGTGGCGAAAACCGTTCTGGAAACATAATAACAATAACTCAGTAAGCAAAGTCCGTGTTTCTCAAAGTTTTCGTGAAAAAATCGAAGTACGACGGAAACTACCACACTGTAACACACAAAAATAATCAACTTCGATGCTCTGAATGCCAAAAGAAAGCCAATTCTTTTTACCCTAAATGTAATGTTTCTTTGTATCCTAAGTTTTGTTTTAAAAATTGACATTACCTCAAATAAATACTTCAAACCTGTAGCTGTATTTTATTTGAACTCTAATTATCATAGTAGTATATATTGCTAGCGTTCTTTTAAAAGAACGGCAGTTTCCCGAATGAGGGATATTTTTTTTCTATTTTTCTCCTGTATAATGTTGTATTATTAGGCCTTTGGGAAAGTGCCTCCACCTCACACAAAACCGCAGCCAAATAACAACTCCTTGGAGGATCGTTGTGTTCCTGCACGAGGTCACTAGTAAGCTCCTAAGGAGTTGTCGTGTTAGCAGTAGAGGGTGCATTGTGCAAGTGATACTTGAATGTGTTGCAAGCGTTCATAGGCTACGGTAACGGCTTTATATCAGGTGCGCCATATACTTGTATGGCTTCCGACGTGGTATAAAAAAGGACGGTGTAGAATATATGTGAGAATTTGCTACTTGACGTTATAATAATAATAATAAAAAACAAATGATTGAATAAATATATTTAAAAAAATAAACCGTTAATACATTGAAAATTAAAAAAAAATACAAACAGAACAGCTAAGTTGCCACTGCCAGCTCCGTGACTCTGCAATTTGGGGAAGATATTGTATGATTGGCTCCTACATATTGTCTATGGTATAATTCGAAGCCAATATCTAAAGCTTATTAAAATGATTTAATAAAATTATTTTCATAACAATTTGTAAGACATAGTATAACAATTTTAAAACAAAATAGCAGTACAAAATATTACAATTTGGCTGCCGGAAATAAAGTTGATATGGTGGAGGAAAGTAATTCCAGCTTTGGTATGCAGTCCGGTCCTAATAAGTTTATGGATTAGACTATAGTCAAATGGTTCTCAGTTGCGCGAAGGAAAATTGCAGGGTATAGTATACATCCAATGCCTTTTCCACCATAATACGTTGTGTTTTGGCGTAATATAAAAAGCTTGTTGTGTCTAAGTGCCCGAAGAATTGCATATTTTTGCCCTTTAGCTGTATAAATAGAGTGTAATATTGTGACTGCATATATACATATTTAAATGTGAACCATTAAATATGCACGAGTACATGTACTAACCCATAACATAAGATATAAAAAACTAATGAAGTACCCTGGACTTTACAATATCACCCTACGTCTGACTGTGACGGAGCTAAGATTGTGCTTCTCGGAATTTATATAAAGCCATCTTTTATATTTCTAAACTGTGCTGAACAAAACGGCTGTAAAATTCACGTTGTTACTTTGGGATTTCTGAATAGCTTGTCCTAGGTAAGCGACAAAGGCGATGAGCGATAAAAACATTTACACGAATCCTATGCAGAAGCGAACGTGAGATGCGACACTGACAGTAATGGCAAAGTAATATAGATAAAAAATGTTCCTAGATTTTTTTTTAATAATCTTAGAGGATCCACACGTAGCACGTAGTGCAATGTGGTAATTCTATAATTTCTAGAGGAGTTCGATGGTGTCGTTGAGCGTTTCAGTCTATGGAATCTATGGATGAGCTTAGTCATCTCTAGTTTCTACTAATTTCGGTGTCCGGGTTGCTTTCGGTAGATGACAAGAGACATAGTGCTATATATAAACAGTCCTACTGTGGAACTACTTCACAGAAAACGACAGCCAAATAACTACCTGGAGGGTCGTTGTTTCTGTGGGTGCGGTTATCAACTCTTGAGGAGTTGCTGTGTGTTGGGGCAACGCCGGAGCGGTACTACTTCTATTGTAAGTGTTCACTTACATGCAAAATACATATCGCTTTCTAGAATACATTACTGAGATTAATAATATATAAAATAAAATGCTGTAGTCACTAGGAATGTTTTTTGAGTTTATTTTGTGAGGCAAGAAAATAGTTGTGTCTATGATCTAGTACGGCAAAACAGCAGCCGTGAACGGCTAGTGCTATATAGTTTCCGATCGTTCGCTAATGCTATGTAGTTTATCGGTCCAGCGCGCCAAGTGCAAGGTGCCGTGAGCGGTTAAACAATATAGAAAGCAAAATTTCGCGTTGGTCATGTTTCAATAAACTCAAAAACAAGTCTGCACCGCGTCGCATCTCACCGCATACTGACCAAACCGACTAAGTCAAGAGATAAAATAGTCATATTCGCGTCGCATCGTGGCGCTCACATAGGACATCTAGCGTTAGTTGGGCAAACGTTTTTTTTTTGCGAAACATGTGTGTCTCACGATCGTCCGTCAGCAGTTTACTCATGAACAAACAAACTATAACATAAAATATTAATACTTTTTAATCATATCATGTAAAAATAATAATTAATGTTATTCTACGCTAAGTACCACTAGTTCAACAAATAACAAATACCTGGAGAAGTCTAGTAGGAACAAGGTAGTACCTCCTTAGTTCAGGAGGACAATGAAGGGTTCTCCGAGAGATTGAGGCAACCTGACTCGTAGGAACACAACAACCCTTCAGAGTTGTATACTCAAGAATGCTTTTATGCTACTCGAGGTTACATATTCCTGGCTGATGATGCTTAGTAAGTGTCTGTACTCCTTGGTACTTGGTCTGAGGCTCGGCGTTTACGTAGGGTATGAAAACAAAAAGCTATATTGAAATACGTGTATACTATACTCGACGTGTATACATGGGATATGTTTACACATCGAGTATAGGTTAGGGGCCATATATTTTTATATTAATTATTATTTTTACACGAATGCGACATTGATATAGTAAATAAAGACGTTCATGTTTTATAATGTGCCAAATCAAATTCGAAAACATATAAAAAAGATAAACGTTTAAAATATCCAATTTGAGCCTTAAATAAAATACTTAGGATTAAATACATATTTAATTAAAAATATTTTTTTTGTTCGACCAGTTTTTAACATTCGATCATACAATATTTCAAAAGGTTGCGTTCGAATCATCCAGTACGTAATTTTTTTGCGTACTCGATGATTGGACTAGACTTGCTTTTTTGAGCAAACACATTTTTATTTCGCTTTCATTTTGCTAGTGGAAACCTCACGTGGCGAATGAAGACCAACTGTAAAATGTACCGATACCACATTGCAACTTAGTGTTTGTTCAAAGAAATGTACCGACGGCACATTTCGGCCGAACATTCAGTTCAAATGTACCGAATCAATTCTTCGGCCAAATTTCGGTTATTTATCTATATATATAAAAGGAGAAGCTGACTGACTGACATATCAACGCAGGGCCTAAACTATAAGGGTTAGAAACTTGAAATTTTGCACAGGGGTTCCTTTTATAACGTAGGGGAGCACTAAGAAAGGATTTTTGGAAATTCATCCCCTAAGGGGGTAAAACGGGGGTGCAAATTTAGTATGAAACTTTGGCGTTTTTGAAGTTATTCGAATGAAATTCAGCAAGAAGGTTCTTTACTGATAGGCATGAAACATGAGTAAAATATTTTTTTCAAAATTCATCCCTTAGGGGGTTAAACGGGGGCGCAAAGTTAGTATGAAACTTTGCCGTTTTTGAAGTTATTCGAATGAAATTCAGCACGAAGGTTCTTTACTGATAGGCATGAAACATAAGTAAAATATTTTTTTGTAAATTCATCCCTTAGGGGGTTAAACAGGGGCGCAAAGTTAGTATGAAACTTTGCCGTTTTTGAAGTTATTCGAATGAAATTCAGCATGAAGGTTCTTTATTGAAAGGCATGAAACACGAGTAAAATATTTTTCTCAACAATCATCTATATCTATATATATAAAAGAAGAAGCTGACTGACTGACATATCAACGCAGGGCCTAAACTATAAGGGTTAGAAACTTGAAATTTTGCACAGGGGTTCCTTTTATAACGTAGGGGAGCACTAAGAAAGGATTTTTGGAAATTCATCCCCTAAGAGGGTAAAACGGGGGTGCAAATTTAGTATGAAACTTTGGCGTTTTTGAAGTTATTCGAATGAAATTCAGCATGAAGGTTCTTTATTGAAAGGCATGAAACACGAGTAAAATATTTTTCTCAAAAATCATCCCTTAAAATTCCACCCCAGGTGTAATGGAGGTCAAAAGTATTTCTTGACTAAAAGTTGAATTATTAAGAAATTGTTATTTTTTAAAGTGAGCTGCTCTAGACTGTAAATATACTCTCAATCAAAACGTCAAATAAGTAATTTCAGCGTTTTTAAAAATTCCACATTTAGGGGCTGAAAGGGGGGTTGACAGTTTGTATGGAGCAGAAAACTTTTTGAAGTTAGTGACTTGAAACTTTGTATAGATACTCTCTATTAGAATCCAAAAAAAAATGGTTTCAACGTTTTCAAAAATTCCACCCTTAGCGAGGTGAGGTGAGGTGAAAAGGGGGTTGAAATTGTGTTTGAACGAGACGCTAATCTATATTAATAGAAATGGAGTTCCTGTCTAATTCACTGACTCAATGACCAATAGGTTCCTTTTGTAATGCATATGAGAGATAAGGAAGATTTTTTTGAATTTCAACCCAGGCAGATATTTTTTTTTAAGTGGCTTGAAACTTTTATGTTTTTAAAATAGGCAATGTTGAGAATAAAGAGGTGCTTTGAGTGTATACAGCCAGTATCAAATAGTGAATGAAAACCGAACAGGCCGTGACATATCTTCATTACTACACAAATAAGGATATTTGATACTTTTACTAACTATTTAATGCCGACTGTACTAAAAAATAAGAAGTAAAATAAAAATAGGTAAAACTGCTGAAATTCCAAAATCTACGCGTGCGAAGCCGCGGGCATAAGCTAGTTATTTTATATTGCTTTTTCTTCTCATTTGCGTTATCCCGTTTCCTAATTCCCAATCCTAAGAATTTGGCGAAGACCACTCTGATTTTTACATGGAACGACTGCCGTCAGACCTCCACAACCTGGAGGGAAAACCGGACCTTTCTTAGGTAAGATCACACGTATCAGGTTCACTTCGGCAACAATGTAAAACGAATTGAGGTATAAAATGTATTTTATTCATCTTTTTCTACTGATAGCTTCATTCAATTACCCATTCATTCGTTGTATTATTACAATATACCTAAATTAACCGATTTTTACCCATATATATACACTTTCGCTCAAAAACAAGCTGCCTAGACTACATTGTATGTTTATTATTACTTTATTATTCGAGTGCTTCTTGGCGAGATACTCTTCTAATAGGAGATATTTTTACCGGTAATTATATTTTTAATAAAAAAAATTGAAAAGCCAAAAATGTCAAAAACCGGTCAAGCTGAATCAATTAATACTAAATTATGTAAAGTAATTTGCGACAACATTATAATCATGGTATTTTACACTCATAAACATTATAGAGGAACACAAAAAAATTCAATGATACATTTTCTTAAAAAGTATTTTTTTAACAAGTCATTGAATAGTGATGTACTAGGTATTATACGATAGTAATAGTAATGTTGTACAATAAACTAACGTTTTCGAACGTTAAATGGTAATTATATACTTTAACTATATCGAAATATAAAATGACCAAATATTGCACGAAAATTCATTTATAAAAATCATTTATTAAATAAAGTAATATGAAATATTGAAGGAATTAAAAGCAGAAATGCAGTGTTTATCCGTGGTGGGACCGGTGGTGGGTATCATATGACTTTATTTAATAAATGATTTCATCAAAATAAATTTGTTTCACACATTATTAAAAATACAAAATATGCTTGATGGAATTTTGATGGATGAATCACTTTCTGCACCAAAAACCGTTTTTTTATAACGTTTAGCATCTCTAAACCGCTTCGTAAGAGAGTTTAACAGCCAATCCAAGACTATGGATGTTGATCTATTCGTGAATGGCATTCGCAGCTTTAAAAAGGTCACTCTTTTCTTAGTTTTCGCTTTCTGTGGAGCAACACTTGCCTTTTTTAATTTCAATCCTTCATTATTTTCTGTTGTTTTAAAAAACGCATGCAGTCTTCACCTATAATTATAATAGCATTAAGCTGAACGTACATGTCATTGAGCCTTATATTTAGTATTGATGTTCATTATGTTGGTGTTCATGAAATAAAATGAAACTGTTCGTGCAGCCGAAGCCCAGCCACAGGTTTATAGATAACTAGAGTGATAGATAACTCAATAAAGCTAAACGATGCGTAGAGCTACTTTTCTAACCAAAAAGTTAAACGGGATCACTGGTGTAAAGTTGTCTGTTGTATGTGTAAAAAATACGTTTGACGCTGGTTACAGCGAAAAAAAAACTTAAATACGTTTAATCTTTTTTCCGTTCTCTAAAGTCCTACAGTTTCTCTAAAGTCACCATCGCGATATGTCGATTGGATATCATATAATTACAGTATTGCTACGTGTTCATCTTACTCAGAAAAACAGCGTATCATTAGAAAAATATACTATGCAATTTATAAACAATTTATAACGTCATTAATACGCTTTATACGCATACTTTTTACGCTTTTACCAAGACTAACCTACCATGACCAAATTGGTCATGTTTTATCAGAAGGTGATGTCAGGAGCCCCAGGAACCGGCGAGCGTGCATGAAAAAGCTATGAATGTCAAAGAAGCGAGTGAAATGTGTACGGACCGCGTCTTACGGCGCTCAGTTCTCTCTGCCTACCCCGCAAGGGACCTGGCGTGAAGATACGATATATATATAATACGATTTATAACCTATAGTGGACAGATCCACATTCAACTTTGGACAATATGATCATGATATATACCATGATTATGATTGATGATTAGGAAGAACATCCCAAGAAATTATATTTCGAAAGACATGTGACCGAACCTAGGATATGATAGACAAAGGTTTGACGAGCTCGGTGGCGCTATGGTGATACGCGCTGTTACACTACTTTGACACCAACGCTCGTGGGTTCGATTCCCACACAGGCGAACATTTGTGTGCATGAACATGTCTGTTTGAATTGGTCCTGGGTGTTTTTAAAGGTAGGACCGATCAAAGCAGCCCGAACACAGAAAACCGCAGGCAAATAACAACTTCCTAGGGGGTTATTGTGTTCCTGCGTGTGAGTGAGGTCTCCAGTAATCTCCTTAGGTGATGCTGTGGCATCGCGCGAGTGATATGCAAATGTATTGCAAGCGTTTATAGGCTACGGTAAAAAAAAAGGTTGGTTTTCACACTGCTAGCGGCAGTCGCTCCATGTAAAAATCAGTAACTACGCCAAATCATTAGGCTTAGGTAGCGAACCCCGCCGATCCTAATGAATTAGGAAACGGAATAACGCTCAGAAGAAGAATCGTCAGACATAGTTTTGGATCATCTAAAATTTTATATAATTTAAAATTATTTTTTTATGGTATGGTAGTTACCTATATATTTTGTACGATACCCAATTTCATGTCGCAATTATTCTTGTATGACCTTCAAACGAAACGTCAGATGTCCATCGAGAACTTCTGTCGAGTACGTTAAATCAATGACCTCATACACATGCGCAATACAATTTTCATACAAAATTGCTAATTTATAAGGTGATCAAACGTAAATAACTTTGCTAAATTCAAATACTATGTTACCTACCTATTTGAATATTTCAAAATTTAATCTATGTATATGTTCACGCCCAGGTCCCTTGCGGGGTAGGCAGAGACAACCGAGCATAACATGACGTAGTCCTCGCATACCTCACTCGCTTCTTTAACTTCATTGCTCTTCTCGTGCACGCTCGCCGGATTCTAGGACTCCTGGCATCACCTTCTGATAGAACACGACCAATTTGGTCATGGGAGATGATAATCTGATAGATTTCAAGATGTCCCTTATCCTATCCCTTGCGGGGTAGGCAGACACAACCGAAAGCCACAAGGTTTTAAATACCTCGCTGGTTTCTTAACATTCATAACTCTTTTCATGCATGTTCTTCGATTTCTAGGGCTCCCGACATCAGATAAAACTCGACCAATTTGATCGTGGTAGGTTAGTCTTTGGCCTTCCCCTTTTCTAAATCCAATAATCAGACTAGAGTATAAAATAATACTTCTTTTACTACGGAACCCAAAAAATGTTATCTGTTCTAATATTTGAAATTAAGTCTGTATTGAATTATAACTAAACCCTCTTATAACTTCTTTTTCTTATCCCGTTTTAATCCATTAGTATTGGCGGGGTCCTATACCTAAGACTAAGGATTTCGTGAAGATACAGATCTTTACATGAAGCGACTGTGGAACCTCCACAACGCAGAGGAAAAACAAGACCTTTCTTAGGTAAGGTGACACAATATAATTTCTGGGACGTGCGTATTTCTTCACGATGTTTTCCATCACCACCGAGCTAGTGA
This sequence comes from Pyralis farinalis, assembly GCA_947507595.1. Classification (NCBI taxonomy): domain Eukaryota; kingdom Metazoa; phylum Arthropoda; class Insecta; order Lepidoptera; family Pyralidae; genus Pyralis; species Pyralis farinalis. The sequence continues at coordinate 5,721,965 of OX382281.1, forward strand.
TTGGCAGAGCTGCGATAGCCAGCGGAGCCACATTACCCTCAAAATTGCCGTTTGGGGTAGACTGATGTCATCCAGCTAGCGTTTAGACGGTAATAGTGAGAAACTCCAAAATCGACACACTAATAGCTAACATATTGTAGTTTTGTATCCTTTAATTTGAAATTTAAATGTTCGTTGGTGAGGAAGAACGGTCCAAAATCGTTCCAATTAGAAAAAAAAACATATGGGAAAACGTATGGCCGGCCACTCTGCAGTGCAGAGTCTGCACTGCACTCCCATCAACAGAAAAAGTAACAGCACTCGTCGCTAGATGTCGTACAGGGTTCCATATATTTAAAAAAATTAAATATTTTTTAAATTTAAAAAATATCAGCTCTGCCTACACAGCTTGCTGTTATTTACTAGTTATTACAAATATGTACATAAATCCGAAAACACGAATTTAGTGGCACATGTCAGGATTCGAACAGAGGGCCAGCTGGTCGATAAACCGGTACCTTATGCACTAGGCTATCAGTGCATAGATGATTACATGTTTAGGACACTTTTACATAATTCTATCTATCTATAACTTCACGCCAAATCCCTTACGGGGTAGGCAGAGAGAACCGAGCGCCACGCGACTCGATCCTTACATACCCCACTCGCTTCTTTAACATTAAATGCTCTTTTCATGCACGCTCGCCGGTTTCTAGGGCTCCTGACATCACCTTCTGATAGAACGCGACCAATTTGATCATGGTAGGTAAGTCTTGGATTTCCTCGGCTCCTACATCCTTCCACTTTCGCATTGTATATCTACTTCGTCATTCGTTCATCCTGCATTCTTTCTACATGTCCGAACCAACGGAGCATGCCTCTTCTTATTTTAACACCGACGCTCTCTTTCAGACACACTCTGCTTCTAACCTCATCATTGTGAATACGGTCTACAAGCGTTACGCCACAAATTTTGCGCAACGCTCGCATTTTAACCGCGTTTATCCTGCTTTCATGCTCTCTCTGCCATACCCAGCTCTCGCTTCCATAAGTAAGACTACTACTACACTACTACTTTTACATAATTAATTATGTAATTGTGTGGGAATCGAACCCACGAGCGTTGCTGTCCAAGTGCTAATCACACAACACACATTAGTGAATCTAATAACGTAATTCCAATTCCACTTGCAATATAACTGACGATGGCCTAGTGATTAGCACTTGGACAGCAACGCTCGTGGGTTCGATTCCCACACAGGACAAACATTTGTGTGCATGAACATGTCTGTTTGTTTTGATCTGAGTGTTAAGAGGTAAGGCGCATCAAAGCAGCTCGTCTGGGGAAGTACCCCCAAACAAAAAACCACAGCCAAATAACAACTCTGGAGAGTTGTCGTGTTCCTGCGAGTGAGTGAGGTCGGTAACCTAACGAGTTGCTGTGTTCGCAGTAGATTGCAGGCGTTCATACGCTACGGTCACCATTTTACATAAGGTGGGCTGTATGCTTGTAAGCTTCCCAGCGTTGTATAAAAAACCCCTCTCATAACGTTCTATGCTTGTATTTTAATGATCCTATATGTAATTTTATAAACTGGTACGTTCTGATCGAAACATATAAAACTCCCACTATAAAACGCATAAACAACCATAAATGTTTTTTAATTGATTATATTTCATAATGGAGAAATCTAACTCGTATTATCCTACTTAATATTATAAATGGGAAAGTTTGTATGTATGGATGTTTGTTGCTCTTTCACGCTTAAACGGCTGAACGGATTTGAATGAAATTTGGCACGTAGATAGATTATGATCTGGATTAACACATAGGCTACGTTATTTGACTCCACGCGGGCGGAGCCGCGGGCAGCAGCTAGTGATGGTATAGTAGAAAGAAATTATTAAATTTTACGTCCTAAATTTATCTTTACACACAATATCACAAGGCCAAGACTACCGTGACCAAATTGATCGTGTTTTATCTGAAGGTGATGTCAGGAGCCCTAGAGACCGGCGAGCGTGCACGAGAAGAGCAATGAATGTTGTTGAAGCGAGTGAGGTATGTAAGGATCGAGTCACGTGGCGCAAGGTACTCTCTGCTTACCCCGCGAGAGATATGGCGTGAAGTTATAGATAGATAGATAGAAATATACTTCAGTAGAATGGAAAATATTAACAATTTTTCATAACCGTCTCGGAATATTTTCGTTTAAAAATAAAATCTGTTCGTGTAAATAAATTTATATCCATATGTGGAATACTTTCTTGAGATACTGATCTAACAAAGTGCGTGACGCGAGAGTCGGCTGTGACGTCATATTACAACGTCACGCTGTTCATTACCCACTTCATTACCATTCGCGTTCACCGCAGCGAATGTCAGCCGGCAGTGTATAGCGACACCGAGCGACGCACGTTGTGATATGTCATCACTTAATACTCTCACAAACGAACTCAGCACACAAAGCGACACCTCAAGCCGTGTGTGTAATTACCGATGTTACGACGCTCGACGAACGCTCGTGGGTTCAATTCCCACACAAGGCAAACATTTGTGTGCATGAACATGTCTGTTTGTTTTGGTCTGGATGTTTTAAGAAAGGTAGGGCGGATCAAATCAGCCCGTCTGGGGAAGTACCTCCACCTCACAGAAAACCGCAGCCAAATAACAATTCCCTAGAGGGTTGTTGTGTTCCTGCGCGTGAGTGAGTTCACCAGTAAGCTCCCAAGGAGTTGCTGTATAAGCAGCAGAGACATCGCGCGAGTGATATTTAATATATTACAAGCGTTAATAGGCTACGGTACCCGCTTTACATCAGGTAGGCCGTATGCTTGTATGCCTCCAGACGTAGTATAAAAAAAAGTGCTGCACATTTCTTGTCGCAGTGTGTACTCATAAAATGAATACTCTATTTGTTAATATAAAATTTATAGCAAAATTCCCAATAAAATTCTTTATTGTCTCGTAAAGTATGGAGGTGACACCAAACATGGAACCGTGCCGCGCGTCTTGGCTATTTCTGTGCAGTAATCTAGGGCCATAACTGCGAACTGTTTATCAGTAACCGACTGACATTGAACCATGGATAGAGTGACTTAATATGTGTTATATGTTTCTCCAATCGACCTACCATCAATTCACTGATCAATTAAAATAGTTTCGACTATTGGAAATTCCCAATAATTCCAAATGTGCGACTTGAATACATGACTATTTTAAACTCGTGGATTCTAACAGAAGGAATTTTCGCTTAATCATCATTTAAAAACTATATCGTAACATAATGTTATTATAATAATTTTACCTAAAAATAATTATATAAAAATACGTTTCTATTTCTTATTCTATTGCATAAAGTAATAACGAATTGGGTACAAACTGCAAAGGACAATGTTCAAAATTGCGCAACCTTTGCATCAAGCTATGCATCATCTTATATTTCACTAAAATTTAATTAAAAATTACTGGGTAACCCTGTCAAGACAAATAGGGTTTAAAAATATCCTAATTAAATCCAAGACAAAACAAAAGAAAGTAAAACTATGAACACCTCAAAATATGTCGAAATCTTTCAATCGAATTGAAAATACATTAAAATCCATAATGTAACTCATACTAATTTCATGTCATATACAGTATATTTCCTTTGCTTCCCTGGTGATTTAATCAAGACGCTTTACGAGCACAAATATCGAGCTAATATTAGCGGTATATTCCATTCGCTCCAGCATAGTGTTGTAAAACTTGCTACAGTGAACTATCGATAGTTGTACTCGAGATTCAATTAAAACTATCGAATTGGGCTTAGTATCACACATACCTTGTTGACCTTACGTACAATTTACAGAAAAATAATTGTACACAAAAATGTTGCATAATTAGTTTACCACAAGTTCCAAAAAGTAAGATTACGAATATGAATATATTGTATTTGCTTGGGACATGGCGTAAATACGCATCATGCAGAAGTCGATGTGGATTTTAAATTTTACATTTGATATTGGCTAAGTTAGCCTACTCGATGTTGTTTCCTGGGGTTCAGTCGACCTAATGCATATTTTGTATTAGACAATCGAGCCCGATGACAAATTTTATAATTTGTGAAGAAACACGGACAAACATTGTCATTGACATGCAGTCACAGACTTATTGCTTTCGAGGCAATTACATTTGAAGGTCAAACTAGTCTAGTTGTCCGTATTAGGAATACCTGGAAGACAATGAGCTCAGTTGTCCAATTCAATATATGCATTAGGTCATCTGAACCCCGAGATAAGTTCGAGTGGGCTCAATTAACTATACAATTTTCGGATTCAATCAAACAACGATAAAAAGATACATAGGTAAGAGTAGAATTACTAATTTATTGTCTCATAAGAAACTGTTTTCGAATTGTTACACTTTGGAACTGTGGTATCGAATTGTGCCCGGGAGGTTCGTGTCGCCGAACTATTAATATATCGACTATACATTCGTCGATATTTTTACAACACTATGCAAATTCATGGGTAAAGTTCCCAGCCCACTTATACGACTCTGCTCCAACACCTCTACTACCCAACACCGGCCTAAACTAAGGCGACTGCTCGCATTCCACGCGGCGACAGCTAGCAGGCATCCAGCTGTCCACGCGCTGACCGCTTTCGCTTTTCGCGATAGACACAGTTCTTAATCAGTTTCCATTGAAGCAAAAGCAGTCAGCGCGCGGACACCGCGCAGACCCCTTGCTTGCAACTCGTGGTAAGCGAGGCGTCAACTACCGAGCAGTCTGGCGGTGGTAAGCTCGCCGACAGCGAGCTGTCTGCTAGTTTATGTTGCCAATGTAAATTATATCTAAAGAGCAATACTTAAAGCCCATGTTTGAATTATATTATTTTTGCCGGGTGGGAGCGGAGTCGTGTAAATGGGCTAAGACCTTTAAACTGACATAATATTGTATCACCCCTAATGTAAATTTGAACATTGTCCTATTCTAGGCTTGTAGTTTGGCAGCATAGACGTCGCAACTATGGCAACACAGTGCCGCCACATGCGGCCATCCGACAATGTCATTGACGAGGTTCTTGATTTTTACTGTATGTATATTGCGAATCTTGCAAACCTAATACCGCTGGTCTTCATATCTCAATACTTATTTTGTGTACCTGAAAACAAAAGACAATACTAAATTTATTATATTTACCGGTATGGTAGATACCCGCAAACGAATAAAACACTTGACTGCGCATGAAGGCATCCCGTGCTCACAATAAATAAATAAATAATAAATAACGTTAAAAGAGAGGTAGGGCGCATCAAAGCAGCCCGTCTGGGGAAGCACCTCCACCTCACAGAAAACCGCAGCCAACAAACAACTCCCTAGGGGGTTGTTGTGTTCCTGCGTGTGAGTGAGGTCACCAGTAAGCTCCTAAGGAGTTGCTGTATATAAGCAGCAGAGGTGGCATCGCGTGAGTGATAATTAATATATCGCAAGCGTTAATAGGCTACGGTACCCGCTTTACATCAGGTGGGCCGTATGCTTGTATGCACCCGACGTAGTATAAAAAAAAAACGTTTTACGCCAATATATCTCAGGCATGTTTCGAGCCTACTGACCAATGGGACTAGTGTTGGTAAATACTCGAATTCTAAGTCCACCAAAAATAAGACTCGAGTCTTTATTTGAAGCTCAATACTTAACTGAATATTTTAGAGCTCGAGTCTTTTGAAGTTTTAAGTCATTTACAGAGAGATTCAAGTCCTTCGAAAAAGGAATCCTTTCGAGTCCTTTTCCAAAGGGTTCAGTCTTGGGTCCTCAATAATAAGTTTATTTATTGAACAAATCATTTTACAGATTTTAGAGGTTGACTCCTTCTATTAAGTGTATGACACCGGTGTCAGAAAGAGCCGCTCTTCCATACCATGAATACAATAGGCTACTTATTTACTAACCAGACAGAATATAAGTAATATGTTTAAGTATTTAAAACTAGCGGATGTGACTTGCATCCAATTACTTATTGGCTCATTGGTAGGTACTACTATAATGTTATTACCCACATATATAGCCGCATATATGACGAACTCGGTGGCGCAGTGGTGGATCACGCTGTTACGCGACTTTGACACCAACGCTCGTCGGTTCGATTCCCACACAGTACAAACATTTGTGTGCATGAACATGTCTGTTTGTCTTGTCTGGGTATTTTCTATGTATAATAAGTATGTATTGCCAAAAAAAAAAATGTATTTACGTATGTTTATCAGTTGTCTAGTACCCATAACACAAGCTTCGCTTACTTTGGGGCTAGGTGGCGCTGTGTAATTTGTCCGACAAATAAATATATGTATACAAATAATCATTAATTTGTTAGGAAAACGTTTTACATAGGTAACATTTTTAATTGCGAAAGTACCGTGAGTAATTTCACATTCCGATAGTTATCGCCAGATTTATACTGTGAAACATGTATGGGCTATTATTCATAGTAATAGACGTATAATTTATTTTAATTAGTCTTGTACAGCTAAGAGCAGATTAACACTCGAAGTACGATTGTGGCTCTTATTACGTATGGCATAAGATTGGTACAAAGGTAAAAGTGTAAAGCTTGAGCTGCACTTAGCTGTACTATTTGCTAGTATATAAAATAATAAATGAGAAACTAAAATGTATTCGTTATATAGCTTGGCTCCAACTTTGACGAGCTCGGTGGCTCAGTCGTGAATGACGCGATTTTGACACCAACGCTCGTGGGTTCGATTTACACACAAGGCAAACATTTGTGTGCATGAACATGTCTGTTTGTCTTGGTCTGGATGCTTAAAGAGAGGTAGGGCGCATCAAACCAGCCCGTCTGGGGAAGTACCTCCACCTCACAGAAAACCGCAGCCAACAAACAACTCCCTAGGGGGTTGTTGTGTTCCTGCGTGTGAGTGAGGTCACCCAGTAAGCTCCCAAGGAGTTGCTGTGTAAGCAGCAGAGGAGGCATCGTGCCAGTGATAATTAATATATCGCAAGCGTTAATAGGCTACGGTACCCGCTTTACATCAGGTGGGCCGTATGCTTGTATGCCTCCCGAAATAGTATAAAAAACCCGTGTAGAATGCGCAAGCTTGCATTGCCAGAGGAACACCTGGCTCGTCAATTATATAACAATTCAAAATTTCTTTTTTTAATTTGTCGGCCATTTTGACCATGTTCCTTAAGAGATAGGAACGGTGTTCCTGAACATTCCTATTCTACTTTTTTATGCTGAATCCGAATCTGAAGTCAAAATTCGAATATTCGACAAAATGCGACAGACAAACGCACAGACAAACATATAGAATTCATATAGAAGTGAGCGTGAAATGATAAGTCGTTACCGTAGCTGTAAGTGTTGGAATATACACTCGTAAAGGACTCGAGCTTTTACAACGCTAAATGGTACGCGATGTTGGCCCGCGAACTAGCCAATCAGAGCTGCACGTTCTACTTTATCCCGCGATCGGTCTCATCACTAAAGGACTTAGGTTCGATTACAGTTTAATACAAATTGAGACTACTATATATCTACCAGAGGGAAATTAGTACAGTCGCCGTCTGCACGGGTACCTCTGTCTCGGCTATTTCTACCGCCGAGCAGATATATTTATATAGCTGTGTTCCGGTTTGAAGGGTGAGATATGGCAGAGAAATTACTGGGTACTGTGACGAAACAGCCTTAGGTCACGAGATTGGAAGCGCGCGAGTAACACCCCCGTGGTGTTGCGAACGTCAATAGATTGCGGTGACCGCTTACCGTCTGATGTGGGCCGCATGCTTGTTTGCCAATTTAGTTACATAAAAAAAAGGTAAGGCGCATCTAAGCTCAGGAGATGGATACCTCACTCACAGGAACACAACCACCCACCAGGGAGTTGTCATTTGACTGTGGTTTTCTGTGAGATGAAGGTACTTCCACAGACGGGCTACCTTGATGCGTCCTACCTTTTCTTTATACAACGAAGGGATTCAAGCATACGGCCCACCTGATGTAAAGCGGTTACCGTAGCCTATGAATACTTGCAATACATTAAGTAACACTCGCGCGATGTCACCTCTGCTACTAAAACAGCAACTCCTAGGAGCTTACTGGTGACCTCACTCACGCGCAGCATCACAACAACCCCCTAGGGAGTTCTTATTTGGCTGCGGTTTTCTGTGAGGTGGAGGTACGTCAGGTGGACCGTAAACAGACATGTTCATGCACACAAGGCAAACATTTGTGTGCATGAACACGTCTGTTTGTCTTGGTCTGGGTGTTTTAAGAGAGGTAGGGCGCATCAAAGCAGCCCGTCTGGGAAAGTACCTCCACCTCACAGAAAACCGCAGCCAAATAACAACTCCCTAGAGGGTTGTTGTGTTCCTGCGTGTGAGTGAGGTCACCAGTAAGCTCCCAAGAAGTTGCTGTATAAGCAGCAGAGGATGCATCGCGCGAGTGATAATTAATATATCGCAAGAGTTAATAGGCTACGGTAGTCGCTTTACATCAGTTGGGCCGTATGCTTGCATGCCTCCCGACGGTGTATAAAAAAATCGGCCAAGTGCGAGTCGGACTCGCGCACGAAGGGTTCCGTACCATTATCTATAAAAACGGCAAATAAATCACGTTTGTTGTATGGGAGCCCCCTTAAATATTTACTTTATTCTATGTTTTAGTATTTGTTGTTAAAGCGGCAACAGAAATACATCATCTGTGAAAATTTCAACTGTCTAACTATCACGGTTCAAGAGATACAGCCTGGTGACAGACGGACGGACGGACGGACAGCGGAGCCTCAGTAATGTATGTATGTATATGTATAGTATGTAAATTGATAAGGGTATGTTCAGATGATTTAGATTCGAAAAGAATGGATGATAAAAGAGTTACGATAGAAGTAGATCGAGCAAGACTGAGCGAAGATATCGTCGGGGACCGCCCGAGACGAACTGATGTGCTGAAAAAGGGGCCAAATCAGAAACACCCGAAACCGAAGAGCATGCATGAAGAGGTTGTTGAGTGTGGAAGAGGCGAGAGAGGTATGTTTGGATCGGTGCACCCAATAGGAGACAGGCATGATAAGTATGACCATGATGAGGATCCCACTCTGGGAGCCTTGTGAAGCCCATTTTAAAAACTTATAATACTGACGGTACTCAGCTCGTAAAGAATAGTCATCTACACTAATATTATAATAATGTTAAATATTAATGTTAAATATATAAATATTAATAAAAAATATTAAAATAAGAAGAGGCATGCTCCGTTGGTTCGGACATGTAGAAAGAATGCAGGATGAAAGAATGACGAAGCAGATATACAATGCAAAAGTGGAAGGATGTAGGAGCCGAGGAAGGCCAAGACTTACCTATCATGATCAGATTGGTCGTGTTCTATCAGAAGGTGATGTCAGGAGCCCTAGAAACCGGCGAGCGTGCATGAAAAGAGCAATGAATGTGAAAGAAGCGAGTGAGGTATGTAAGGATCGAGTCGCGTGGCGCTCGGTTCTCTCTGCCTACCCCGTAAGGGATTTGGCGTGAAGTTATAGATAGATAGATAGACTAATATTATAAAGAGGAAAGATTTGATTGTTTGTTTGTATTGAATTGGCTCTGAAACTACTGGACCGATTTGCAAAATTGTTTTACCATTAGAAGCCGACATTATCCCTGATGAACATAGGCTGCTTTTTACCACGGGAAAATGCTTCATTCTAACGGGAAAACGGGTAATAGGACAACGGGTAGTATGAATTATCCTTCCGATTCGAATTCTACGCAAACGAAGTTGCGGGCGGATGCGAGTTCTAAATAATTTCCACAAACAAAGGCACCTCTATAAGTCTATGAAGGAAATGATAGAACGAGAAGACCCAGAGGAAAGATCTAATTGCCATTATGCAACTTAAGCTAAAGGTGGGCACGCGTAGCTTGCGTCACCAAACAGTATTTTTTTTCGACAAGTTGTCTATAAAATTAAAAAAGTCGTCAACTGCGAGTCCAAATCACGCAATGAGTTCCAAAAAAAAAAAATATCGCAATTTTTTTTGTGATGTAGGTAACTCGTAATTTACGAATTTCGGTTTTTTTCTTTTATTGTGCTACATGACATTGCTTCTTACCAAATTTCATGATTCTAGGTCAACGGAAAGTACCCTATACGTTTTGATACCTTTGCCAGTGTCAAAATATGCTCATAAACGAGGCATAAACAGCCGTATCTTTTGATTGCGTTGACTTAGAAGTTTGATTTTTTCACTGCTCGAAGGGATTGTAAACCTGAGTATTTGATATTAATTTCAACTTGATAGCTCCACCCGTTCCTGAGAAAAGGGCTTTTTTCCTTTTGAGGTACGGAACACTAAAAACGATTCGATGTAGGAAAATATTTAATAAAAAAATTGAGACCTCTCCTTCTAGACAAAGTTTGTTACTCCCTTGACAACTTTTAGAATAACTATTCCAAGTCAAGAGTTACATAACTTAGTGTGTATGTACAGTTAGGTAAGATTAAGATACCAATAGATTTTATTCTATTTGAAGACAAATACTTTTCCATATTATATGCATGTTTAATAAATATATATGTACGAAAGTTTACTTCAATTGCAAGTTACTCAACTCAGTCGTTTATGCACGCGATGAACCAACAGCGGTCATACATAAAAGTGAAAATGTACGCGCTGCGAGTCAGACGCGTCCGTTCAACGTGCGAGTGCGAATTGCCAGCGAGGTCGTTCACTGGCGGAGTCGCCGCGGGCAGGGCGCACTTGTTCACGCATTTCCCACAAAAGAAGGTACATGGCCGATGATGGAGGCGATATGTTTTTGATGTTGCCTTTAGATGAAGTGAAGACATATGCAAATAAAACCAGTTGAGAATGCGCAAGCTTGCATTGCCAGAGGAACACCTGGCTCGTCAATTATATAGCAAAGCATTTTTTTTTTTAATTGTCGGCCATTTTGATCATGTTCCTTAAGAGATAGGAACGGTGTTCCTGAACATTCCTATTCTATTTTTTTATGCTGAATCCGAATCTTAAGTCAAAATTCGAATATTCGATAAAAAAGCGACAGACACACACACAGACAAACATATAGATTTCATATAGGTACGGTGTTCCTAAAATCAATAAGGCCAAATAAAATGGGCTAAAATTCATTATAACTACGAGTAAATTGAATTTAATGCAAATAAAAATTTATGACGGCTAAATAAAGATAAAAAAAGAAAGATTTTTTTGTAACATATATAATGTGTCAATTTAAAATTCACAAAAAATTTAATTTAATGCAAATAAATAATTTATGATCACTAAATAAAGATAAAAAGAATGTAATTTTTAAATGTGTCAATTTAAATATCACAACAAAAATTAATTTAATGTAAATAAAAATTTACGACCACTAAATAATAAGATATAAAGAATGGAATTTTTGATTAACTACAATAAATGTGTCAATTTAACATAAATTCAAATGATGGTTTACCAAAAACAAAGACAATATATTTGTTTATATACATTTTTTATATTAGTAAGGTGCCAAACATTGGTACGGCCTGCCTGATTGTAAGCAATTATCGTAGATTATAGACATTTGCAACACCATGACGGTCAGTCGTGCTTTGCCTACCATGTTAAAGTCTCCTCTTCCCATTTTTTCTTGAAAACCTCATGGTGTACTCCCTAGGGAGAACCTCAGCATGGAGTTCATTCCACAATTTAAGAGATTTCAGAATATATATATATATATATATATATATCTTCTACTTCTCAGCGTTATCCCATTTCCTAACTCATTATGATCGGCGGTGTCCGCTACCTAAGATTAAGGATTTGGAGAATTACTGACTTTGATATGAAGCGACTGCCGTCAGACCTCCACCAGAGAGAGGGCAACCACAGAGGGCAACCAGACATGTCTTGGGTTAGATCACATGTCTATGGAAATATACTTACTTGGACGTGCGGGTTTCCTTACGATGTTTTCCATCACCGACCATCAAATGATAATTATAAATCCTAATATAATATTATAAATGTGAATGTCCGTTTGTTTGTTACGCTTTCACGTGAAAACTACTCAACCGATCATCATGAAACTTTGTACACATATTCTTGGAGGTATCAGAAGTAACATAGGATACTTTTTATTAAAAAAAATGCGAGCGAAGCCGCGGGTAAAAGCTAGTATGTACATAAATCCAATAGATCAAATCAGAACAAATGTGTGTGAAATATATATGTTGAGATGTAAATACCAGATAGACTTTGTACAGTCGTCGTCTGCGCGGGTACCTCTGTCTCACCTATTTCTAGCGCCAAGCAGCTATATTTATATAGCTTTGTTCCGGTTTGAAGGGTGAGATATGGCAGAGAAATTACTGGGTACTGTGACGAAACATTCTTAGGTCACGAGATTGGCAGCGCGCGAGTAACATCCCCGTGGTGTTGCGAGCGTCAACGTATGTATGTACTACTCTGTGTAAAAAGTATCGGGAATATGTCAATAAAAAGACCCGCGTAAAAGAGGTCGTTCTAATTTTTTTACTGCATGTTGGTAGCACTGTACTGATTTAGCGCGCAAAATTTGAGCGGGGTCTGTCATTTAATTTGTTTTAAACTACACTTTTTGTTGGTCATAGTTTTGAGTCCTCGGCGATTTTTACAATGGAAAATATTGTTGAACAAAGAGTGTGCCTTAAATTTTGTGTTTCAAATGATATTTCATGTGGTGAATCACTAAAAATGTTGCGAAATACCTACGGCGAATCGTGTATATCGAAAACAAGGGCTTATGAATGGTATAAGGCTTTTAAAGAAGGCCGAGAAGTAGTAGTAGACTTGCCTCGTTCTGGTAGACCTTCAACCGCTACGACCAGAGAAAACATCGACAGAATCAAGAAGCTAGTGCTCGAAAATCGACGTATGAGTCTGAGAGAGTTGGCTAGTGAGGTGAACATATCTTTTAAGTCCGTCCACAACATTCTCATTGACATTTTAGGCATGAAACGCGTCGCCGCTCGACTAGTTCCAAAAGAGCTCAATTTTGTTCAAAAAACGCAGCGAAAGCATGTCGCTGAAGACATGGTTTCCCGAGCTTCTACGGATCCGACCTTTATGAAACGTATAATAACTGGCGACGAGACATGGGTTTATGAGTACGACATGCAAACAAGCCAACAGTCTTCAGAATGGCGTCTCGAAAACGAGCCGAAACCCAAAAAACCGCGGCAAAGTCGCTCCAAAATCAAGGTGATGCTGACAGTTTTTTTTGACTACCGTGGTGTGGTTCACTCCGAATTCCTTCCAGAGGGAGAAACAGTGAATAAAGAATATTATTTAGGCGTCATGAAGCGTTTGCGTGAGAGTATCCGCCGAAAACGTCCAGATTTGTGGCAACACAACTCATGGATGCTGCACCATGATAATGCACCATCACACACAGCCATTATAGTGAAAGAGTTTTTAGCGAAAAATTCAACAATAGTTCTCGACCAAGCACCGTATTCACCTGATATGGCTCCGTCTGACTTTTTTTTATTTCCCAAGTTAAAATTACCACTTCGAGGAAAACGTTTTGAGTCGATAGAAGCCATAAAAGAAAATTCGCTGAATGAGCTAAAGGCCATACCGCAAATAGCCTATGAAAAATGTATGGAAGACTGGGTGAAGCGGTGGAGATGTTGTATTGCAAGCGATGGGGCCTACTTTGAAGGCGATAAAATAAATTTAGATGAATAATTTGTATTTTTTGTTTTATTGACAAATTCCCGATACTTAGTACACAGAATGTATATCGTATATATAAAATTCTCGTGTCACAATGTTAGTTACCATACTCCTCCGAAACGGCTTGACAGATTTTGATGAAATTTTATATGCATATTCAGTAGGTCTGAGAATCGGCTACTATCTATTTTTCATACCCCTAAGTGATAAGGGTGGTCCACCACAAATTTGTTTATTTTATTTTTTGGACAAAATTTTTTTTTCATCAAAATACATACAACCCTAAATTTTCACCCTTTTACCATCAATCCCTATTTTTATAATACTAAACTAATCCTAGGAATAATTTATATGGCAAAACGACGTTTGCCGGGTCAGCTAGTATTGTATAAAATGCGAAAGTTTGTATGTATGGATGTTTGTTACTCTTTCACGCTTAAACGGCTTAACGGATTTGAATGAAATTTGGCACGCAGATAGATTATGATCTGGATTAACACATAGGCTACGTTATTTGACTCCGCGCCGGCGGAGCCGCGGGCAGCATCTAGTATAATATATTCTTAGACTAACTACTAAGAAGAAGACGAGTGTCCATGTAAAATGTAATAACATTGGTGCATAGTCGTCATGGAATATCATAATTGTAATAGAGTTATATAACATAGCAACACTGAAATATTTTTTACATTGCAGATTAAATCATCGATACTGCATCTAATACAAGCCACCTTGACATCAATCTGTCTGTTTGTCACAGCCGAAAATAAATACATACAGGGAAACGAACCCCAAGGTCCGGCCACCGGTGACCTCTGCACGTGCCAAGAACAACATCAGCCGTGATTAACTAATTGTTTGAACGTGATCACGTTAATTATCGCACATCAACGCGAAGGTGGAAGCAGGTAGACCTGTCACGACCAAATTGGTCGTGTTTCATCAGGAGGTGAGGTCAGCACTGCTAAAGGAGGACCGGAATGTCGAATAGGCGAAAGATTTTTTTATACAACGAGTTACCAAGGCGTAACCTTGGTAACTCGACGTAGCTGCATCGTCGGCTACATGCGCCGGCAAGAATCTTCGAGTTAGCAATTGCGATTTCTTTAGACAATAATTAATATAATTTGTAGATTAAAATGGATAGTCTTGTTCTGAGTTTCAAACTGTAAACATTTCTACATAAGTAATAAATATATTTTTTAAAAGATCTTTCGTGACCGCCTTTTTGTCGGACAAATTACTCAGCGCCACCCAGCCCCAAAGTAAGCGAAGCTTGTGTTATGGGTACTAGACAACTGATAAACATACGTAAATACATTTTTTTTTTGTAAATACATACTTATTATACACAGAAAATACCCAGACCAATACAAACAGATATGTTCGTGCACACAAATGTTTGTACTGTGTGGGAATTGAACCCACGAGCGTTGGTGTCAAAGTAGCGTAACAGCGCGTTTCACCACTGCGCCACCGAGCTCGTCATACCATAGTAGTTAGTAGTTACCGTAGCCTATTAACGATTGTAACATATATCAGTCGCGCGATACCTCCTCTACTGCTTACCATCTCCTTAGGTGCTTACTGGTTACACTCGCAAGCAGGAACACAACAACCCTCTAGGGAGTTGTTATTGTTGGCTGCGGTTTTCTGTGAGGTGGAGGTACTTCCCCAGACGGGCTGCTTTAATGCGCCCTACCTGTCTGAAAACATCCAGACCAAGACAAACAGGCATGTTCATGCACACAAATGTTTGTCTTGTGTGGGAATCGAACCCACGAGCGTTAGTGTTAAAGTAGCATTTCTAACTGCTCCGCCATCGAGCTAGTCGTAATGAAGGTCACGTTGTCACTTGGTACAATTGAACTCCACAAAGACACAAGTTTGCGCGTCCACCGCTAAGAAAACTCCATTTGCATTGTTCCTCAATTTCAGAGCACACCACTTACCATCGTCAAAAGCGTTGGGATCCTTGGTTCGAGATCTCCAGCGATGTCCAACACCGAAACCACCTGGAGAAGGTCAAACTGGCGTCCAAGGAACTCCGTGTGCTCAACAGAGCAAAGCAGTATATTTGATCTATATGTGTGCGTCTAGGGCGGCCCCTCCCGACATCACCATTCACTCTTGCCTGATACACTTCTTTCGTAACTCTCTTGTCATTCATTCTTTCTAAATGACCAAACCATCTCAGCATAAAAATTACATATTTATATAATATAATATTTAAATACTACAAATATTATATTATCGACTGCAGCAATTAACATTGTCGGAACTGCATTTTGATGATGTTTATTTTAATGCACTACAAGTCTTAAAATATCAATATCTATGCGCTCGCTCGCTAGTTTCATATCTTAAACTAGACTCCATATCTATTTTTCATACTGAAAAAAGTAGGAAGGTTTTCGTAGATATTGATATTTTAAGACTTGTAGTACATTAAAATAAAAATCGCCAAAATGCAGTTCCGACAATGTTCATTGCTGCAGTCGTTATATATATCGACGAGCTCGGTGGCGCAGTGCTGAAACGCGTTGTTACACTACGTTGACACCAACGCTCGTGGGTTCGATTCCCACACAGCACAAACACAAGCATGAGCATGTCTGTTTGTTTTGGTCTGGGTGTTTTCTATGTATGATAAGTATGTTATTTACAAAAAAAAAATGTATTTACGTATGTTTATCAGTTGTCTAGTACCCATAACACAAGCTTCGCTTACTTTGGGGCTAGGTGGCGCTGTGTAATTTGTCCGACAATATTTATTTATTTATTATTATTTATTTAGGACTTCAGTGCGGAACAAAGACTTATATTTATACAAGTGTCAAGTCAGACCGCACATGGAGTCCTGGAGTCACCTTTGAGCGGGCGCACCTGGATACCAGCTAGGACCTAGGTTACGTACTGTGCGGTTCCAGCGAAGTTTTTCTACCGGGAACTCTCAAGTTGTGGAATGAATTCCCGGCCGAGGTTTTCCCAAGGGACTACAGTATGGGGTTCTTCAAGAAAGGCGTAAAAAGGGACACCCCAGGAGTTGCAAAAGCCCATAGGCGACGGTAACTGCTTACCATCATGCAGAACGTAAGCTTGATTGCCACGTTAGTGGAATAATTATTTTTTTAATAGAATTCAAGCAATGACGTCACCTTGCCACGACTGAAATGACGTCACTAATTGCCGGAGCCTTGTCGTGCGTAAGTGCATGTCGGTGGTTTTCCGAGAAGGGATATGACGTCACCACACGTGTCCGTTACGAAGTTTACCACAGAGAGTATTTTGTATTTTTAAATGGTTCAAAGGGAGAGTGCCGATGATAAAACAAGAAGAGGCATGCTCCGTTGGTTTGGACATATAGAAAGAGTACAGGAAGAATTACGTAACAAATATACAGCGCGAAAGAAATATACACACAGGACAGCGTAACAAATACATATACACACAGGACAAATATTTGAACATGTCTGTTTGTTGAGTGTTTTCAGAGAGGTAGGTAGTATCAAAGCACCTCCTCTGGGGAAGTACCTCCACCTCATAAAAAACCGCAGCCAAATAACAACTCTTTGGAGTAGTGTTGGGTTCCTGCGTGTGAGTGTACTCACGGGTAAGCTACTAAAGAGTTGTTGCGTTAGCAGCAGAGGTGGCATTGCGCGAGTGATGCTTGAGTGCCTCCCGACGCTGTATAAAAAAAAATTCTTTCAGAAATTGAAAGAATTACGGATTAGGAAACGCGTATAGCGAATATTTCGAAGATGTGTCATACATAAATAAATGAATAAATAGACAAAAAATAATTGAACTATATATACGAGTAGTTACACAATATAATATACATATCTTATATATAAAATTCTCGTGTTACAATGTTAGTTACTATACTCCTCCGAAACGACTTGACAGATTTTTATGAAATATTATATGCATATTCAGTAGGTCTGAGAATCGGCTACTATCTATTTTTCATACCCCAAAGTGATAAAGGTTGTCCACCCCTAACATTTTTTTTTAATGTCGCATTAAAAATACATACAACCCTAAATTTTCACCCTTCTATCACCAACCCCTATTTTTTAATAGTCATTTTAGTAATTATTCATATATACAAAAGTTAGTTATTTTTTTTCTACGCAAGAAATTCCCTAGAAATAATTTATAGTGCAAAACAACGTTTGCCGGGTCAGCTAGTATTATTGGCAGAGCTGCGATAGCCAGCGGAGCCACATTACCCTCAAAATTGTCGTTTGGGGTAGATTGATGTCATCCAGCTAGCGTTTAGACGGTAATAGTGAGAAACTCCAAAATCGACACACTAATAGCTAACATATTGTAGTTTTGTATCCTTTAATTTGAAATTTAAATGTTCGTTGGTGAGGAAGAACGGTCCAAAATCGTTCCAATTAGAAAAAATAACATATGGGAAAACGTATGGCCGGCCACTCTGCAGTGCAGAGTCTGCACTGCACTCCCATCAACAGAAAAAGTAACAGCACTCGTCGCTAGATGTCGTACAGGGTTCCATATATTATAAAAAAAAATAAAAAAAAAAATATTTAAATATTTTTTTAATTTAAAAAATATCAGCTCTGCCTACACAGCTTGCTGTTATTTACTAGTATATATGGGAAAACCGGATCATCCTTTGACAAGGTCACGCGTCTTTCGAAATATAATTTTTGGACGTGCGTGTTTCCTCAAAGGGTTTTCCTTGACCGCCGGCAAGTGATGCCATGAGTGCCACGATTCGAACCGAGGATCTGTTGATCACTAGGCCCGCTCTTTATCCACAATGCTAACTGCTCTAACAAACAAAGCTTATGATGATACAGGAATTGTACAATTTAGATATTTATTTAATGATACCGATTTAAATCTGTATTGTAAAATTTTTAACAAAAACGAGTTGAGAATGCGCAAGCTTGCATTGCCAGAGGAACACCTGGCTTGTCAATTATATAACAATTCAACTTTTTTTTTAATTTGTCGGCCATTTTGACCATATTCCTTAAGAGATAGGAACGGTGTTCCTGAACATTCCTATTCCACTTTTTCATGCTGAATCCGAATCTGAAGTCAAAATTCAAATATTCGTAAAAAAACGCACACACAAAAAAAATATAAATTCGATTAAAAATAGCAATGAATCGATGGGTCATTTAAATTACCGATCGATTGTAAACGTTATGTAATTACGCCTCTGACCGACACCGTATTTATTTATTAATGCGGCAACACACTTAGTGGAATTATGGATCGACGAACCACTAGGAAAGGAGCAACTAATTCGATAAATATTTGATAAGCCGTTCTTACTATTCCACGAGGGGAATTTGATTGCGTAGTTCAGCTGACGATAAGCCGGATCGCTCGGTTATAGTTTGTGGTTTTAATTATTATCAGAACTAAGTAAAACTAAACTAAAAAAATATATAACAAGAAACATGCATGTTGATTCGGACGTGTACAAAAAAATCGGCCAAGTGCCAGTCGGACTCGCGCACGAAGGGTTCCGTACCATTATCTATAAAAACGGCAAAAAAAAAAAAATCACGTTTGTTGTATGGGAGCCCCCTTAAATATTTATTTTATTCTATTTTTTAGTATTTGTTGTTATAGCGACAACAGAAATGCATCATCTGTGAAAATTTCAACTGTCTAACTATCACGGTTCATGAGATACAGCCTGGTGACAGACGGACGGACGGACAGCGGAGCCTCAGTAAAAGGGCTCCGTTTTACCCTTTGGGTACGGAACCCTAAAAATGCACGAAGAAAGAATTACTAAACAGATATACAACGCGTAATAGAAGAATGTAGGAGCCGGGGAAGGTCCAAGACTTTCCTTACGTTCGCGTTAACCCGTTTCATATCCATTAGGATTGGCGTGATCCGCCATCGCCGCCTAAGGAATTGGCGAAAATACTAATTTTTACATGGAGCAACTGCCGCCACGATGTTTTCCTTCACCGCCGAGCGAGTGATAAATATGTACATAAAACCGAAAACACAAATTTATGTTACTATTTTTCTTTTTTTAAACTGCTAGCATTTCGGAAATTGCCATAGATGATGAAGAAATGCCGAAAGAAACTTGTCCATATAGGTCAACTTTAAAATTGTCAATTAGATATTACAATAAATTCACATCAGCTTATCGGTGCTGACTCTGTGAAGGGTTGTTGTTTTCCTGCGGGTGTAAATATGCACGTAAATCCGAAGAAAAAAACTAATTTAGTGGTAAATTCCCAGGATTCAAACCGGTCAGTTTACAAGATGATTCTTTATCCACTAGACTATCAGTGATCGATAAAGAGCTACCTATGTACTAATTATCATCATAGTAATCATCTTGGTATTAAAATGGTACAGTAAATAGCATTAATAGATAACACGTGTATGAGATATGGAATTTCCAGCTAAACAGAATACGATAAGGAAATGTTGACTCTCGTCATAGAATTATAAACTGTACAAGCCATTTTGACTGCGTCGTTGTCGCAGTGGTTAGTGAGGCTACGTTAGGGCCCGGCGCACATTATCGGCATCGGCACGGCTGAGGATTTTAGGTGATAAATAGCATTATACATTAACTTCATGGCAATAAAGTAGAAACTTCCATGATATATGGTCGTAATAACAAAAATACCGCTTCGGTATGCTTGAGGCTGCTGCAGCGGCAGCCTTGAGGATGCTTCGGGATACTTCGGCATCCTTCGGTACGCCGCCGCCCGCCGCGCCGAAGCAACACTCGGGGGAGCGGAGGCATCCGCCATTTGGATCATTTGACTCACAATTTGTTTTGAAGAGAAATACGATATTGAGACGCTTCGGCAAGCTTGAGGACGGTGCGGCATGCTTAAGGACGCCTCGTCATCCCTAAGGACGTTGCAGCATGCCAAGGCATAGTTTCCGACAGTGTGCGCTTGCATGTAGGGATGCCGAAGGATCCCTTTCCTTGCCGATGCCGATAATGGGCGTCGGGCCTAAGAGGGCGCACAAAGCTAAGTTGCGCTCTCGTTTTGTTTTTATTAATAACGCTGAATTTAAGACCAATTCCAAAAACACTCAATACAGGCCCTGAAGAACCATATATGTTTTTTTAAACATATCTTGTATTTATTATCTGAGTACAGGGAACCAAAATTGTAATCATTGCTTATTGTGGCCACTTATAGCAATAATAATAATTATGACTAATTCTACATCTATATATATAAAAATGAATGTTTGTCTGTATGTCCTCTATGGACTCAAAAACGGCTGGGCAGATTTTGATGAAATTTTCAGGGAATCTTCAGATCAGTCCAGCGGGTGATCCTGTGAAGTTTGGTAACGATTGGATTACCCGTGCGAAGCTGGGTCGAGTAGCCAGTAAATAATAAAAACAGAATATGTCTCAAAAAAACATAAATATGGTTCTACAGTGCCTGTATTGAGCGTTTTTTGGAATTGGTCTTAAATTCAGCGTTATTAATAAAAACTGAGATTAATAGAAAATGAGGGCGCAACTTAGCTTTGTGCGCCATCTTAACACCAACGTTCCTAAGTTAGATTCCCGCACAGGACAAACATTTGTACGCATGAACATGTTTGTTTGTCTTGGTGTTTTTAACGGAAGAAGGGCGTATCAAATCCCGTCTAGGGAAGTCTCCTCCTCACTTGTTGTGTTCCTACGTGTGAGTGAGGTCACCAGTAAGCTTCTAAGGAGATGCTGTAGCGGCAGAGGTGGTATCGCGCGAGTGGTACTTGATGTATTGCAAGCGTTCATAGGCTACGGTGACCGTTTTATATCAAGTAGGTCTTATGCTTGTATACCTTCCGACGTTGTATAAAAGAAAATAAGCCTGGAAGCAAAAACTTTGGATACTCTATACCACGTCGGGAGGCAAGTTAGCATACGGCTCATCTGATTTTTTTTATACTACGTCGGGAGGCATACAAGCATACGGCCCATCTGATGTATAGCGGGTACCGTAGCCTATTGATGCTTGTAATATATTAAGTATCGTTCGCGCGATGCCTCCTCTGCTGCTTACACAGCAACTCCTTGGAAACTTACCGGTGACCTCACTCGCACGCAGGAACACAACAACCCTCTAGGGAGTTGTTATTTGGCTGCGGTTTTCGTGTGAGGTGGAGGTACTTCCCCAGACGGGCTGCTTTGATGCGCCCTACCTCTCTTAAAACATCCAGACCAAGACAAACAGACATGTTCGTGCACACAAATGTTTGCCTCGTGCGGGAATCTAACTTAGAAACGTTGGTGTTAAGAGGGCGCACAAAGCTAAACGAGCGTTGGTGTAAAAGTAGCGTCATTCACGGCTGAGCCATCTTCATCAGAAAACGTGAAGAGAGTTTAATAATTCACGAATGTCGCGTAACACGGACGCTCGTGGGTTCGATTCCCACAGGACAAACATTTGTGCTTGCATTTGTACACGTCTTAAAGAGTTATCAGTAGATAACATCTTTGGAACCGCACGGTACGCGACCATTATGGTTCCAATGTTGTAAAATGAGGCTATTGGCATCATTCATATCGAACTTCTATTTCCTAGCGCTGTCCTGTGCGCGTGAGTGCAAACATGTTTCATTAAAAAACCAGTTGACAATTCGCAAGCTCGCATTGCCAGAGGAACACCTGGCTCGTCAATTATATAACGATTCAATTTTTTTATTTTATTTGTAGGTCATTTTGACCATGTTCCAATAAAAAAAAAAAAAGTAGAATAGGAATGTTCAGGAACACTGTTCCTATCTCTTTAGATGTCTCTTTAGATAAAGAAATAAATATTTTAACAGTCGCATCGCAATATATCTATGAAAATCTTTTGTATGTCCATAAAAACATAGACTCATTTTGTAAAAAGAGTGATACTCATAGCATAAATACTAGATATAAGCATAATCTTGTGTTACATGCAAGCCGTCTCCACAAAATAAGTAATTCTTTTATGGGGCAATGTATGCGGTTCTATAACAAACTTCCCAGCAATATAAGAGAATTGTCAATAAACAAATTTAAAACTACCATTAAAGCCAAATTGTGTAGCAGGGCATATTATAAAGTATCTGACTATATTAATGATAAAAATGCCTGGGAGTGAGTCGATCCAATTATAATGTAATTAATAAATTATGTAAATTTGTTTGGATACCAAAAGAGGGATGCCTGAGTTTTTTGGCAGTATTTTTATCAGTGCTCACCTAGTCATAAACTGCACGGTAGGGAAAAAAATTGTGACGATTCCAAACAAATGTAGCCACTTTTACGGAATAAAAAGATTTTGACTTTGACTTTAGATAGGAACGGTGTTCCTGAACATTCCTATTCTACTTTTTTATGCTAAAAATTCGAATATTCGAAAAAAACTTACTCACAGACAAACGCACAGACAAATATAGATTTCATATAGGAACGGTGTTCCTGAAAAAATATTCAGTCACCTCTCACTCTCTTCCCACAAAGATTACTGATTACAATTATTTATAACGCAACTTTGACACCAACGCTTGTGAGTTCGATTCCCACACAGGACAAACATTTGTGTGCATCAGCATGTCTGTATGTCTTAGTCAGGATGTTTTTAAGAGAGGTGCGGCGTATCAAAGCAGCCCGTCTGGGTAAGTAACTCCCACCACACAGAAAACCGCAGCCAAATAACAACTCCATAAAGGGTTGCTGTGTTCCCGCGTGTGAGTGAGGTCACCGGTAAGCTCCTACCGTTGCTGTGTCATCTTTCAGGTAGAGACCCTTTTTCAGGTAGAGATATTCAGATAAAAGGCAAATTTGAACTGTCTTACTTAAGGTAAAAGGTTTAAGGATAAAGACAGAAACAAGGCACTAAATTTTATATATATTTATGATGAGGAAGGGTTTATTGGATTGTTTGTTTGTTTGACAACACTAATCACGGGATTTTTGTCATATTTGTGCGTGCTAATTTGTTGTATTAGCAAACCACGGAAAACTGATCGAGCATTTACTTTGCTTGGTCAGTTTTCCATAGGTTATTTCTAATAAAATGTCATTGCTACGGGCCACGGGTGAAGTAGAATGTGCAGCCCTTATTGGCTAGTCGAAGAATCAACATCGCATCACTTATCGGCTTATTAGTTAAAATATCCACCCATTGGTCTGTATCAAATCGCTGAGATGGGTGCTAAAACACTATATTTTGTGAGTGAGTGAGGGGGGCGGGGCTTTATTCACTATCAAGTGATTTATTGGTTTGTGTCACACCTACCTATTAAAAAGATAAAAATTCTTTATTTGCCTTTAGACCCTGACGGGCAGTTAGACACGTCATACATTTTCAATATTAAATCTTTTTTTTTTAAGTTTTTCTCTTTTTTAATCTACCAGCATTTCAAATGACCATTGGCGAAGAAGAAATGCCAAAAGAAACTTGCCAATATAGGTCTTTTCTTTCCAAATCATCTTATACATATTACAATAAATATAATGATATGAGTGTACATATAGTGATATCAAGTGGTACAATTAAAGTTATATTAATTCATGTGCTGAATCATTTCCATGCATCTCTGTCAGTTAGATATCCATCGATTCTATAATAACCCTTCTTACATACAGTATTTGTATGACATGCTCCCCCCTAATATCCCTCGTCCTGTTAATGTCTCCTATCTACTCACCCTGGTATATTCTCGTTTTATTTCAGTTTTAGTTAAATTTATAAAAATTAATCATTTGTATTTGTGAACCCTGTAACATTTACATCTTTCTGTTGGGTAGTCCATGTTATGACACCCTTTTAGCTGCCCATTAAAACTGCCTACTAATTTGTATCTGTCTGGGTAGGGTACTAACTATATGTTTGTGTTGTATTGTTTTAGATCACTCAGCGGACACTCGCTATTTTGCACCGATCAACAGTCATTTTACCGGAACGTGGCTTTCTCAACCTCGACATTGGCAAAATCATCATTAAATTAACAACGATGGAGCCACATTATTTAAAAAAATAGAATAGAATAGAGTATTTTTGAAGTGCCATTTGAACATATTCTCAGGCAAGGACAGAACTGTTTCAGGTAATTTATTATAGAATCGTATACAATTTACAAGAAAAGATCTATTAGTTTTAGCAAGCCGATGTACTGGCATACGCAATCTATTCCTGCTTCTAAGATTATCACTACATTTTGAAAACGAATTTATATTTTTACGAGCATACATTATGTTCTCAATTAACTTCTCATAAATGTACTGAGAGGTAACCGCGAGGATATTTATTTCTTTGAATAGTTCTCTATGCATATTGCATTGTATATAGACAAGTGAATGAGTTCAGAAGTGTGTAAGTAGTCACATAAAATTTAAGGGCGATAGGAAGCATCAAAACAACCCAACTGGAGAAGTAACTCCGCCTCAAAGAAAAACACAGCGGAATAAGAAACCACTGGATTGTTATTGTGTTCCTGTGAGTGAATGAGATTAACAGTAAAGGGGCCGTCCATTAATCACGTGAAGCTCGAAAGAGGGGGAGGGGGTTAGGCAAAAATCACGAAATATCACAAGAGGGGAGGGGGGTGTAGTAAGATATCACGTGTAATTATTTTTTATAACCTAATCCGAGCAATAATAGTCTAGAGGTGCACAATGTTCTTCCTTCACGCATCCTCACGAGACCATCGATCGGTAGATCGAGAGAGATTCTCTGCGTAGTGCGCGAAAATGACGCCGAGTGGCTTGATGAAACCGACGTTGATCTTCAACAAAGCACAGTGCCAACAACTGACTTGCAAGATGCTTGTTCAGTTGTTAGTGTTGAAGAAAGTCTTGCTAATCGTTGTCCGAGGACATTAAATATGTTCATGTACTAGTACAATATATGTTTTTCGCGTGATTACACCATTCCTTTAATATTATTTTTATGCCAGTCAAAAACAACCTGCAACCTTTCTGTCTAGACTAGAAAAGTAGATTATACTGTATACCTGTATTTAAAGATAATATTCTAAAAATTTTAAGATTCTTTGTAGGTAGGTACTAAAAATACACGTGATGGGGGGGGGGGGGGGGGGGGGGTTTAGTCTTAAACCTCACCACGTATCACCAAGGGGGAGGGGGGAGTTAAAAAATGCTAAAAAAACATCACGTGATTAATGGACGGCCCCAAAAGTCCTAAGGAGTTGGTGTGTTAGCTGCAAATATTCATAGGCAGCAGTGCCTCCACATGTTGTATAAATACATATATAACACGCCTGATGTGTAGCAGTTAACGTAGCCTTATGATACTTGCAATACATTAGGTAATTAGAGGTTGTTATATGCCAGTGTTCTTTTATAGTGCTGTTAACTAACTCGGCTGCTTTTATTACATAGGGCTGTGCCTTATGTCTTTAGCCAGAGAGCCCTGTTTGATGGTTGAAGGGATGAAAATGCATGTGAGGTTTTGGGTCTAAAGAATATTATTATAGTGAGCCAGCACACTACTAGGTGTCTAAGATAAAGAAATCTTTCTTTTTCTTTTACTGATGTGTATCTGCGATCAGCAATAAATGGCGCTTTTAGCAGATGTGGTGAAGGCTGCAGTCACATTTAGAGTGTGTCCTCCAGTGAGAACCTCTACTCAGTCTTCAGGAATTATGATATCCTTCCTTTTAATTTACTTTTGACAAATTTGTGTTAGCAGCTTGGCAGCCAGTTCATTAGGATGGGTCTCTAGTTTTCCCCGATATCTTTCGGCAGCAATAAGGATCTCTTCCTTGATTGTGTTCATTTGTACATACTTATGTATTTCCGTTAGTGATAAACCATGGAACACTACATATTGATCTGAGGATTATATTTTGCAATCTTTGTAGGATTGAGTTGTTTGAGTTACTACAACTTCCCCACAGCTGTATGCCGTATGTCCATATGGGCTTGAGAATTGTATTATAGATTAGTAACTTATTTTCAAGAGACAATGTACTGTTCTGTCCAATCAGCCAGTCAAGGTTCTTAGTCCGAATGTTAAGTTCCTCTCTTTTACTTTTTATGTGATTTTTCCAAGTAAGATGGAGACCCAAGTATTTAACGCTTTCTTTGTGTGGTAAGATAAAGAAATAGAAACAATAATTTGGCATTGGGCCTTGGCAAATGACAAAAGAGTTAGAATGAAGTGTAATGATCAAGAGTGAGTGAAGGTATTGGGGCCACCCTAGATACATACCTATCATCTAGATACCCAAGACCGAAGAGCATGCATGAAGAGGTTGGGTGTGGCAGGACGGAGAGAGGTATGTTCGGATCAGTGCACCTATCGGTCAGTAGTCTCTGCTTTCATGAACGGGCGACAGGTGTGATGATATGTATGTATGCCTCACGGGCACTTAGACACATATTATAAAGGGCACTTAGACACATATTATAAATGAAATCTATTAATTTCTCGTGGTCTTCTTTTTTTAATTTACCAGCATTTCAAAAATGACTATTTATTAAGTGAAAAAAATAATTTATAATAACTTGAGGTACTCACTTATAGTTCCTAAGGCATGGTCTGGCTTCCCTGTGCCCGAATACTGCTCGTCCTACACAGCCTCTTCCCAATTGTCTGTACATGGAAACCGATGTTCAACAATGCGTCGTGGTCCAAGATCTTCCTTCCGTCAAAGATGTATGCCGGTTTCATCATAACCTCGTATATTTTCTTGAAATCCAACTGTTTAAATTCATCCCATTCCGTGCATAACACTATCGCGTGAGCGCCTGTCGCAGCAGAATATGCCGTATCGTGTATTTCAACATTCCGTTTCACGATTTCAGGGTCAGATGTTATATACGGATTCGTTAATTCATAGTATATTTGCTCCGTTTCAACTTTGGGATCGTAAATATGCAATTTTGCACCCTCGTCCAGCAACGTCTTTGATACGCAGATAGCCGGTGACTCTCTCGTATCGCCTGTGTTTTTCTTGAATGAAAATCCAAGTATAGCAATATTTTTATCACTCACCGTATTAAAGAGTGACTCAATAACTTTACGAGTGAACCGAGTTTTCTGAAAATCATTCAGATCAACGACCTGCTGCCAATATGCCGCTACTTCCGGCAGATTCAGACACTCGCACAAGTAAATCAAGTTTAGAATATCTTTTTGGAAGCAGCTACCGCCAAATCCTATGGACGCTTCGAGGAATTTGGGACCGATACGAGAATCACGGCCTATCGCTCTAGCTACCTCTGATACATCAGCTCCGGTCGCTTCGCAAACTGCCGACAAAGAGTTGATGCTCGAAATTCTTTGTGCAAGAAAAGCATTCGCTGCAAGTTTTGATAATTCAGAGCTCCATGTGTTTGTTGTAAGTATATTTTTCGCCGGTATCCAATGTTCATACACCCAACACAGCTCCTGAACAGCTTTTTGACCCTCAGGCGTTTCTTCACCACCTATTAACACTCGTTCAGCCTCAACCAAATCAACTATAGCTGTTCCTTCGGCAAGAAACTCCGGATTGGACAATATTTGATACTCAACACCAGGTTTTGTGTTAGCTCTTAATATTTTCATTATAATTTCAGCAGCTTTTACAGGCACAGTGCTTTTTTCAACGACAATTTTGTTGCTAGTAGCTAAATCAGCTATCATTCTTGCAGCACCCTCTATATACTTCAAGTCAGCCGCCCTTCCCTTGCCATTGCCAAACGTTTTCGTCGGTGTATTGACCGAAATAAAAATTAAATCGGCCTGTTGGATCCCTTTCGCGATGTCGGTGGAGAAAAACAAGTTTTTACCTCGACACTGTTTCACGACATCATCCAATCCGGGCTCGTAAATCGGTAACTTATCGGAATTCCACTGCTTTATTCTTTCGACACTTTTGTCACATACAGTCACAATTATGTTAGGGCATTTTAAAGCGATCACACTGCATGTCGGACCGCCGACGTATCCCGCGCCGAGACAGCAGATCCTTTCAATAACCATGTTACAAACACTATAAATTCGATGTACTAAACAAAATAAAAACTCAACTGAGCGACGGTTTGTAGAGGACTAATTAATTAATTTTTATCGATAGATTAGTTATCATCGAGGAAGTGACGGGCGCGGCGTGGCCGATATACTCCAGCGGATTTGTAAAACAGACGGGCTGGTGTCGAGTTGTCGACGCTTTAGTTTTTACATTGCAAAATTAGTTTGCAATGCAATGCCTGTATTCGACCCGCCCACTACTTTTGGTGTCATTGACACTTTCCGATCCGACAAGGGTAGGGTAGTGATGAACGCTAGTATGTCCGGGAATCAATGCCCGGGATGAAAATTGCTACCGGGATTCGACATGTAACGTTGTGCTAACCAAATATTTATATTATTTTATCAAAATAATATAAATATTTGGTTGTGTTAACCAAATATTTATATAATATAATTGTACGCTGAATGAAACTATCAAGTCAAAAGTAATAAAGGTCCATAAGTTGTTTCGACCCGAAATCAATTTCGTAACGAATATGGCGTTCCGTGTCCATTTGAATACCCCACTGATTCTAAATCGCGTTTTATGTTATGCCGCTGGTAATATTCAGGTTTCAGCTGTAAGCCGTGTCAGATTCTCAGTGAGTACCTGTTGATATTTCTATGTTTTACAACTATGGCAATACAACGCAGTGACAGAATGATGGGAATAGATCAACAGCTCTTTCTCAATTGTTTCGTAGACGCTGTGATTTTTTATTTTTTATTTACTTAATTTTTATTGTGATCAAGGATTTTACTTGCGTACCAAATTGCAGGCTTCACAGTCTGGTTAATTCTCTAATTTTATTGATCTCGATTTTGTAATAATTTTCTGGGATTAAGATCATTGAGATTTCCAAATGTTTTTGTTCTATTAGCTCCTTGCTTACATATTTTCTATTTTCAGTAGACTGGGCGTCTACTGAAAATACTACTTAACTAATTATTATATTTGTGGTATATAATCTACGAGTTACAAATAAAAAAATTGTTGCGGGTAATAATTTTCCATTGAAATCTTACTGCGTGATTCACAAAGTTTAGGAAATTTATTAAATTCATTAAAAACTAGCTTTAGTTTGCAGTTTCACGCGCAATAGGATTCCCATGTAACCGTAATAAGTGTTTATATCCTTCTTCAGACAGCAGGCCATTTCTCTAGAAAATTATTTTGACGTCCATAATATTAGTTTAGACCCCCTTATGCATGAGATTTCACTCGCATTGGAATTCTGTCATCACGATAGCAAGTAAGTACTTAGAGCACTAACTTAATACATGCTAGTATATAGTTATGTATGTATTAGATCCATTTAATTAAACTTATTAATATTTGTAAAAAAAAATGTGTCAATAGGCCTGCCCTGGCAACCGGCGGGCACTAAAGGAGCTATGAATGTTAAAGAAGCGAGTGAGATGCGTAAATACCGCATCTTATGCCGCTCTATTTTCTCTGCACCTCCCGCAAGGGACCTGTCGTAAAGATGTACATACATGCATACATACATATGAACCTGGTTATTTCTGCTTCGAATTAATGTACATAATTAGGTTACGTGAACTTTATGTAAGTTTGCATGAAATTAAAGAACACTGTGTCCATAGGCTATGATATGTATAGAGTAGAGTCGACAGGTGAGGAGTAAGGTGATCTAACGGGGCCGACGATCGATCTAAGTGGCTGTAGCTGGACTGAGGGTGGAGGCTAAACTGTCAGAGGTGCAACGCTATGACTGGTAAGTAGACACTTAAGTAAGCAAAAGATATTTTGCTTACTTAAGTGTATAGTGTGCCACTCTCAAATCTCAGTTGACAGTGATCTCTTAAATCTCTTTTGACTGTATCGTTATGATTCCAAAAATCCTGTCAACAAGTCGTTGCGACGACGCAACAGCAACGATCTTGGAGTTGCGAGTCCGGATCTAGTAGTCGCGTCGGTGGCGCGTTATTGAATTAAAACTTAGAGTTGAGCTTACAAGCTCATGTAACTCTCAATACAATGAAAAAAAATCACATGTAGGTTTCATAACTGAAGGCGCCTATTTGCAGAAGGCATGCGCTTATAATACAATTCTCGATTTTTTACTCCAGATACCTGCTCCTCGATCCGTTAAATCCCCTACGTTTTTATTTGTCCAATGTATGAGATTTTGCAATTGACTATAATTTTATTAACATCTGCTAATGCGCCCTCCATTCATCCTCATTCATGTGACAATGGTTCTTGCAACGTCGCCCATGCAAATATTGAGAAAACAGGAAAATAGCTCGTATTGCATATTGAAATAACCGCGAATGTTTAGAATTACCTGATAAAATATTGTTGGAAATTAAATTATACCATTAAATCGGTACATTGCATGTGTTCTCTTTCATGTACTCTTATCGATATCTAATCACATCAACTTTGATTCTCTTTGATTGAAATCGTGAATAGCAGATACGTAACAATTTTTAAAATTGGTCAACAGTTGGTAAAGGCGGTAAAATTATTCGTCAAGAAAACCGAAAATATAACTTCTCATGCAAAATATCAACACATCATTATTAATCCGTGTACATGGTTTGCTATTTTATATGGTTGGATATATATTTTTTATTTTCAACGATTCCTCTTTCCGGGATTACAGTAAATTTCAGTATGGCCATCACTAGTGCTGTCAACTCAACAGTGTTGCTAGGGTAAGAATGTAGTTTCCAAAAAATTACACTGACAGCTCATCTTAATTTTTTTTTTCGTGTTATTCTTTACTCTTTATGATATAATTATATAATGTAACTGATCAATATTATAAATTAATTTTCCTGACAATTAAAAAAAAAACAGATATAGTTAATTGACGATGGATATGTAACTGATATAGATGTCTGTAAATAATCAGCACAGGCAACCGAAAGATTATTAGAAAACTTAATAATCATCAATTCTACCACTAGACATCATTAATAATGCACTAATATGCTGACTTGAATTTATTGTTATCCAATTGACTTGAAAAGGGACCTGTATTGACAAATTTCATTCGGCATTTGTTCTTCGCCAATGGTCAATTCCGAAATACTAGCAGGTTAAAAACGAAAAATAATAACGTGAGAGAGTTGAAGTATATATAAGATTATATTTACTTAAAAAAAATGTAAACGTATCTAAGTGCCGCTGAGGTGCAATGGCAAGTGAAGAACATTTATATTTATCTTTCATAATGAGAAAATACTGAAAATATATTGAAAATACAATATTTTTACTATTATTTATTTTTTTACCTAAATCCAAAATATATGAATAAATGTGAAACGTCGCTTTTCTCGAGAAGTCATACAAATCTGCAATGAAATTGCTCTACTGCTTTAGCTAATGGCGCGTGGCGTCTCGCCTCGGCTTCTATCCAAATGATTTCACTTTTAATAGATTTTGTTTTGTAAGTTTTAGTTTATCATCAAATCTCAATTGAAATTGTATAGGGTCAACAAAGGAAGGCTCATGGTAGAACGGTCAAAATGTGATAATCAGTGGACCCAGGAGGAACCCTGGAGGGTTGTTGTGTTCCTGCGTGTGAATGAGGTCACCAGTAAACTCCCAAGGAGTTGCTGTGTAAACAGCAGAGAGGCATAGCGCGAGTGATAATTAATATATCGCAAGCGTTAATACGCTACGGTACCCGCTTTACATCTGGTGGGCCGTATGCTTGTATGCCTCCCGATGTAGTATAAAAAAAAATAGGTGCGTGTACTTATGTACACGCGTGAGAAGTTATACTTCTTTAGCATCATTAAATAAATATTTAACATTAATAATTTAATAATATTTAGTATTACTACTACTACTACTACTATAACTTCACGCCAAATCCCTTGCGGGGTAGGCAGAGAGAACCGAGCGCCACGTGACTCGATCCTTACATATCTCACTCGCTTCTTTAACATTCATTTAGTATTAATTATATTAAATAATAATATTTTAATTTATAAGAAGGGTTATTGGAGTAAAATTAAAAAACGTCTTTCAAGTAGTAGCGGCGATGTTTATGGAATGTATTACATACAAGTCAAATGTTATACATTTTTAACTATAGCGCCATCTACCGGTAATACCGTGAAACATTTAGCAGCTTCATCCTGTTACAGTGATGCGCGCGCATCTTAAAATTTCACTCTCATCATTGTTTCATAACGTGCCTAAAGAAGTATAACTTCAAAAACCTTAGGTTTAGGTAGAGGATCCCGATAATACTAACGGAAAAGGAAACGGAACAACGCTAAGAAAATGAAAACTAATCCTCCTATATTATACTCTTATAATTCAGGCACATGCACAATAAGTGTGATAACAAGAGGTTATATTATAATACCGTAGAAACGAAATACCTTTGTTGCATTAATATAGCTTTTACCACTTGGCGTGATTATAACTGTACCGTTACCGTACCGCAAGGGCTGCATGACAAGAGAATATTTTTTATCTTTATTTTAACTATTTACCGTCATCGGCATGCCTCGGACGCTGACAATGAGAGTGAGTCTGATGCTCACTCCACGTTGACGGCGTCCGATGAAGGTATAACTATGGATGAGATAGAATGGTCGATACGAAGTTTGAAAAATGGAAAGTCTGCGGGAATTGATATGATTACAGCTGAGATGATCAAACTAGGTGGCACTTACGTCCGGGACGCCTTCTGGTACTTATGCAACCTATGCTGGAGAACTGGAAGGGTCCCAATGGACTGGGGACGCGCAGTCATCGTACCCATGTATAAAGGCAAGGGATCACGCATGGACTGCGCCAACTATAGGGCCATCAGTTTGATCAGCTTAGCAGCAAAAGTATATGGAAAGATAATTGAAAGGAGAATGAGGGTGAAATCTGACGAAATGCTGTGGGAGACACAAGGAGGATTCCGAAATGGAAGGGGATGTACGGATCAAGTTTTCTCGCTCCGCAATATCGTAGAGAAGCATCTGGCCACAGACCAGAAGGTTTTCTGCGGTTTTGTGGATCTTGAGAAGGCATTTGATAGGGTTGTGCGAAAGGAACTGTGGTGCATATTGCCGAGATATGGGATTGACGGCTCACTGCTGCGTGCTGTGCAGTCCATCTACAAAGATTGCTCAGCATGTGTGCGAATAGATGGCAACATGTCACCCTGGTTTGATGTCAAAATTGGTGTCAAACAGGGTTGCATGTTGTCTGCTAGGCTGTTTATTTTGTATCTCGATAGTTGTCTACAGAGAATAAGATCGACGAATGTAGGATTACGCATGGGTGACCTAGTGGTGAACTGTCTGCTGTATGCAGATGATGCCGTCCTGTTAGCAGAAACACCATCTGAGCTGCAAATACTAGTCACAATGATGAAAGACGAATGTATGAAGGAAGGCTTACTATTGAATGCGAAGAAAACAAAGATTATGGTATTTGAAAGAGAAGAAACCAGAACCAATGTAAGAATTACGGTAGATGATGAAGTGTTGGAACAAGTGAATGAGTTTGTATATCTTGGATGCGCTTTCAGCGGGGATGGAAGGTACACCGCAGATGTGGAAAGGCGAGTGAGTGCTGGGAATAGTGTGAATGGAGCGTTGGGAAAACTTCTTGGCAGTAAAAACCTGAGCCAGAAGGCGCAGCTGGCTATACACAATGCAGTGCTGGTCCCAACGCTTACTTATGGAAGCGAGAGCTGGGTATGGCAGAGAGAGCATGAAAGTAGGATAAACGCGGTTGAAATGCGAGCGTTGAGCAAAATCTGTGGTGTAACGCTTGCAGACCGTATCCGCAATGATGAGGTTAGAAGCAGAGTTGGTCTGAAAGAGAGCGTCGGTGTTAAAATAAGAAGAGGCATGCTCCGTTGGTTCGGACATGTAGAAAGAATGCAGGATGAAAGAATGACGAAGCAGATATACAATGCAAAAGTGGAAGGTTGTAGGAGCCGAGGAAGGCCAAGACTTACCTATCATGATCAGATTGGTCGTGTTCTATCAGAAGGTGATGTCAGGAGCCCTAGAAACCGGCGAGCGTGCATGAAAAGAGCAATGAATGTGAAAGAAGCGAGTGAGGTATGTAAGGATCGATTCGCGTGGCGCTCGGTACTCTCTGCCTACCCCGTAAGGGATTTGGCGTGAAGTTATAGATAGATAGATAGACCGTCATCGGCGTAAATATCTATATTTTGAAATCATAATATCAATATTTGTCTCCACTCCCTATTATTTTTATATCATTATACTTATTTTGTATACCATGTTATCGTATATATTTCATAAGTGTGCGTAAAATGACCTAGTGTTGAACATTTTTTCAGATTTGCGTTTATGACAACACAAAATATTTTGTTGTTGTAATCTTTTCTATGTAGTATTTACCTCGTCTCCCGCAAAAAATGGTAGAATTATATACTAAAAGAATCACGCGTACATATAGCGCGTCCTTTTGTTGAAAGGTCTAAGCGGCGAACATAGAAACTCTTTTCATTTCGAGTCACTTAAAAATGAGGAAATGTATGTGAAGCTGTTTGATCATAAAGCCTTTGCACGAAATTTATTTTCGCGAGGTCGAGATCGAGAACCATTGTAATTTTTTTTTTATTATTGCAATGCTAGCGATATAACACTACGGTAACTAAATTAAGTATAGCAGTATGTAGGTACATCATATCACGCGGCCTGTACTTGTTCACCTTTGATGTAGCCAGAATCTCGATATTTGTCACAATTATTAAGTTTTCACGGACCACAGAATCAATGAATAGACAATGTTAACGCATTTAAAATATAAGCAACTTTATTTATAGAACGTCGGAAGCAATGCAAGCATACGGCCCACCTGATGCAAAGCGGTTACCTTAGCCTATTAACGCTTGTAATATATTAAGTATATCTCGCGCGATGCCTCCTCTGCTGCTTACACAGCAACACCTTAGGAGCTTACTGGTGAACTTACTCACACGCAGGAACACAACAACCTTCCAGGAGTTGTTATAACATAATAAAACTCTTCCCATTGTGCAAGAAGCACTATGTAAATACTTGAAACATTAAAAAAATAAAATACCATTAATAACGAAAGAGTTAACAACGAAATATAGCACATATTACAAATTATAATCGACTGCTGACATTAATCTATTAACTCTTATATATAGACAAGACACTAAGTTTACAAGTTAGTATTGTCTTAGGTTTTCGCGATTGTTATACATTGTATTAAACAATTTTTAACGGAAATATCGCGTATTTTATTTATTTTGTTGGACCTGACGTTTCGAACGCTTTGCAGCGTCCGTGGTCGCAGGAAGACTAAGGTCTTAAGGTAAATTCTGCAGTATGTGAACATACACTGGACCAGCCAAATCATTACATACGGTTCGATAAACCACAAATCCTCGCCAAGGAGAATCGCTACATGCCGAGAATGTTGCGCGAGGTTATTGAAATAAGATACCCCAATTTCAATAGAGAATATGGTTGGCAAGTTTTTTTTTATACCACTAAGGTGGCAAACAAGCGTACGGCCTGCCTGATGGTGATCAGTTACCGTAGCCTTTGGGCATTTGCAACACCAGGGGTGCCACTCTTGCGTTGCCGACCCTGTAAGAACCTCTTCACGCCTTTCTTGAAGAACCCCATACTGTAGTCCCTTGGGAAAACCTCGGCAGGGAGCTCATTCCACAACTTAATAGTTCTCGGTAGAAAACTTCTCGTGAAGCGCACAGTGCGCGACCATTGCGGTTCCAGTGTGTGCGGATGAACTCCCAGCCGCCGGCGAGCTGTGCGATTGTAAAACGAGGCTGTTGGTATAATGTCGAACAACTCCTCAGAACACAACCCATTATACAGCCGGTAGAACACGCAAAGGGAAGCAAAATCTCTTCTCAAACTCAAGGGCTCAATGCCGTGTGTGAGTCCAGGATCATCGATAATCCTCACAGCTCGTCTCTGTACCGAGTCACAAGGTCCTAGCTGGTATCCAGGTGCTCCCGCCCAAAGGTGGCTACAGTACTCCATATGCGGTCTGACTTGGGACTTATATAACATAAGCCTTTGCTCCGCGCTGAAGTACTGTTTAGCTCTATGGAGCACACCGAGTTTCTTGGACGCCAGCTTGACCTTCTCCTCCAGGTGACCTCGATACTGAACATCGCTGGAGATCTCGATACCGAGAATCCCAATGCTCTTAGTAATTGTGAGCGGCGTGTTCTGGAATTGGGGAACCACAGCAAATGGGGTTTTCTTGGCGGCGAACGCGCAAACTTGTATCTTGGTAGGGTTGAATTGGACTAGGTTCAATCGCCCCCAGTCAGATACTTTAGACAATGTACCCTCCATTTCAGACACAAGTTTATCGCGGCTTTCCTTCACAAGGGAACGAGGGATGTTAGCACGGCTAGTATAATAAGTGTCCCCGGTGCTGTTGTCCGCATAACAATAAATGCTGTCGATTACATGTCTTTAATGTGCAGCAGAAACAGCGTCGGGGACAATACAGAGCCCTGTGGGACGCCAGCATTAATATCCATGCTATCGGAGCAACTACCGTCTATCACGGCTTTTATACGTCTACTGGATAAGAAGCTGGCAATCCATTTGCACAAACCCTCGGGCAGCCCGCATGATGGTAACTTCGATAGAAGACCCCTGAATGAATAGAAGTACCACCTGCTTGGGATCCAGTCCTAAAAATAATCAAGTCACAAACCCAGAGATCTACTAAAAAACGTTCGGACACCGTGAGCGATTTTTGTGTGAATCGGAACATATATAAGGTGTTTTTAGGGTTCCGTACCCAAAGGGTAAAACGGAACCCTATTACTGAGGCTCCGCTGTCCGTCCGTCCGTCCGTCCGTCTGTCACCAGGCTGTATCTCTTGAACCGTGATAGGTAGACAGTTAAAATTTTCACAGATGATGTATTTCTGTTGCCGCTATAACAACAAATACTAAAAAATAGAATAAAATAAATATTTAAGGGGGCTCCCATACAAGAAACGTGATTTTTTTGCTGTTTTTATAGATAATGGTACGGAACCCTTCGTGCGCGAGTCCGACTCGCACTTGGCCGATTTTTTTTTTTATATGCCCGAACTTCAATGGGAGAAAGAATATCGTTTATCTGTTACGATAGACAAGAAACTTCGTGTCCCGGCATCGTCAAAAAAGTTTGAAAAATCAAATAAATAAAGTACCTACTTGGTTCATGGTGCATAATGATTGCCCCGTCATCATCATCATCATCATCAGTTGTTAATAATTCAGTTTGACGGGGTCGATGCACGGGTCGCGGGTCAAATCGAACACGCCATTTACGCAGCGACGACCACAGCGTTTATAGGCTACGATAACCACTTTACATCAGGTCGACCGTACGCCTCCCAACGTTG
The DNA here is from genome assembly GCA_947507595.1 of Pyralis farinalis. NCBI lineage: Eukaryota > Metazoa > Arthropoda > Insecta > Lepidoptera > Pyralidae > Pyralis > Pyralis farinalis. Next base: position 5,760,021 of record OX382281.1, read on the forward strand.
TATTCAAAAAAGTAATACCTATGACTATGCCGGTAGAGTAACGCTGATAGCTACCTATCTATTTAAATAAAAATGGAAATTTAGAATACTTACCGGATATAACAGCTGATCCAATTTTATTGAAAAAGGTCACAAACTTTCCATCACACTTTCACACAGGCTTTGGACTGTCAAATTAATGTAATAACGTTAAATTTGAGTATTTAGTGTTTGTTACGACAACATTAAAGACTAGATAGACGTGGATATTTTGATATTGAAAAATAAAAAGCTATCGGATAACGTTTGTTACATTAACTGGGCTTGTTTAAAAGTTCATCAGTTTATTTACAAGTTATTTACACATCTCAATCACGACACTAAATACAAAATTGTTGCACGCATTCTGGCGTTCTATACAAATGTTCCTATCCACCTCACATGGCGTACGTAACGTCCAGATACTCGCGAACACAAGGCGTAATGGGCTGGTGCTCCATCGTGCTGGAAGTATAAACACGTACGCTTCTGCAGTGATGTTATTAGACTCGCGATAACAAAGTACCATTTGGAGATACTCCTGATTAGAATAACGACGTCCAGGCATGATTATGGTCACGCGTACTAGTGTATGTAATGCGCGCCACTGGGAAACAATGGCCGCTCGCGCCGCGCGTGCGCCTTGTGGCGTAGATGACGCATGCGCGGGAAGGCGTATTGTACCTGCGTACCGTAACGGCATGCTTGTATTTCCCTAGCTGGTTGGTACATACAACAGAAAGCTATTTTTTATGACGGATTTTATTTTTCTATGAAAGAATTTGTAACACGTGGGGCATAAAATATATTTACTATCATAATCAGCATACATAATACTATTTCCCATTTCAATTTGGGCATATACTTTAAGAACACCATATATAATTAATCCATCCATGTCGGTAGATGTAATAATTGAATAACCACGGACGCTGCAAAGGTTCAACAAAATAAATAAACGATATTTCCGTTAAATATTGTTTAATTCAAAGCTTACAAGTTAATTAAAATCAATATTTAATAGATGAACTGCAAACAGGCTAAGGTACAAAAACAATGCCGAAGCAAAAAATTGCTTTTTACGGCCAACGTAAAACGACGACCCACAAAAGGACTAACCCGCCCCGGCTTTAAAGGCTTCATCGGAGGCGATCGCACCAGGGAAAGCGGGGAGACGCGATGCCGGAGCACTTTTTAGGGTTCCGTACCCAAAGGGTGAAACGGAACCCTATTACTGAGACTTCGCTGTCCGTCCGTCTTCACCAGGCTGTATCTCACGAAGCGTGATAGTTAGACAGTTGAAATTTTCACAGATGATGTATTTCTGTTGCCGCTATAACAACAAATACTAAAAAACAGAATAACATAAATATTTAAGGGGGCTCCCATACAACAAACGTAATTTTTTAGCCGTTTTTATAGATAATGGTACGGAACCCTTCGTGCGCGAGTCCGACTCGCACTTGGCCGATTTTTTTTTTGTTTTTCGCCCAAGAAAATTGTAGACCCACAAAAGAAGGACTAACGCACACACGCGAGTGTGCGTTAGTCATTCTACCGTGAGGGGCCCTCCGGAAAATGGGAGGGAGGAGGTGAAATCTTCCAAAGATACCATTTCGTGCGAACGAACTGATGATGTCAGATTTCTACTGACTGAAACATCCCCTGGGACTGCCTTTAGCCGGAAAGGCTACGTAGGCTTCATCTGAAGCGATCCGCCTTCTGCCACCAATTAGTTCATGCGACGTAGCGCCGGCCGGCACCCACCCACTACTGTTAGTATGTTCGCATGTTATTCTTAGGATTAACGTCTACAACGCCTGATGATGCCTCATGGAGAGGCGAAACACGTGTCGCAGCGACGACCAGGCCAGTCGTGGCAGCGACGGTGGTGGTGGGGGCATGCGGATTCTGTTCCAGATGGCGGACGACCGCAGCAGCCGAGGCAGAGACTACCGGAGCAGCCATGGCAGCGTCGGCATGTTGCACTTACTAACAGTAGTGGGTGGGTGCCGGCCGGCGCTACGCCGCATGAACTAATTGGTGGCGGAAGCACACAAAGCAGGTTAGATCAAATTGCATGTAAACTTAATAATTAATTAATTAAACGTAATTCGGGGGTTATGTGTTTTTAACTAGATTGGTTGTGTTTTCCGAGTTAATTATCGAATAAAGGCTTCATATGTTTTGTTACAATATAATAAGATATCAGGGTAAGGAGAGCTAGTGTACTAGAGGTACTTGGGCTTTATAACAGGACCTCCATGCAAAACGTAGAATAAAATCATAAGGAAACCTTTACACGCAAGATAAGAAACGTCGACCGCGGCCTGTTTATGGATGGGTTTATCTATCCCGAGTTCCTCCTCCTCCTCGGAGGAGGGCACGTGAAGCCGTCGGTCCCGGCCGCTGTCGATAGATGACAGTCGTTAAGCTAAGTCAGTAGCCTTCGGGCGGCTTGAAAACACTGGCCTCCGCCAATCAGCGGATCAATTTACGGTCGGCAACGCATGGGTGACACCGCTGGTGTTGCAAATGTCCATAGGCTACGGTAACTGTTTGACATCAGGCAGGTCGTATGCCTGATTGCCACCTTAGTGGTATAAAAAAAATCTGCATTTGAGCAGCGTGGCGGAGTATGCTCTAAGCCCCTTCGGTTGAAGGGAGACCCGTATCCCTGCAGTGGGATGAGTAAGGGTTGATGGGATGTGGATCTTTTTTTTTATTATAAGCATACGGCCCACCTTATGTAAAGCGACTACCAGAGCCTATGAACGTTTGTAATACATTCATTGCTGCTAACACAGCAACTCCTTAGGAGCTTACTGGTTGCCTCACTCACACGCAGGAACACAGCAGGTTCTCGCTAAAAAGTCCCTATTTGGTTGTCGCAGGGCTGCTTTGATGCGCCCTGCCTCGCTTAAATACTCCGATCGTTCACTGTGCCAGCGCCTCACCCACGGGAACCCCAGCAAATCAAACAACATCTTACAAGTATATTATATTTTAACTATACAAGTAGAATTTTTCACATTAAAATCTAACTTCCTTGTTTTTTAGCTTAGGACGTGGTTAGGGTATTTATAATCTGGATTTCATTGAAACCTCGAACTGCATCACGTTGAATTTTCTAATGTACCTTAAAGATATCGCCCTAGTGAGTTGTCCGCCATTTTGTCATGTTTATCAAAATGGCGGACAACGAAACGACACATTAAATCGATAGACGTCACAAATACGAACTAAAAATATATTCGACGAAACAATTGCACAAGATAACAAATAGAGGTCGAATGTGCTTTGAAATGGATCAAAGAAATCCCAAAATCAAAGAATTTGCCATGATGGTAGGTCTTGGTCTTCCTCGGCTCTTACATCCTTCTACTTTCGCGTTGTTTCATCAAACAAACATCTGTTTCGTGATACTATCATCTTGCATTGTATCTACATGCACGAACTAACGGAGCATGCTTCTTCTTATCATAACACCAACATTTGCGAAACGCTCGCATCTCGACAGTTTTAATGTTGCTCTCTGTGCCAAACCCTTCTAGCTTTCATAGCTGTGCTTTCTGGTTCAAATTGTTTTTGCTAACGTTTGCAAATGCTTTATAAAAAAAACGGGATTTTTGATGATATCGCTGGCGCAGTGGTGAAACGCGGTGTTACGTTATATTAACACCAACGCTCGCGGGTTAGATTCCTTTTGCATTTGTGTGCATGAACATGTCTGTTTGTCTTGGTCTGGGTGTTTTAATGTGGCATAGGGCGAATTAAAGCAGTCTGTCTGGGGAAGTACCTCCACCTCACGGAAAACCGCAGCCAAATAACAACTCCCTAGCGGGTTGTCGTGTTCCTGCGTGTGAGTGAGGTCGCCAGTAAGCTCCTAAGAAGTTGCTGTGTTAGCAGCAGAGGAGGCATCGCGCGAGTGATATATGTTACAAGCGTTAATAGGTTACGGTAACTGCTTTAAATCAGGTAGACCGTATGCTTATATGCCACCCGACGTTGTATAAAAAAATGGATCGAAGTATTTTAAGCGAGGTAGGGTGGAGGGTTGTCTACGGTAACCGCTTTCCATCCGGTGGATCGTATGCTTGTATGCCATTTACCAGAGGGAGACTTTGTACAGTCGTCGTCTGCGTGGGTACCTCTGTCTCACCTATTCCTACCGCCAACCAGCTATATTTATATAGCTGTGTTCCGGTTTGAAGGGTGAGATATGGCAGACAAATTACTGGGCACTGTGACGAAACAGCCTTAGGTCACAAGATTGGCAGCGCGCGAGTAACATCCCCGTGGGGCCGCTTACCATTTAATGCGGACCGCATGCTTGTTTGCCAATGTAGATGTATAAAAAAAATGCCCCCCGACGTTGTACAAAAAAAAAATCGAACCCACGAGCATTGGTATCAAAGTACCCTTACTAATGACTGCGCCAACGAGGTCACATTTCTCTCTTCGTTCTTTCATCTCTTTCTAGCAAAGGTATTGTTTCTGTTAATATTTATTTTGCTGTTGTTTGAACTGAGCCCGCTTGCTTTGACAGCTTGGCCGTTAGATGGGCGTGTTTGGGGGATGTTGGGGTGGGGGGTGATGTTTGGGGGTGATTCAGAGGTCGTCTCCGGAGCCGAGCACGGCGCCGCTGTATGCCAGGTCCCAGTAGTGCTCCACGCCGTGCTTGTGGAACAGGTCGCGAGCTTGCTTCTCCGTCGGCATCACCTGGGGACACGACCAAGGAACCACTAGACTGCGCGATACATATTATGAACTAGCTGAAGCCCGCGGCTTCGCACGCATGAGATTTGGGCTTTTAGTAGACTTTATTTCTCTGTAGACATGAAATTCTTTCTGTTCAAAAAAAACAAAGTTCAGGGTCGTAGATGCAACCATAGAGCGATTCAATTTTCATACAGCGTCATCTATTGACCTTTACGGGAGGCAACGTATATTCATTTTATTTTTATTACATAAAAAATGCTTAGTTATTTTATGTCCCTAAAAATACGTATTCTGTGAAAATAATAAAAATAAAATCGCAAAGTTACCGACATTTCCCTAATTTTAATAGTTTTTCATGTTTTACGCAGGAACCCTAAATACTTACGGGATAAAAAGTAGCCTATATTCTGCTCTGAACACTCCTCTGCCTACCAGTGAAAGTCCCGTCAAAATCGGTTCAGCCATTTCGAAGATTAGCCCGGACAAACAAACAGACAGACAGACAAAAAAATTAAAAATGCATGTTTAAGCTTTGGTAACGTGAAAATAACAATATGAGCTTAAGATAAAGGCTTTATTTTGAAATCACAGACAGACACTTCAATTTTATTTATATGTATAGATGTATAGATTATGAAAAATTTTATTAGTCTTAAAATAGAATTTGCTACTGGTCAAGTATTACCCTTTCTAATACTTTAGTCAATACTGGCAAACTGGGAGAGATTTATTTCGCCAGACTTGAATAATGGAATTAATTTACTAAATTTTAAGAGAGGTGGGGTTGATCAAAGCAGCTGGGGAAGTGCCTCCACCTCACAGAAAACCGCAGCCAAATAACATCTCTCTGAAAGGTTGTTGTGTTCCTGCGTGTGAGTGAGGTGACCAAGTAGGCTCTTAAGGAGTTGCTGTGCTAGCAGCTGAGGTGGCATCGCGCGAGTGATACTTAATGTATTGCAAGCGTTCATAGGCTACGGTAAGCGTTACATCAGGTGGGCCGTATGCTTGTGTGGCCTCCCGACGTACATTAAAAAAGATTTTAACCACAAAGCCGATAAGTGTCCCGATGTTGTACTAGTGCGAACTAGACAATATGAGCTGAGCGTTCTACTTCACCCCCCGACCAGTAGCGGTGAGTTGAGTCACTACGTAAATTCGGTCTTATCGGCTCTACATAGGTTCAAATTCAATTCAAAATTTCTTCATTTTCCTCCACAATCTTATAAAATACACTTGTATAAGTATGTGTAGGTAAGTCTTTCATGCCTGGGACAATGTTCCAATAACTTATATTGTACTAGCTGTTCCCTGTGGAGTCCGCTCGCTATCAGCAAATAACGAGGCTCTAATTTCTATGAAAACTTAGCCACTCATAAACAAATATAGATTAATAATAGAAATAATAAAAATATACAAAATAACGCCTGAATCTATTAACTTAAATGGAATTACGCGTGCGGTTATTGAAAAAAGGCGGGAAGGTTTTACTCGCAAGAGTCCACACGCAACGGTAACTGCTTACCATCTAGCAGGCCATATGCATACAAGGATACGGCTCACTTAATGTAAAGCGTTTCCGTAGCCTATAAACACTTGTAACACCTTAAGTATCACTCGCGCGACGTCCACCTCTGCTGCTAACAGCCACACTTAGGAGCTTACTGGTGACCTCAGTCACACGCAGGAACACAACAACCCTCTAGGGAGTTGTTATTTGGCTGCGGTTTTCTGTGAGGTGGAGGTACTTCACCGGACGGGCCGCTTTGACGCGCCCTACCTCTCTTAAAACATCCAGACCAAGGCAAACAGACATGTTCATGCACACAAATGTTTGCCTTGTGTGGGTATCGAACCTACGAGCGTTGGTGTCAAAGTCGCGTCACGAGTGAGCCATCGAGCTCGTCAGGATTCAACACGGGGACCAGTTGGTCACTAGGCCATTTCTTTATCCATCAACTGGGCTATCAATGGTCAATCTACTTCGATGCACCGTATCGCTCTTAAAAGGATCACCATATTCCACGGTCTCACCTTGAACTTGATCTCCCCGAAGGCGCGCTGCATGGTGGTCCCCTCCCACACGAGCTGACACGTGTTGGGCACCTCATTCCCCTCGGCGTCCTTGACGAGATCCTCTTCCCATTTGATTCGGTGCAGCATCAACCTGCACAGACACATATTGTAAAGAAATATTCTCCGATAAATTATCTCACAGGGCCATCTAGTCCCCAACTTCGTGATTAAAATCGCCTTTTTTGACCTAATTTGCTTTACTAAATTGGTCTGTTATTTGTACGAAATTGGCATAATTTGACAGTTAATTGCGTACCATTGGCGTAAATTACCTGTTATTTTTGCGACTGTGACTTAAACTAGCTGTTATTTGTGCGACCTTGGCCTTAATTGCCTGTTAATTCTGCGACCTTGGCCTAAATTGCCTGTTAATTGTGCGACCTTGGACTAAATTGCCTGTTATTTCTACGATCTTGACCTAAATTGCCTGTTAATTGCGTCAGCTTGGCCTAAACTGCCTGTTATTTTTGGCTGCCTGTTTGGCTTAAATGGTCATTGAATTGTGCAACTTTTGGCTATATTGCCTGATATTTGCGCGTGTTGGCCTGGATTGCCTGTTATTTGTGTGCCCTTGGGCCAAGTTCCTGATATCTGTACGACCTTGACCTAAATTACTTGTTATTTGCTCGACTTTGGCCAATATTGCCAGTTAATTGTGCGATCTTGACCTAAATTGCCTGTCAACTGTGTTGAGCTTGACCTAGATTGCCTGTTATTTGTGTGCTTGTCCTAAGTCCCTCATATTTCTACGACCTTGACCTACATTGTTTGTTATTTACTTGACCTTGGCCTAAATTGCCTGTTATATGGGCTAGCTTGGTCTAAACTGCTAGTTATTTTTGCAACTTTGGCTTAAATTGTCAGTTAATTGTGCAAATTTTGGCTATATTGCTTGTTACTTGCGCGGGCGTCGCCTAAATTGCCTGTTAGTTGCGCATGTTGGCCTAGATTGCCTGTTAATTGTGTGCTTGTCCTAAGTGCCTGATATTTGTACGACTTTGACCTAAATTATTTGTTATTTGCGTGACCTTGGTCTAAGTCGCATGTTATAAGCGCTAGCTTGGTCTAAATTTACTGTTATTTGTGCTACTTTGCCCTAAATTTCCTATTATTTTTGTGACCTTGACCTAGGTTGACTGTTAATTATGCAACATTGGCCTAATTTGCGTCTTAGTTGTGTAACCTTGGTGTTTGCGAGTAATATGTAAATAGAGATAATCGCGTGATTTGTTATTTGTGCGCGAATATTAAGTAGACAGACATAAAAAATAAAGGATTTGATATTTTTTTTGGATGAGAACATCGATTATGCTCATTTGCGACACCTCGACCCTAGCGTGTTTGTGCAACCTTGACCCCACCTCACCTTTTGTACTTAGCCTGTTGTTTGGGCCCGCCCTCCACGATCACCACGCAGCAGCCCCGGTGCAGAACCACGCAGCCGGTCATGTGGAGCTGCTGGGCGTTCACCTCGACCTTGAACTTGGCCGAGGCACACTCGAAGAGATCTTTCACTCTGAAAAGGTAAGAAGAAAAGAACGAACTCATGGCTAAAATGAGATACATGTACAGAGAGAAGCTGTGAGGATAAATGTCAATATCAAAGCAGTTAACTGTGGAAGGAAATACCTCCACCTCGCAGAAAACCGCTGCCATATAACAACTCGCTAGAGGAACATGTTCTTGCGAATGAGTGAAGTTATCAATAAACTCTAAAGAAGTTGCTGTGTTAGGAGCAGAGGTGGCATCGCACGATACTTTATGTATTGCAACAGTTCATAGTCTGAGGCGTTTTACATCAGGTGGCCGTAAGCTTGTATGGTTTACAACATCGAAAATACGATAATTGACGAGGTCGGTGGCGCAGTAGCTACGCTTGTTTAACACTAACGCTCGTGGGTTCGATTCCCACACATGCCAAGTATTTGTGTGCATGAACACAAGGCAAACATTTTGTGTGTATGAACATGGCAGTTTGTCTTGGTTTGGATGTTTTAAGAGAGATAGGGCGCATCAAAGCAGCCCGTCTGGGGAAGTACCTCCACCTCACAGAAAACCGCAGCCAAATAACAACTCCCTAGAGGGTTGTTGTGTTCCTGCGTGTGAGTGAGTTCACCAGTAAGCAACCAAGGAGTTACCGTGTAGGCATCGCGCGAGTGATACTTAATATATCGCAAGCGTTCCGCTTTACATCAGGTGGGCCGTTTCCTTGTACGCCTCCCGACGTAGTATAAAAAAAAACCTTTGAGACAACGCTCGTGGATGCGATTCCCGCACAAGACAAACATTTGTGTGCATCAACATGTCTGTTTGTCTTGTACTGAGTGTTTTTAAGAGAGGCAGGGTGCATTAAAGCAGCCCGCCTGTGGATGTTCCTTCTCCTCACAGAAAACCGCTGCCAAATAACAACTCTCTAAAGAGTTAAGAGAAGAGGGTACGTGTGAGTGAGGTCGCCAATAAGCTCCTAAGAAGTTGCTGTGTAACAGAGATTTTTATTTTTAGATTTTACCGCCTTTACCATGGCGAGTGCTCTGAATAACTATTTTCCCTTATCCCACCCTCTCCCTTCCGTCATAGAACCACACGTGCGGGCTTGCGATGTCAAAGTTCCACGGTTGAGAATATCTCTTCGCGTACCAAAAAGTTCGGCAACTCCTATCTTTGTCGTACCATCAAAAAGTGGAACGCCTTGCCTGCACATGTGTTCCCTCCTTCCTACAACATGGGATCCTTCAAACGAAGCGTGAAGAAGCACCTTGCGGGCCAGCATGGTAGCGTCAAATGACAGGACACCGTAGTCCTTTGTCAGTCGCCGCTGCAATTTGGGCTCCCCTTTTCGCTTACCAACAGGCGAAGAGGAGCCACTATGTTGAGCCAATATAAAAAAAAAAGAAGATGGCATCGCACGAGTCTGAGGCGATCGCTTTACATCAGGTGGCTGTATATTTGAATGACTTACAACATCCATAAACAACACTTGCACTCACCTGTACACAGATGCGTGGACCGCCATCGAAGTATCTTCCCTTATTTTGCGATCAACCTGCAAATAAAAAAAATATATATACTTGTAGCGTGTTATTCTAACGACTAACATCTACAGCGTCTGATGATGACTCGTGGAGAGAAACAGAGAAACGCGTGCCGCAACGACGACCAGGCCAGTCGTGGCAGCGACGGTGGCGGGGGCTTTTGTTCCAGATGGCGGACTACCGGGGCAGCCATGGCAGCGTCGGCATGTTGCATCTACTAACGGTAATGGGTGGGTGCCGGCCGGCGCTAGGCTGCATGAACTAATTGGTGGCGGAAGCACACAAAGCAGGTTAGATCAAATTGCATGTAAATTTGACTTTCGCAAAATAACGTCTGAATGTATTAAATATGAATTCTGATACTCATCATCATCATCATCAGCTGAAGGACATCCACTGCTGAACATAGGCTTCCACAGCGATCGGTCCTGTGCCGCTTTTTTTTATACTACGTCGGGAGGTATACAAGCATACGGCCCACCTGATGTAAAGCGGGTACCGTAGCCTATTAACGCTCGCGATATATTAAGTATTACTCCCGCGATGCCTCCTCTCCTGCTTACACAGCAACTCCTTGGGAGCTTACCGGTGACCTCACTCACACGCAGGAACACAACAACCCTCTAGAGAGTTGTTATTTGGCTGCGGTTTTCTGTGAGGTGGATATACTTCCCCAGACGGGCTGCTTTGATGCGCCCAACCTCTCTTAAAACATCCAGACCAAGACAAACAGACATGCTCGTGCACACAAATGTTTGCCTTGTGTGGGAATCGAACCCACGAGCGTTAGTGTCAAAGTCGCGTCATTCACGACTGAGCCACCGAGCTCGTCAAAACTTGCATCCATCGGCTCCCTGCGATCTTCACAAGATCGTCTGTCCATCGTGTGGGGGGCCGTCCTACTCTGCGTTTTCCTGGGTACGAGGTCGCCATTCGAGAACCTTTCTGCCCTACCGGTTCTCCGAGATATGTGGCAGGCCCAATGTCAATTCAGGTTGCTGATCCTTAGAGCTACGTCGGCAACTCTAGTTCTGCAACGGAGATCTCATCGTGGCACGCTGATGTTAAGCAAATTACATGCTCCGTTGGTTCGGACATGTGGATAGAATGCAGGATGAAAGCATGACGAAACAGATATACTTACAATGCAAAAGTGGAAGGATGTAGGTGCCGAGGAAGACCAACAATAACCTACCATGATCAAATTGGTCGTGTTTTATCAGAAGGTGATGTCAAGAGACCTAGAAACCGGCGAGCGTGCATGAAAATAGTTACGAATGTTAAGGAAGCGAGTGAGGTGTGTAAGAACCGCGTCTTATGGCGCTCGGTTCTCTCTGCCTACCCCGCAAAAGATTTGGTGTGAAGTATAGATAGAAATTACATGTAAAAAGTATGCGAGATAAAAGAATTACGAAATAGATATACAACATGAAAGTAGAATGACGTAAGAGATGAGGAAGTCCAAGACCAGCACTCCTTAGGAGCTGATGAGCTCCCTCCATCTGTTACTAATGGGTGAAGTACCTATACTTTTGATTTAATACAGTGTCTCGCCAGGGCAAAAAAAAATTTTGCCCGTCCCACATCAATGCAACCTGCCCGGGGAAATACCTCCAGCTCACAGAATACAGCAGCCAAATAACAACTCAATGGAGGGTTGTTTTGTTACTGCGTGTGAGAAGTCACCAGTAAGCTCCTAAAACGTTGCTGTTTTAGCAGCAGCGGTGGCATCACGCGAGTGATACTTAATGTATTACAAGCGTTCGTAGGCTACGGTTGCCGATTTACATCAGGTGGGCCGTATGCTTGTATGCCTTCCGACGTTGTATAAAAACAAATCTTAGTTGAATCCTATAGACACTCACTTTCTCGCACGTTAAATCCTACAGATGTATACGTTTGTCTCTTTTTAAGCGAACGAGCGTAACGGCGTCATTTTTGAAGTAACACTTCTTTACGCACGCTAATCAAGCACTTGGGGCGTAAGCTGGTGAATGCGTGGCGAGAGCGTTACGAAAAGTGTGATCGGGCGAGGCGAACGGAAGTTGAGAGGGAGATATAAGTTAGTGAAGATAGAGAGAGAGTTACGTTTCGTATATTACTGTAGAGGCAAGAGAGAGAGAGGTGCGAGCACACATTTTCATTCTTTCATAGCCGTTACGTTTCGAATATGTAAGACACAGTGCAGGCTTATAGATGGAGCTACAGAAGTTTTACTTCAGTCGTGTGGTCTAAAGCACACTCGTTTCTTTTGTGAACGATTTTGTCTCGTCATAAAATTTCCGTAAACTCCAATAAACTCCTAAAAAAAGGTGTTCTTGGTGTACCTTCTCTCTCTTCTGTTCTTTGGTGAGAGCGCGAGCCTTGTTCGCCTCCAAGTGGGTCTTCTGCCGCTTGGCGATCTGCTCGCGGACCTTCGCTTCTATCGCCGTAGGGTCCTGAACTGCTTCGGTGCCCAGGGCTCGCATCAGGTTGGAAATCCTGAAAACAGTTACATACTGCAATACTTTGACACCAACGCTCGTGGGTTCGAATCCCACAGAAGACAAGGGTGGATCAACTATACTTTGCAAAAAACATGTCCCTCCATCATTTAAAAATATTTAACTATGTAAAAACAATAGTTCGCCGTAATTTTACATCCAAACAGTAATTTAGAATACTTAGAATTGATATTAAAGAGCGTTCAATTATATAATTTTAAAATCTTTTATTGCTTTTATGGTAACTTAAGTGACAAGATTCACTCCCCATACAAATTATTCCTGTCCCCACGTCTACTTCAATAGTTCCCTGACGCTATATTTTTAAAATTTTATATAAAAGTGTATTCATTTCTACTCATGTTATTTTCTACAACGGTTTCTAAACTTTTTTTTTCTAAATGCTTCCCAGATTTTTAAGTATGATTTTGCTACTCGTACTTAGAAACAAATAAACAAATTGTGTCCCAAAACAAATACCCAAACAGATGTCCGCTAAGTTACTCTTCTTAAAAGTTATAGATAAAAACATAGATGGCTCTAACAGTCTCAATTGTGGCAATTAAAGCCTGAGGATGATGCAATGACATTCCGCCATTTTGTGCGTGTGATAGTGGAACTATTGTTTTTACATAGTTAAATATTTTTAATTGATGGAGGGACATGTTTTTTGCAAAGAATAGTTGATCCACCCACAAACATTTGTTTGCATGAACATGTATGTTTGTCTTGGTCTGTATGTTTTAAGAGAGGTAGGGCGCATAAAAGCAGCCTTTCTGGGGAAGCACCTCCACCTCACAGAAAACCGCAGCGAATAACAACTCCCTAGAGGGTTGTTCCTGCGTGTGAGTGAGGTCACCAGTAAGCTCCCAAAGAATTGCTGTGTAAGCAGCAGAGGAGGCATCGCGCGAGTGATACTTAATACATTGCAAAGCGTTAATAGGCTACGGTACCCTCTTTACATCAGGTGGGCCGTATGATTGTATGCCTCCCGACGTAGTATAGAAAAAAAATTGCCAAATTTTTACTCGAAGGACTGTAACATACTTTTTATGACGCATGCGTGCATAGGCTACGATACGCGTATATCGACAAGCATACGGCCCACCTGATGTAAAGCGGTCACCATACCCTACGAACGATTGCAATACAGGAAGTCGGTATCAGTCGTGTGTCGCCAACCCGGCTGCTAACAGAGCAACTCCTTAGGAGCTCACCGGTGGCCTCACTCACTCGCAGGAACACAACAACCCTCCAGGCAGTTGTTATTTGGGCGCGGTTTTCTGTGAGGTGGAGGTACTTTCTTTTTATACAACGTCGAGGGTCATACAACCATACGGTCCACCTGATGTAAAGCAGTTACCGTAGCCTATTAAGGGTTGTAATATATTAAGTAGCACTCGCGCAATGCCTCCTCTGCTGCTTACACAGCAACTTCTTAGGAGCTTACTGGTGACCTCACTCACACGCAGGAACACAACAACCCTCTTGGGAGCTGTTATTTGGCTGCGGTTTTCTGTGTGGTAGAGGTACTTCTCCAGACGGGCTGCCTTGACGCGCCCTACCTCTCTTACAACATCCAGACCAGGACAAAGACATGTTCATGCACACAAATGTTTGCCTTGTGTGGGAATCCAACCCATGAACGTTGGTGACATAGTCACGTCTTTCACGACTGAGCAACGGGCTCCTCAAGACTTCCCCAGACGAGCAGCTTTGATGCGCTCTACCTATCTTGATTACACCCCGTCGGTGCGCGTTACCTGAGCTTGGGCTCCGGCGGTGCCTCCAAGCCGAGCCTGACCTTCTCTTGCTCCTCCTTCCACGCCTCCCTTCGACTCTGCCGCCGTAACTTCTTCCTTTCTTTCTTCGTGAGGAAGACTGGCATGTACGTGGGTTTGAGGGGCTCCGCTGTAACAAAATCTATATATTAATACGCGAAGAAAAGTCTTGGACCCTTTTATAAGCCCTTTGTCTGTATTTATTCTCCTTTCATGCTCTGCCATACCCAGCTTTCACTTCCATAAGTTAGCCTTGGGATTAGCACCGCGTTGTGTACAGCGAGCTGTGAATTCTGGCTTAGATTTCGGCTGCCTAGAAGTTTACCCAACGCTCCATTCACCCTATTCCCTGCACTCACTCGTCTCTCCACATCAGCGGTGTACCTTCCATCGCTGCTAAAAGCGCTTCCAAGATATACAATCTCATCCACTTGCTCCAACACTACATCATCAACCGTAATCCTAGTGTTCGTTCTGGTTGTCTCTCATTTATATACCATTATCTTGGTTTTCTTTACATTCAATTGTAAGCCTTTCTTCATACAATAACATTTCATTGTTGTATTTATTAGACGAGCTCGGTGGCGCAGTGGTGGAACACGCTGTTACGTTACTTTGACACCAACGCTCGTGGGTTCGATTCCCACACAGTACAAACATTTGTGTGCATGAACATGTCTGTTTGTCTTGGTCTGGGTATTTTCTATGTATAATAAGTATTTACAAAAAAAAATGTATTTACGTATGTTTATCAGTTGTCTAGTACCCATAACACAAGCTTCGCTTACTTTGGGGCTAGATGGTGCTGTGTAATTTGTCCGACAATATTTATTTATTTATTTATTGTTGTAACTAGTGTTTGCAGTTCGGATGGTGATTCTGCTATTAATACCGCGTCGTCTGCATAAAGCAGACAGTTGACCGTTGAGTCACCTATTCGCATTCATATTTCTTACTAGCTGTAACCTGCTGCTTCGCCCGCGTGGTCAGTGGGAAACTAAGCGTGTTTTCCGGTGGAAGTAAGATATTTTGCCGCGGTTAAAAGTAGCCTATGTCACTGTCGGGCACACCATACAAAATAAATACACCGTTTTGATTTGAAAAAGGACAACCGACAAGTAAATACACTTTTATATTCATGATAGAACGAACCCCTCTAAGACATTGCAGCAGATGAAGTAGTATATAATGGGACGTTAATGAGAATTTAATATATTTCTTACAGGATAACACAACCATAGCGCGATGCACGAACATAATAACGTAATCTATTGACAATTTGCAGTTAACAACTTCAAAACATCGGCATAAAAAGTAGCCTTTTTATCCCGGTGGGATATATATATTCCTGTGGGTAGTAGATGAAAAACCGTTGATACGCGAAAGCGAAACTATCCCACAAGAGCATATCACCATGATAAAAAGGCTACTTTTTATCCCGGTTATGTTGCTGTGGGATAGCGTGGGACAGTAGTAGATAAAAAGCCGCTGAGGCGTGAAAGCGAAATAAAATATCCATACTTAGTAAGATTCAAACATCAAAACTTCCAAACTATCCCACGGGCCACAAACATGTCACCGAGATAAAAAGCAGCCTACGTGTTAATCTAGTACCTCATCTATCTACACACCAAATTTCATCCAAGTCCGTTCAGCCGTTAAGGCGTGAAAACGGAACAAACATCTAAAGATCCATACTTTCACATTCATAATAGTAGTAGGATTCTCTGAAGACATCTGTCCAGGATGAATAGCCAGGCCGATAACACGCATCCCTATCTGATACCATTGTTGGGATCAAACAAGGGCGACAAGCTGCCGTCCACCTGCACACATGCTGTACAATCCTCATAAGTGGATTGCACGAAGCAGGTCACCTTCGACCCCATATCTGGACAAAATGTTCCAGAGATTCTTTCGCACGACTCTAATGAATGCTTTCTCAAAGCTGAATTGGGTTTTGGATCTCATTAGTAAATGTGGTGCCAATAACCTGGTTGAGTTTAATGCTGAGAAAACTCAAGTGTGCGTGTTGTAAACAACAAAAATGTCCCCATTCCTTCTCACTCCCAGTTCCCAGTCTTCAGGGCGCTTCCCTCAGTAAGCGAGATGGGCTGAATATGCTAGGCATGGACATTCTTTTCGATCTTAACCAACGAAATGACATCGAAAGCGTCATCTTAACAGCTTCAAAAAAGCTCAGAGTCCTGAACAGGGTGCGCCGGTTCTTCACGCCGGACCAGCTTTGTCTGCTTTATAAGACCCAAGTTCGGGCCTGCGTGGAGTATTGCTCGCATCTCTGGGACGGCTCCGCACAGTATCTTCCCGAGCCTCTCGATAGGCTGCAGCGACGGGCTATTCGCATAATCGACGACGAAGAGGTCACAAAAACCTAGCACCTCTTCAACTTCGTAGGGGCATTGGCTCGCTAAGCGTATCTTGCCGCCTGTTTTCCCTTATTCCACCCTCTCCCTTCCGTCATAGAATCACGCGTGCAGGCTTGCGATCATTATTCCACTGTTGAGACCATTTCTTCGCGTACTAAAAAATTTAGCAACACCCATCTATGTCGTACCATTAAAAAGAGGTTCGCATTGCCTGCACATGTGTTTCCTTCTTCTTACAATACCCGTCGAACGATTTGGGATCCTTCAAACGAAGCGTGCAGAAGCACCTTGTGGGCCAGCATGGTAGCGTCAACTGACAGGACACTGTAGCCTTTTGTCAGTTGTCGCTGCGATTTGGGCTCCTCTTTTCGCTTGCCATCAGGCGAAGCCACTATTCTGAGCTGACATAAAAAAAAACATGTACGTATATCTGGGTACGCATAAAACTGGGCATCACGCTAGTATTTCGAGTTGCAGCATACGCTCCCATAAGCACAGCGTGTGTACAAGAACTATAAAAGTGAGGTATGTTCTGGATTTAGCTCAGGGGAATAAATGTGTGATCATGTGTGGAGATTTGAATGGATGGATTAGGACCAAACGAGACAGCTATAAATCTGTTCTTGGTCCCTATGGAGATATGAGAGTGAACGATGCAGGTAAGTCAATTCTAGGTTTATATATGGAACGAAACCTCGTGTCGAATACTTTATTTCGTCAGGATATTTACACGTATACCTGGAGACGAAATGACCATGGAAAAAGTGTGATTGTTTTAATAGATAGACTTATCCGAAATACTATAATAGATACAAGAGCCTTTAGAAGTTCCACTCTGGAAACGGACCACTACCTGGTGGTAAGCCGGGTTGTGGGACTTTTCAAGAAGTGGAGGCATTGGTGAGTGCGTATCCCTTTCGGAGATCGTAAAAAGATAAGAAGCGAAAAATTGCAAGATGAAAGTGTAAGCAATAATATTTACATATCCTTGCATATCCAGTAAGAGCGAGACTTGCGAATGCAAGCCTTTCCAACTCAGGTGTGGATGATTGCAGAATAAGGTCGATGAATGCAGGATTGTGCATGAGTGACCTAGTGGTGAACAGCGCGCTTTATGCAGATAATACCGTGATATTAGCAGAAACACCTTCCAAACTGCAAACACTGGCCACAATAATGAAAGACAAGAAAGGTTTACTATTGAATGCGAAGGAGTCAAAGATAGTATTCGAAAGAGAAGAAACCAGAAACAAAAGAGACAGTACTACAATTTTAAGAGAGGTAGGGGACATCAAAGCAGCCCGTCAGGGGAAGTACCTCCACCTCACAGAAAACCGTAGCCAAATAACAACTCCTTCGGTTGTTGTGTTCCTGCGTGTGAGTGAGGTCACCAGTAAGCTCCTAAGCATTTGCTGTGTTAACAGCAGAGGTAGCATCGCGCGAGTGATACTTAATGTATTGCAAGCGTTTATAGGCTACGGTAACCGCTTTAAATCAGGTGGGCCTCCCGATGTTGTATAAATAAAAATGTAAGGATTACGGTTGATGATGAAGTGTTGGAACAAGTGGATGAGTTTGTATATCTTGGATGCGCTTTCAGCAGGGATGGAAGGTACACCGCAGATGTGGAAAGACGAGTGAGTGCTGGGAATAGTGTGAATGGAGCGTTGGGAAAACTTCTTTGCAGTAAAAGCTAGAGAGCATGAGAGTAAACGCGCTCGAAATGCGAGCGTTGTGCCAAAATTTGTGGTGTTACGCTTGTATTCCGTATCATTGCGAATACGATGATACGATGATGTTAAAAACAGAGTCCAGACCGATCGATGATCTACATAATTACCACCACTGGTTTTAAACGACGGTAATAAATAAAATACGCCGAATGGAGTTTTTAAATATTTGATAACCTTTGTTATCAAAAACATTTATATTTAACACTGACTTCTGAACGCAGCTTTGTTTGTTAGGACGCCGTAAAAGCATTTCGTCATATTAGTGCAGTCAACATGGTATAAAAATAGGTCGTTTTTTTTTTTTTTTTGAATAACAACCGATCAGACTGAAACAGGATGCATTCGATGGGGAAAAATATGAGCTCATGGGGCAATAAATAAAAATTGAGAAAATAATTGAATCCGTTAGTAGTTTATCAGTTGTTTGTATAATTTGTCCGACAATACTTATTTATTTACTAGCTACTCGCCCCGGCTTCGCACGAGTGATCTGATCGCTACCAAACTTCACAGAATCACCCGCTGGACTGATCTGACGATTCACTGAAAATTTCATCAAAATCTGCTCAGCCGTTTTTGAGTCCATAGAGGACATACAGACAAACATTCATTTTTATATATATAGAAGATAAATAGTCGTGAATAGACACAGTGTAAGACAAGAAAATAAAAGAAATATTTCATCAGCGCATCGCTCAGACATTTAGGCGCTGGAACACGGCATTATGTTCGCGCGGGGTGCCTTCATGCGCGGTCAAATGCTTTATTGCTTTGTGTTTGACTTGCTATACTGACGGATACGGCCCACCTGATGTAAAGTGATTACTGTAGCCTATGAACGCTTGCACCATAATAAGTATCACTCGCGCGATGCTTCCTCTGCTGCTAACACATCAACTCCTTAGGAGCTTACTGGTGACCTCACTCACATGCAGCAACATAACAACCTACCACGGAGTTGTTATTTGGCTGCGATTTTCTTTGATGGGCCCTACCTCTCTTAAAAACAACCAGACCAAGACAAACAGACATGTTTGTGCACACAAATGTTTGTCCCGGGTGGGAATCAAACCCACAAGCGTTGGTGCCAAAGTCGCGTCATTCACGACTGCGCCACCGAGTTTGTCTTGCGTCCAAACAAATACAAACATAGTTAAAGACAGACAGTATAATTTTTGTATGTATATATTTAGCAAACAAATATGATGTCATCCATTATCGGCTTTATTTAAATGGACCACGCAAAAACATTCATTTAAAGTCCGGATACGGGTTACAACCGACAGATAAACAATTCAATATTATATATATATAAATATGAGTTATTGCAGTTATTGTTATCAATAAGTTATTGTGTGTATTTGTACATTCAGGTTGGTAAGTTGCACCGCTCGCCGCCGGCGGGGAGTTTATCCTCACAGACTGGCGCCGCAATGGTCGCGTACTGTGCGGCTCCAGAGAAGTTTCCTCACCGAGAACTATTAAGTGGAATGAACTCCCTGTCGCGGTTTACCCAAGGGACTACAGCATGGGTTTCTTCAAGGAAGGCGTGAAGAGGTTTTTACAGGGTCGGCAACGCAAATGTCCACAGGCTACGGTAACTGTTCACTATCAGGCGGGCCGTACGCTTGTTTCCCACCTTAGTGGTATACAAAAAAGTTTATTTAAACATCATAAATAAATTAAATAAATAAATATTGTCGGAGAAATTACACATCGCCATCTAGCCCCAAATTAAGCGATGCTTGTGTTATGGGTACTAGACAACTGATAAACATACGTAAATACATTTTTGTTTTTGTAAATACATACTTATCATACATAGAAAATACCCAGACCAATACAAACAGACATGTTCATGCACACAAATGTTTGTACTGTGTGGGAATCGAACCCACGAGCGTTGGTGTCAAAGTAGTGTAACAACGCGTTTCACCACTGCGCCACCGAGCTCGTCAAATCAAAATCATAGTCATAGTTGATTAGAATAGTCATAACTTGATTTATAACTTTACGCCAAATAGGCAGAGAACTGAGCGCCACATGACTCAATCGACATACACCTCGTTTCTTTAATATTCATAGCTCTTCACATTATCACGTGCTTCATCACCTTAGAGAGTATAGAGGTCGTTGCGAAAGTCTGTAATTTGATAGATCTGATCAAAAGCTCTATTTGGGCAGTGGATGCCCATTTCGGTCTCTCCTAATTATGGAACATGTCCAGTGGAGTAAAGAAAGCGAAAGCAGAGCAGAACACAATTGAATGTCGAATGAGAGCAACGCCCGCCGGACATCTCGCTGGGTTATTGAAATTTCCGGCTTTGAGCTACTACAGCAGGATGGTGGCTGGCACATTTCCACGGGCATTCAAATTCAATAATGGCTCAATATTTTTTTTAAAACATCAGTAGGCAATATAAGCAAGCACGCGGCCCACTTGATGGAAAGCGGTTACCATAGCCTACGAACGCCTGCGATACATTAAGTATCACCTATGCTACTAACACAGGAACTCCTCAAGAACTTACCGGTGACCTCACTTACCCACAGGAACACGACAACCCTCCAGGGAGTTGTTATTTGGCTGCGGTTTTCTATGAGGTGGAGGTACTTTCCCAGACAGACTACTTTGATGCGCCCCTATATCTCCTAAATTTTTGTTCAGTGAGTGAATCGTACCCACGAGCGTTGATGTCAAAGTAGGGTTACTAACCACTGCACCATCGAGCTCGTTAAGTTTTAATTGGCCCAATATTCCCTGAGACTTGATCATTGGTATATTGTTCCATTGATATCCATATCCCACTTAGATCGAAATAAATAACCGTGAATTTAAAACATATTTCTATTTCAGGCAAGAAACATTACAAACATGTTGTTGAGCTTAATGGTAGCTTCAATTTTAATCAACATATTGGCAAAGTCAAATAATTATAACATAAATTCACCAAGGGACCCTAATTTCGATATACGAGTGCGCCGTGAAGTTAATGAACTTCAAAATGAAGTCACAAATAAAATAAATGAAGACGAGGTATCGAAAAAGGATTATGAAATAATTAAAAACACACATGATTTGACTGAACATGCAGTCGGCAATGAATTAAACGAAAATATAAATGAAACTGACAAAAATATTTACTTAAAAAACGATGACATTCTTGGAAATCTTTATGCTAAACATTTAACATCTAAATACTATAAAAAATGGAAGAAATCAAATTTGATAGAAAGCAGAGACATTGCAGTGAACGATAAAGTTAATGAAGTAATCCGTAAAAAGTCGAGCGTGGGAAAATTTAAAGCTTTAATTAAAGAAGTTACTGATAAAACGGATAAAGTCCGCCACAAAGACATTGAGGTCAACGATAAAGTTAACGAAATAATCCATAAAAAGTCGGGCGTGGGAAGAATTAAAACATTCATTAATGAAGTTACTGATAATACAAACGAAGGCCGCCATAAAAGGTCAGACAAAACAGCAGTTGAAGACAAGACTTCAAAAGAAGTCAACGATAGAACAGAAGAAGTACGCAGTAGAAACTATTTTGAAGCAGTTTTAACAGACTACAGAGCAGTGAACGATGCAAGTCACAATAATAAATTGACCAGAAAGAGAAGAGATATGAGTTACAATTATAATAATATTGGAGACTTTGGAACGAAGAAACGCAACCGGACCAATGTAAATCAGAACATAAACATACAAACCAGTTGTTTCATGTGTGTGAATCTAGGATGTCCATCTCTTTTCCGAAAATTGGGATACAATTGCGTTCCTGAAGCTGATGTCGATTACTGATGGCAAGCGAACCTTTCTTTCTAACATTAGGATTCCATAACAAAGTGGCAAACGGGAGCCTATCATTAAAGTCCACCGGCTGTCCGTCCATCTGTCACTGGGTATCATTTCGCTAAACCGTTTGTGTGCGATCCTGATCGGCGCTGTTTATAGCAACATCAGTTTTCAAACAAGCGAAATGCTTTGCAGCGTCCGTGGTCGCAGGAAAGACTAAGGTGGTATTTGTCTTACATTTGTTATTCAATTATTACATCTACCGACATGGATGGATTCCAAGGAAAATAGCTACATGCCGAGAATGTAGCGATTTCCAAGGAAAATCGCTACATGCCGAGAATGTTGCGCGAGGCTATTGAAATAAGAAAACACCCCAATTTCAATAGAGAAGATGGTTGGCAAGTACCACCTGCTTGGGATCCAGTCCTAAAAATAATCAAGTCACAAATCCAAAGATCTACTAAAAAATGTTCGGACACTGTGAGCGATTTTTGTGTGAATCGGAACATATATAATTAATCCATCCATGTCGGTAGATGTAATAATTGAATAACAAATGTAAGACAAATACCACCTTAGTCTTTCCTGCGACCACGGACGCTGCAAAGCGTTCGAAACGTCAGGTTTCAACAAAATAAATAAAACACGCGATACTTCCGTTAAAAATGGTTTAATTTCAATGTGTAACAATCGCGAAAACCTAAGACAATACTAAGCGAAATGCTAATGGGTTATTCGCATTGACGCGGGTAATTCTAATTCAAATCGAGAAGTTGTAACACTGAATCGGAGTTGTTTACAGTGTAATATATTTCAAAGCGCGTGTGTTTAATTTAAAATTTAAATAGTGAAAAACATGCAGATATCATTGTGAAATTCACTATCATTTAACGGGTTGTACTTTAGAATTAAGAAAATTTTGAAACGATTCCAAACTTAAGACCTGTGCTGTATGGCCATAGACCCTTTGCCAGTACACCGCTGAATAAAAATAATCTAAGAAATGCGAATCAAAGTTTCCGTGTTATAATGAATACCGCTGCTAATGCGAAGTAATACCCTCACTGATTCGCTAGACCACAATACTTACGATAAACGCATCAACTAAGGTTTTTTATCGAAATTAAGTTAATACAATATCAAAATCAGACAAAGATGTCTACAAGTTTCTCAAAGTGACATTTCATGATTCCTTCAGTCGACCTCGTTTTTCAGTTTCATAAATGTATTAACTAGAACTTTGATTGCTGTTTTATTTAGTTATATATATATATTTAAAACTAGCTGAAGCCCGCGGCTTCGCACGCATAAGATTTGGGCTTTTAGTAGACTTTATTTCACTGTAGACCTGAAATTCTTTCTGTTAAAAAAAAACAAAGTTCAGGGACGTACATTTCCATACAGCGCCATCTATTGACCTTTACGGGAGGCAACGTATATTTATTTTATTTTTATTACATAAAAAATGCGTAGTTATTTTATGTCCTAAAAAATATGTATTCTGTGAAAATAATAAAAATAAAATCGCAAAGTTACCAATATTTCCCTTTAATTTTAACAGTTTTTCATGTTTTACGCAGGAACCCTAAATATTCACGGCATAAAAAGTAGCCTATATTCTGGTCTGAACAGTCCTCTACCTACCAGTGAAAGTCCCGTCAAAATCGGTTCAGCCATTTCGAAGATTAGCCCGGACAAACAAACAGACAGATAGACAGACAAAAAAGTTAAAAATGCCTGTTTAAGCTTTGGTAACATGAAAATAACAATATGAGCTTAAAATAAAGGCTTTATTTTGAAATCACAGACAGACACTTCAATTTTATTTATATGTATAGATGTATAGATTAGTGCAAACGGAACCCTATTATGAGGTTGACTTGTCTGTCCCTATATGTCACTTTGTGTTGGGTTGAATCTTTCACTGCAATGAACTTGAAATGTTCCCCCCTTTACAGTGACGAGCTCGGTGGCGTAGTTGTGAAACGCGCTGTTACGTTACTTTGACACCGACACTCGTGGGTTTGATTCTCACAGAAGACAAACATTTGTGTGTATGAACATGTCTGTTCATCTTGTTCTGGGTGTTTATAAAGCAGCCCGTCTGGGGATGTACCTCCACCTGACAGAAAACCATCATAATTGACGACGAAGAGGTCACCAAAAATCTAGAACCTCTTCAACTCCGTAGGAACATAGGCTCTCTAAGCGTATTTTACCGCCTTTACCATGGCGAGTGCTCTGAAGAACTGTTTTCCCTTATCCCACCCTCTCCCTTCCGTCATAGAACCACACGTGCGGGCTTGCGATGTCATCGTTTCACGGTCGAGAATATCTCTTCGCGTACCAAAAAGTTCGGCAACTCCTATCTTTGTCGTACCACCAAAAAGTGGAACGCTTTGCCTGCACATGTGTTCCCTCCTTCCTACAATATGGGATCCTTCAAACGAAGCTTGAAGAAGCATTTTGCGGGTCAGCATGGCAGCGTCAACTGACAGGATACGGTATGTAGTATGTTGTCAGTTGCAGTTGCGATTTAGGCTCCTCTTTCGCTTACCATCAGGCAAAGAGGAGCCACTACGCTGAACTAATATAAAAATAAAAAATAAAAAAAACCGCAGCCAAATCTCCTGAGTTGCTGTGTCAACGACAGAGGTGGCATCGAGCGAGTGATACTTAAGGTATCACAAGCGTTCATAGGCTACGGCAACCGCTTTACATCAGGTGGACTGTATGCTTGTACGCCTACGGGCGTTGTTTAAAAAGGTTCGTATAGGAAAGGTTTAGTACTACCCTGTAGATAAAATTTCGGAAACGAAACGTTTTCTTGTATGCGGAACCATTTTAAGCCATATTTATTTTTGAAGTAAAACAGCACAGTAAAGAAATTGAAATGTTGAAGTAAAAGTTCTTTACTAGCACAGTAAAGAACTTGAAATGTTGAAGTAAAACTTCTTTACTAGCACAGTAAAGAAATTGAAATGTTGAAGTAAAACTTCTTTACTAGCACAGTAAAGAACTTGAAATGTTGAAGTAAAACTTCTTTACTAGCACAGTAAAGAACTTGAAATGTTGAAGTAAAACTTCTTTACTAGCACAGTAAAGAACTTGAAATGTTGAAGTAAAACTTCTTTACTAGCACAGTAAAGAACTTGAAATGTTGAAGTAAAACTTCTTTACTAGCACAGTAAAGAACTTGAAATGTTGAAGTAAAACTTCTTTACTAGCACAGTAAAGAACTTGAAATGTTGAAGTAAAACTTCTTTACTAGCACAGTAAAGAAGTTTTACTTCAAAAATAAATATGGCTTAAAATCGTTCCGCATACAAGAAAACGTTTCGTTTCCGAAATTTTATCTACAGGGTAGGACGAAACCTTTCCTATACGAACCTTTTTAAACAACGCCTCGCTTGACTTGGGGAGTAAGCTGGTGAATGCGTGACGAGAGCGTTACGAAAAGTGTGATCGGGCGAGGCGAACGGAAGTTGAGAGGGAGATATAAGTTAGTAAAGATAGAAAGAGAGAGAGGTGCGAGCACACATTTTCTCTCTCTCTTTCTCTCATAGCGAGTTGTTTCGTATATGTAAGACACAGAGCAGGCCTATTGTCTGTATCACACTATGGAGCGCAAGAAGTTTTACTTCAGTCGTGTGGTCTAAAGCACACTCGTTGTTTTTTATTGTTATTATTTATACCGGCCATAGTAAAATACCCTCTTCAGACATATTAGAAATAAATTTATTCTCGAAAAGTACAAAAAAACATTAATTATATATTTATTTTTAATTTAATACGCCAACCCTAACTCATTTGCAGAGATAACGGGTCTTCCTTCAACCGAAGGGGTTTAGAGCATACTCCACCACGCTGCTCAAATGCGGATTGGCGGAGGCCAGTATTTTCCAAACCGCCCGAGGGCCACCGACTTATTTTTTTTTATACAACGTCGGGAGACATACAAGCATACGGCCCGCCTGATGTAAACCAGCCACGGTACCCGCTTTACATCAGTTAGGCCGTATGCTTGTATGTCTCCCGATGTAGTATAAAAAAAAACATACACACAAAAGCTTTCGATGTGCGAGGGGTGCTTTCATGCGCCGTCAAGTGATTCATTGATTTGTACGAGGGTAATTTGAAAAGTTCTTAGCCTAACATACTTAATGAAACCACACGATTTTGAGTTTGTTTTTATTTTTCAACATACTCTCCTCGAGCTCAAAACACTTTTTCCATCGACCCGGTAAAGCTTCGACTAAACTGTGCATACTTGTTGCTAAATAATGTAACTAAAAAATGAGGGTAGTTAGCAGAGCTGCGATAGCCAGCGGAGCCACATTACCCTCAAAATTGCCGTTTGGGGTAGACTGATGTCATCCAGCTAGCGTTTAGACGGTAATAGTGAGAAACTCCAAAATCGACACACTAATAGCTAACATATTGTAGTTTTGTATCCTTTAATTTGAAATTTAAATGTTCGTTGGTGAGGAAGAACGGTCCAAAATCGTTCCAATTAGAAAAAAAAACATATGGGAAAACGTATGGCCGGCCACTCTGCAGTGCAGAGTCTGCACTGCACTCCCATCAACAGCAAAAGTAACAGCACTCGTCGCTAGATGTCGTACAGGGTTCCATATATTTTTTAAAAAATTAAAAATAATATATTTAAATATTTTTTAAATTTAAAAAATATCAGCTCTGCCTACACAGCTTGCTGTTATTTACTAGTTATAAAAATAACCAATGACTTTAACCATGTTAGGCTAAGAACTTTTCAAATGACCCTCGTATATGTATTTGAACGGGGTATACTCACTGGGCGGCCTGAGCTGCTGCGGGTGCTCCACCAGGTTGGTGATGGCCCGCTCGTTCAGGTTGTCTACTATGTCGTCGTCGCCGACGTTGCACGCGTCCACGCGCTGTGTGTCCGTCCGCTTGTCCGCATCGCTTGAACCTTTCCTTTTCATCTCTCTCTCTTCGGGCGTCATTAGGATCACGCTATCCCACCTGTGGAAAGAGTCAAATGTAAGTTGGGTATGCACGTAAGGCTCCATACCCAGATCCTCATTATAGTTTGACGCTATATAGCTTTGCCGAGCTCGGTGGCGCAGTGGTTGGTAACGCTATTCTGACACCAACGCTCGTGGGTTCGATTCCCACACAAGACAAACATTTGTGTGCATGAACCTGTCTGTTTGTCTTGGTCTGGATGTTTTAAGAGAAGTAGAACGCATTAAAGCAGTCCGTCTGGGGAAGTACCTCTACCTCACAGAAAACCACAGCCAAATAACAACTCCCCAGAGGGTTGTTGTGTACCTGCGTGTGAGTGAGGTCACCAGTAAGCTCCTAAGGAGTTGCTCTGTAAGCAGCAGAGGAGGCATCGCGCGAGTGATACTCAATATGCAATTTGATCCAACCTGCTCTGTGTGCTTCCGCCACCAATTAGTTCATGCGGCCTAGCGCCGGCCGGCACCCACCCACTACTGTTAGTACGTGCTACATGCCGACGCTGCCATGGCTGCTCCGGTAGTCTCTGCCTCGTCTGCTGCGGTCGTCCGCCATCTGGAACAGAATCCGCATGCCCCCACCGCCACCGTCGCTGCCACGACTGGCCTGGTCGTCGCTGACAAGTCACTTGTAGCATGTTATTCTTACGATTAACGTCTACAACGCCTGATGATGCCTCGTGGAGAGGCGAAACACGTGTCGCAGCGACGACCAGGCCAGTCGTGGCAGCGACGGTGGTGGTGGGGGCATGCGGATTCTGTTCCAGATGGCGGACGACCGCAGCAGACGAGGCAGAGACTACCGGAGCAGCCATGGCAGCGTCGGCATGTTGCACTTACTAACAGTAGTGGGTGGGTGCCGGCCGGCGCTAGGCCGCATGAATTAATTGGTGGCGGAAGCACACAAAGCAGGTTAGATCAAATTGCATGCAGATTTGACTTTCGTAAAGTAACGCCTGAATCTATTAACTGATACTCAATATATTACACGCGTTAATAGGCTACGGTAACTGCTTTACATCAGGTGGGCCGTATGCTTGCATGACTCCGGACGTTGTATAAACAAAAAACCCACGCCCGGAGTTTCTCTGCGGGATAGCAGCAGTGGACCTCATTCGGCTGATGTGATCATGAGGAGGTGGATATGATGATCCTTATCCACTGGGCTATCAGTGCTTTGACTCAAGATTCACTAACCATTCAATATCCGGCACTCTGTCCGAGTCTGGAGTGTCGGCAGCCAGTAAAGCCAGTTTGGTAGCCGACGAGATGCCGGTCTTTCTCGCTATCTGGGATATTTCATTCTGGAGTTTTTCCAATTGTGCCTGAAAGAGAGAATTAGAACTCAAAAATAGCGGACAAGTTTGACGAGCTCAGTGGCGCAGCGGTTAATAACGACTGTGACACCGACGCCCGTGGGTTCGATTCCCACACAGGACAAACATTTGTGTGCATGAACATGTCTGTTTGTCTTGGTCTGAGCGTTTTCAAGAGAGGTAGAGCGCATCAAAGCAGCCCGTCTGGGGAAGTACCTCCACCTCACAGAAAACCGCAGCCAAATAACAACAGCCTGCAGCCCGAGACATGTCGCACGTCTCATGGCATCATGTGTGAACTTTGTTGATTGAACTTGATTATTCGTACTTTCGTAGTTTTTAAGAGAGATACGGCGCATCAAAGCAGACTATCTGGGGAAGTGCCTCCACCTCACAGGAAAAGGTTGGTTTTGAAAAAATAATTTTTCAAAACCAACACCTAGTTCCAGAGTTCAAACAAACTTTCCCGCGTTATTATATTATCGTATCATATCAGTCTACAATTGCCATAACGCAAAAACAAACCAGTTGAGAATGCGCAAGCTTGCATTGCCAGAGGAACACCTGGCTCGTCAATTATATAACAATTCAATTTTTTTTTTCTTTTCATTTTACGGCCGTTTTGACCATGTTGCTTAAGAGATAGGAACGGTGTTCCTGAACATTCCTATTCTATTTTTTATGCTAAATCCGAATCTGAGGTCAAAATTCGAATATTCGAAAAAAAGCGACAGACAAACATATAGATTTCATATAGGGACGGTGGTCCTGAATATCACTTACAAGCTATAATATAATAAGAAAGAAGAGGAAACCGGCACATCTCGGAAATTATGACAGGTCCGGTTTTCCCTTTATGTGGTGGAGATCTGATGACAGTCGCTCCATATACAAATCAGTATCTTCGTCAAATCCTTAGTCTTAGGTAGCGGACCCCGATCCTAATGACTTAGGAAATGGAATAATGCTACGAAAAAAGTTATAACATAAAAAACAAGTTGAGAATGCGCAAGCTTGCATTGCCAGAAGAATACCTGGCTCGTCAATTATATAACAATTCAAATTTTTTTTTTAATTGTCGGCCATTTTGACCATGTTCCTTAAGAGATAGGAACGGTGTTCCTGAACATTTCTATTCTACTTTTTTATGCTGAATACGAATCTGAAGTCAAAATTCGAATATTCGAACGCACATACAGACAAACATAGATTTCATATAGGAACGGTGTTCCTGAATATCTAACGTAGTGGAATATGTACCCAAAATAAAGTTTACCTTCATTCGCAGTCGCTCAGCCATCTGTCTGAACTTCCCCGGCTCGTGGAACCGAAGCGCACGTTTCACCCTAGTGGGTGGCTTGACTACCACCCGAGCGTCCATCCAGGAGGCATCTGTCTGTGGTTCGGCTGCCGCCGGCCCGGAGAGTTGAGCTCGGAACTCTTCGCGACGTTTCGCTCTGATATTAGCCTGTGAAATAAATAATTCCAATAATCACTTTGGCGCAGTCGGTAGTCTGATGATATACCGACTGCGCCAAATGTACCAATGAATCACCAAATGCACCGCCTGTGCAACTTCATTGTGATCATATCTCGTAAAAGAGGTATGTTTGGATCGGTGCACCTGGCGTTCCATAGTCTCTGCCTACCCTAATGGGAGACAGGCGGGATGAAAAGTTCATGGTATAGTCACCTTGAGGGTGGGCGCGACGTGAGTGAGCTGGACCCTCTTGCCGGTGGTGTCGACGGTGCGGCCCTCGCGATCCAGGATCAGAGGCGCCGGCCCGGAGCCCGAGCCGCCGGCCAGCGCGCCTCCTGTGTACACACAACATAAAGGAAACCAGTTAAATGCGCCACACGGCGGTTTTTTTTATACCACTAAGGTGGCAATCAAGCGTACCGCAGCCTATGGACATTTGCAACACCAAGGGTATCTGCCACTCATGCGTTACCGACCCTGTAAAAACCTCTTCACGCCTTTCTTGAAGAGCCCCATGCTGTAGTCCATTGGGAAAACCTTGGTTGAAAACTTCTCTGGAACCGCACAGTACGCAACCATTGCGGTTCCAGTGTGTGAGGGTGAACTCCCCGCCGTCGGCGAACGGTGGAATTTTCTTTGGTGTAAATTTAAAAGAAAAAAAAAATTGTACAATTTCGGGAGGCATACAAGCATACGGCCCAGCTGATGTAAAGCAGTTACCGTAGCCTATTAACGCTTGTAATATATTAAGTAACAATCGCGCGATGCCACCTCTGCTGTTTACACAGCAACTCCTTAGGAGCTTACTGGTGACCTTACTCACACGCAGGAAAACAACAACCCTCTAGGTGTTTGTTATTTGGCTGCGGTTTTTTATAAGGTGGAGGCACTTCCCTAGACGGGCTGCTTGGATGCGCCCTGCCTCTCTTATACCTATAACAAGTGGTTAATAGATTCAGGCGTTATTTTGCGAAAGTCAAATTTACATGCAATTTGATCTAACCTGCTTTGTATGCTTCCGCCACCATGCTTGGTGGCGGAAGCACACAAGGTTAGATCAAACTATAACAAGTGGTCATCTGCCTACCTGCCAATTTCCTCTGTATCCTCGCCTGTAGCTCAGCTATTTTCCGTTGTTTCTCCAACTCCTCAGCAGAGATGGGCATCGCCGCTGGAACAGAGACAAATTATATAATAGGATGACAAGTTCAAAACGCAGCAGTCGAGGCAGGTCAAGACTATGACCGAATTGCTAGTGTTTTATCAGAAGGCAAATTCAGGAACACTAGAAACACGCAATTGGGCATAAAAATAGCCCGGAATGTTAAAGCGAGTGAGGTGTGCAAGGACAGAGTCATGTCGCGCTCGGCTCTCTTCGCCTACCCAGAAAGGAACCTGTAGCGATAATAAATAGATAGATCACCTGATAAAACATGACTAATTTGGTCATGGTAGGTGAGTCTGGCCTTTCCTGGGCTCCTACATGGCAGCATTATTCTACATGTCCGAACGAACGAACATAAATGTTGAATTAAACAATTTTTAACGGAAGTATCGCGTGTTTTATTTATTTTGTTGAACCTGACGTTTCGAACGCTTTGCAGCGTCCGTGGTCGCAGGACGGACGGTGCAAAGCGTTCGAAACGTCAGGTTCAACAAAATAATTAAAACACGCGATACTTCCGTTAAAAATTGTTTAATTAAATGTGTAACAATCGCGAAAACCTAAGAACATAAATGTGTCATGCAAGGTCTAAAGCACAGTTTCAAGTTGCCATTGACCATTCGAATATTTACTAAAATTTGTTTATTTTTCATAATAAGCACAACTTATACATTACTGCTGCAAAGTTTATCAAGTTATTTTTCAGACGTATGTATGTATATCTTCACGCCAGATCCCTTGCGGGGCCGATCATAGCTCTTTTCATGCACGCTCTTTTCATGCGAGCCGGTTCCCGATTCCGGTGACGTCACCTTATGATAAAACACGACTAATCCTACATCCCTCCACTTTTGCATTGTATATCTGTTTTGTCATTCTTTCGTCCTGCATTCTTTCTACATGTCCGAACCAACGGAGCATGCCTTTTCTTATCTTAACACCGACGCTCTCTTTCAAACCAACTCTTTTTCTCACGTCATCATTACAAACGCGGTCAGCAAGCGTTATGCCACAAATTTTGCGCAATGCTCTCATCTCGACCGCATTTATTCTCCTTTCACGCTCTTTTTTTCAGATCAGATATAAAATTGTATTCACTTTGGAAGAAATTAATATTGATGATTAATTTAGATTATTTTAGAGACAGCTAGTGTATGAGTGAGACATGTAGTGGGGGAGAGTTAGAATTATGCAAAATCACTCGCTTTGCTATCATCATCAATAATCATCATTCCAACACCATGCTAACAAACCGCAATTAAACTTCAGGCTAGTTAATACTCACCAGGTTTCGAGTACAGTACAGGTTTGATGACACTGGGCGGTGGTATGGAGTTGTTTTGCTGCATTTGCACCTTGATATGCTGGGCTGCAGCCACGGCAGCGTTCACGCCGGGCTTGTGTTCCCCCTTCATTGCCATTAGAGCTCTCTTGCGCTCCTCTATCTCTTTCTGAGCGTTGGCCATCATTAACTGTAATGATACAATTTAAATAACAAGCGGTTACTTCAGAAATTCAAACCGGAAACTGCGTACTTTTGACGATCCTCTGGAGACAGATAGGGTGCATCAATGCAACCCGTTTTGGAAAGTACTTTCTCAAGTAGAAACTGGAAGACTGCAGACAAATAACAAATCTCAGGATTGTTGTGTTCCCAAGCTGAGGAAATGCTGTGGAGTCTTCATACACACGACCAGTACTTTACTGCCGCCAGAGGTGACGTCACTGGTCGGCAGCTGATGCTTGTTAGTGGCGTCGACACATCAGATGATTATGACGAGCTCGGTGGCTCAGTCGTAAAAGACGCGACTTTGACACCAACGCTCGTGGGTTCGATTCCCACACAAGGCAAACATTTGTGTGCATGAACATGTCTGTTTGTATTGGTCTGGGTGTTTTTAAGAGAGGTAGGGCGCACCAAAGCAGCCCGTCTGGGGAAGTACCTCCACCTCACAGAAAACCGCAGCCAAATAACAACTCCCTAGAGGGTTGTTGTGTTCCTGCGTGTGAGTGAGGTCACCAGTAGTAAGCTCCCAAGGAGTTGCTGTGTGCAGAGGAGGTATCGCGCGAGTACTTAATATATCGCAAGCGTTAATAGGCTACGGTAGCCGCTTTAAATCAGGTGGGTCGTATGCTTGTAAACCTTCCGACGTAGTATCAAAAATAAAAAAAAAGATGAGCAGAACATTGCTGTTGACAGAGCCAACTGCATCTACCGGCATTGGTTCACGTTGGCTGTCGATGGGTCGACAGCTGCTGCCGACCAACGATTACAGCTATACGTATGCGCGCATACGCTCTTAGGCTGCATATATACGAGCGGAACGTTGACAACGGCAGATGCAAGTGCAGCCGACGACACACGGCGGTGTCAGAAGTCGACAGCAATCGATCATTGCAGATGTAATGTGCCACGATGTCATTTTGTCTGTAGACTGCAAATGGTCCAGGCATGGCATGCGTCGAGTGTATACAGAATAAGCTCGAAGGACGCAGATGATGTTTAATTGCTTGTTGTAGCAAAAGAAAATTCTTGTGTTTAGAATTATAAACTACATAAGTACAGCAAAAAGCCAGGGATAAAGAGGATGTTGGTGCTGGCGAAGCTGCGGTCAAAAAACTAGTATAAAATAATAACCTGGTATATAATAGTAATACTAATAGTAATAATAATAACTAGTATAAAATAATAACTAGTATAAAATAATAACCTAAAAAAAATAATAACCTCAAAGTCATAGCGATTCTTTGCTCAGCTGATATGCCTTGCATTATAGCATCGTAACACGATATTGAGTTTGAGTTGGAGCTGATTTCAAAAATGTTTCATCACTTTAACAAATCATTTTCTGCTGCTGCCGACCGATTTGGACAGCTTCCGATGATGCGATGTCAGCAAGCGTCGATGAATATCAACAGCAGCCGTCGACAACAAAGTGCTGCTCATCTGTGACTTATAGAAACCTAAGAAATGTCTGGTTTCCATTTTAGGTCACGGAGGACTCACAGCAGTCGTCCCATATCAAAATCAGCATCTTCTCCAAACCTTGAGACCTTAGGTAGCAAACCCCGCCACTATTAATGAGTCAGAAAACACGATAATGCTAGGAAGAAGCAACCTCACCTTAATCCTATCAGCACTGAGGACAGCAATCTTCGATCCTACAGTCTCCCCCTCTGCCAATACTGTCGGTAAGGGAAGCACCTCTATACCATTCCCGACCTTTTTCTCTTCCCTCTCCTTTTTATCATCTTCATGCTTTTCTTTATCGTGTCTGGATTTCTTCGAGTCCCTGTCACGGTCACTCGACTCATGTTTACGTTTTTGTGACTTGGATGAGGAGATCAGCTCCTGAGCTAATGCTAGGACTTTGTCGGCTAGTTTGCTTGCTTTCTTCGAGTCTATGTGTGATGATATCTTGTCAATTATCTTTCGCCGTTCATAGCTGGAATGATAAATTGTTTTTGAGAAGAAAAATGTATATACTACAACTATAACTTCACGCCAAATCACTTGCGGGGTAGGCAGAGAACCAAGCGCCACGTGACTCGATCCTTACACACCTCGCTGGCTTCTTTAACATTCATTGCTCTTCTTATGCACACTCGCCGGTTTCTAAAGCTCCTAACATCACCTTCTGATGAAACACAATCAATATGATATATCAGTATTGGGCTTCCGCAGCTCCTACATCCTTTTACTTTCTCACTGTATATCTGTTTCGTAATTCTTTCTTCTTTTTATTGATAAAAAAAAGTATACTGTATATTTAATAAGAGTTAAGAGAGGAAGGCATTACAGCAACCCATCTGGGAAAGTACCTCCACCGCACAGAAAACCGCAGCCAAATAACATCTCCCTAGACCAGTCACCAGTAAGCTCCTAAGTAGTTGCTGTGTAAGCAGCAGAGGATGCATCGCACAAGTGATATATATTACATGCGTTAAAATGATAGGAACGAGGATAGAGTAAGGGAGAAGATCATAAAATAATAAGTTTTCTGGGAAGGAAAAGAAGTCTGAAGTACCTTCATCCAGGCTACATTTGCATAGAGAACTACAAAGAGACCGTAATGTCTTTTATCGTTTCTATTAGTGTTAAGGTAAATGCAAGAAGTATCAAAGTGTAATAATAACATAGCCAAACAAAGTAAAGATCTAACAGAAAACTGCAGTCAAATAACAACAACGAGTCGCTGTGTTAGCAGCAGAGGAGGCATAGTGCGAGTGATACTTAACCTGTGAGACCCCGTTATATACGTTTTCCCATACATTTCTTGGCGGAAAAGCGGCCCGCGGGTAATGAGAGATTAATGTGTTACAAGCATTCATAGGCTATGGTAACTGCTTT
Organism: Pyralis farinalis; assembly: GCA_947507595.1. Lineage (NCBI taxonomy): Eukaryota > Metazoa > Arthropoda > Insecta > Lepidoptera > Pyralidae > Pyralis > Pyralis farinalis. Next base: position 5,795,370 of record OX382281.1, read on the forward strand.
AAATCATAGGGAGGCATACAAGGAGCTTATTGGTGTCTTTACCTCCTAGTACCTCCACCTCACAGAAAAACGCAGCCAAATAACAACTCCCTAGAGGGTTGTTGTGTTCCTGCATGTGAGGTCACCATTAAGCTCCCAAGGAGTTGCTGTGTAAGCAGCAGAGGAGGCATCGCGCGAGTGATATTTAATATATCGCAAGTGTTAATAGGCTACGGTACCCGCTTTACATCAGGTGGGCCGTATGCTTATATGCCTCCCGACGTAGAATAAAAAAAATAAAAAAGAGGTAGGAGATCATACAAGAAGTAAGAATTTTAGTGCAGCTAAACAATAAAGTAAGGAATAGATTCTATAGTAACTCGTACCCATTTGTCAAACATGAAGACACGGTGGACAATAAGGAGCTATCCGACTTGCCGATTGTTCTGTATATAGCGCCGTCGAGCGAAGATCGAAGGTCCTCGACTTCCCGTCGCGAAAGCTGCAGCGCCATAGCAATATTTTGATACCAACACCAACTTATACGAAATTTAAGGTTATATGCCAAGACACATATAACGAAACACAGTCTCTTGAACGGCAAAATCCAGATCAAAGTTAATTTGTTCACGCTTAAACACTAAGTTAATAGTAAAATTACATTTTGAGCCTATCGTTTCAATACAAATATTATAAAGATTTATGAATCAAAAATACAAATGACAAAATATATGTAGTTATGTAGTTAACCATATAATTGACATTGACGTATACGACGGTGACACCATCTTCTCGATTTTTTTTTGTGTTTACGGCGTTGCATGGCTTACGCTCTATGCCCCGAGAGTTAATTTGCGAACGACGAAAACGCTGTCTGTTTTACGGATGATAAAATGTATGTATGCAGTACATTTTATCATCAGTAGTTTGGAATAGGGATGAATAACCATTTCAATGAGGCCATATTCGAAACCGATTCAAAAATTTCCACTTGGATTCCATACATTTTGATAGATAACTTTTCGATTCCGATTTGAATGTGGTATCTCGACTTGAGACAATATGGATATACCAAGAAAATTGGAAAATTAAAAGGAATGGAGGACCGGAAGGGAACTCAGATGAAGTAAAGACCCTTAAGGAAAGATGAACTGTTATGAAGAGGGCAAGCCAATATTATGTGGTAAGTACATATATATCCCTCAGATTCGCCACAATCACATGTAGAGCTATCAACAATATTGAATTTTCTTAGATGAGCTGGAGTATAATAGTACAAAAATGTCTGTATACCAAGCGAAAACAAACGTCATGATTTTATTAATACTCGTCCAAACGATCGATCGAACGAACGAACGACGATACGATAATGTTTACTTTTTGTAATTTTTTGGCAAGATTAAATTCTAAGATGACCAATTATCAGTCAAAAGATATGAATTATGCGTCAAAACTTTTTTCCGTTTCCGTTTCGAATATGGCTTTCCAAGGCATTGTGAATACCCTCTGAGGTAGAAAGATACTCTCATACCCGAGCATAGACCTTTCAACAAAAGGACGCGCCATACGTGTGATTCTGTTAGTAAGTAATTCTGCCATTTATGACGGGAGACGAGGTAACTACTGCATAGAAACGATTACAACACGCGCAAAAACATTTTGTGTTATTCATCACTAGCTCATTTTACGCACACTACTAAAATATTCACGACAATATGCAGCAAATTTCACTATAATATTATAAAAGTAATGGGGATTAACAAATATCGATTTCATAATTTCAAAATATCGATATTTACGACGACAATGGTAAATGACAAAGATGAAAATATACTCGTAAATATTCTATACTTAACATTGGGCCCTCGCGTTAGACACGTCTTATGTTTTTTTTTAATAAATCCTTAGTATATTTTATGCATATCTCATAGTTTTAATTACATCTGAACTACCAGCTTTTCAGATAATTTACATTACAATGAATGTATGTCATTTAAGCTGTACAAATATAATGATCTATTTATAACTGCGCATCTAAGGTACATCCTATTTATGGTATTATAATTTATTATTATCATACATATTACACATGAGTACCTGCATTACAGCAGTTATTGGGAGATATTAAACTCACTTCAAGTCTATGGGCATAAAAAGTAAAAATATTATTTTTAATACAAATTTGTTCACGTATGTAGTAGAGCTAAGACTAGGTCAAGTGTTACATTTTTATGTTTTTAGTGGTATAAGACCACTAAAAATATATAAATTTGTTCTATGACACTAAATTAGAACAGCTAAATACAAACGCAGAAGAAAGTGAAATTGATCATAGTTTTTCTTCATGTTAGTAAGTAATTATGTAGACACACTATGAGAATATGATATTATAAATAAAACAAAACACGTCATGTACTTATGTCAGATTTTTTCATATGAGACTACAATAACAACTGATAAATATTGACATTAAACCTTTTTAAGAAATAAAGATATAAAAATTCAATGATTTATTTCCCTTAGAGTACACAATAAGTTGAGATGAGACCATCGTCATACCCACCTCGCCAAGTGAATTTTATGGTACACTTGTCATAAGCAAGCCCAAAGCCGAAGAGGTTATGATATATAATAACTTTAATAACTGTTTAAGAGTTCCACCGTCTTCCTACTGATTTCATGATCAGATTTTCCTTAGCAAATTGTAATTATTATAATATTGTATTATCACAGAAATGTGTATGTTTTAACTATATCTATTAAACCTATTCTTATGAATCATTGCGATTCATAAGAATTGGTTTAGTAGATATTAAAAACTGCTCCCCTAAGATTTGAAATAAATAATAAATACAGACTAAATAAAATCATTTAAGTATACAAAATCTATATAGACAAATATGCCGTATATAATATACTATGCCCTCAACAAAACGAAAATAAAGACATAATTAATCTCACAGAACTCTCCACGGACCTCACGATAATCTGATGACTAAAATAATGCTAGGGGAATTGGGTACATAGATTATGGTTTTGAGCGGGTCTAAAACTGTACAGGTAATTCATTCAAAAACTGGACCTTTTCAGGGCAATTATCGAGTTCCGTAAAGAAATGTTACGGATTTTTGAAAAATGACTTAAGAAGAAAGTTTAGTTGATCAAAGTACGTTACAACTATAATACTGCCACTGTTCGATTTTTACTTAATAATTATATTTTTATTTAAAGTAAAATATGGTCTCATAGACACCGTGTTTTTTGCAACATCGGGAGGCATACAAACATACGGCCCGCCTAATGTTAAGCTGTTACTATAGCCTATGAACGCTTGTAATACATTAAGTATCACACACACAATGCCTCCTCTGCTGCTAACACAGCAACTGCAAGGTGGATGTACTGCCCCAGACAGGCTGCTTTGATGCGCCCTATCTTTCTTAAAACATTCTGACCAAGACAGACTGACATACTCATCCACACGCATGTTTGTATTGCGTGGGAATCGAACCCATGAGCGTTGGTGTCAAATAAAAAAACCTCTATTTAAAAAATCCTCGCCGATCCTAATGAAGAATTAAGATATGGGCTGTCTTCATTATAGTTCATTAAGGTAAAAGAAAAACATAAACAAGAGAATTATACACGAAAAAGTGGTACTGAAACCACTAAATCAATATAATTTTATCGATATTGATACGAGTATTTACCATTAAGCGATCACTACGCATCCCTTTTCAAAATCATTTATTAGCATCTTGGGGATTCCCTCAAAATCTAAAATGGCTGTTTATGTAGTTGTAAATGGAGTATTGTTTTGCCAGGCAATATTAGATTTTAAATTCTCATGAAATTAAAAGTATAATTGCAAAATTGTCTAGTTGTAGCATCGTTGTGTGCGTGGTCACGAGACCACTAGTCTCATAAATATTGAAACGATTAATTTATGAAAATTGAATTTAATTTATTTATCTTTTTTCTTTCGCTTTCATTATTTTTTGTGTTTAATAATTTTTAATTTATTTTCGTGCATGAAAAGAGCAATAAATGTTAAAGAAGCGAGTGAAGTATGTAAGGATCGAGTCGCGTGGCGCTTGGTTCTCGCTGCCTACCCTGTAAGGGATTATGCGTGAAGTTATAGATAGATAGATAAGTTTATTTTGCTGTGGATTAGGCAATTGTCAGCCATTATTATACTATGCAATATAGTTAAAAATTGCATGGAGCAGTCGCGGAATATAATTCGATTGCATCTGTACTCGATTACTGGATCGATTTCTCATGTATTAATCGTTATCACACCATTTTAATTCTAATTTTATATGAAAACAAATAAAATAATAACTTACATGTGAAAGGTAACTCCATCTTTTAGCAAACTAGAAGTGTTCACGTTAAGAATTTTCAACGGTCAATACTACGGGGTGACAACGGAACTGTTCGACTGACAGAGCGGAAATCTAGCTATTTCTGATCAAGATTGTACATGCTATTCCGATTAGACTACTTGTAACAATAGCTATACTATATTTAAAAAAAAATCTTATATTGCTTTTAATAAAAAATGAGCACATGTCCCTTTTCCCTTATTTTATTGGGAAACAATAAATTAGTAACAATAACAATGGTTATAGTATTCTTAAAATTTTAATTTGAGATTACTCAACGAAGGCATTTTCTCTAGCGTGTTTTTTTGTTCAACACCGGGAAGGCTACGCCCACATAATGTTAAGTGTTTACCGTAGCCTATTAATGTTGTGATACAGGAAGTATCACAATTTTATACACATTTATTTGGGTCCGCTTTGCTGCGAGGTGGAAATACTTTTCCAGTGTTGATGCACCCTATCTCTTTTAAAAATACCTAGACATATATATATGTTCATGCACCCAAATGTTTGTCCTTCATGGGAATCGAATTTACGAGCCTAGATATTAAAGTAGCATTCCTAACCATTTCGCCATTGGGCCCATCTAATTGTTATCTTGGAATCTGATCGAGGAAACAATGTAGAACAGGTTCAACAAGGCTGTATGATGGCGAATTCTTTGCCTATCCTGTATGTCGAATAAATATCATCATCATCTTCTTTCTTTATCTTTGATTATTTTTTGTGTTGTTTTGTTTTCTATTACACGACTAACCAATATTTATAAATAAGTACACCTTTTTAGTGCTAACTTAGTACTTCTAAAGGAAATAAATATAACTGTCAATAATCAAAAGTTCGTATTTCACACATTATACTTACGTTTCTAGTTGTAGCCTAACCTAAAAATGTCCGACGACGATGATGTTATTTTGGTGAAGAGAAGCAAACAGGTGCACTATGGATCGCTGGAGGAGCAGGAGAAGGCTCGGCTTGCGGCCTTGGCTGCCGCAGCCAGGGAAGGAATCGAGGATAACGGCGGGAAGGATTTGGGAGATATACAGATCTCCAATGGTACGTACAGAAAAGTTTATTTTCATAATGTGGAATCAAATCTAAACATATTCCTTTATCGTAAAATGTAGGTAGTGAGTCCCCTTATATGCACAGTCAACTCTCTTGACGAAGATGCTTGGACGTGATGCTTGTGACTTTAAAATTTTAAATAAATATCTCATATCAAACAGAAGCATAATCAGGCATACAACCTTCATGATGGTCTACAATTACGATAGACTATGGGCACTTGCAACGGGTTGGCTATGGAATAGAGGCGCAGGTATTATGGGACGAGGGGGAGCGGATACCCACTGATACCCCTCCCCATGCGGAAATGCATAGTTTAGGAGAAATATCCATTTGATATTTTCTACAAAGACTAGGGTTAACTAATCCATTATGATTGGTAGGTCTACTACCTAAGCCTAAGTATTTTGCAAAGATACAGATTTTACATGGGGTAACTGTTATTAAATTCCCACAGCCCAAAGTGAAATCTAGACCTTTCTTAGGTAAGGTTGCATATATTTTGAAATATAACTTCTTGAATGTGTTTCCTCACAATGTTTTCCATCACCGCCAAGCAAGTGATAATTATTATATATTTCTTAATATGTAAGATAATTGATGTATGTTTCTTTTCATAGAATATATGGAGCTGGAGGAGGAGATCTCCAGGGATAAGAAAGCGTTGCTCGAAGAGTTTGAGAGGAGACGTAAAGCTCGCCAGCTCAATGTATCCACCGATGATGATGAGGTACCAAGGTTCTTCTAACCTTATGTATAAAAAGCCAAATACAATATTAAACATTTTCCATTTATTGCATTCTTCGGCCTAGAATTTGAATAGAAATTGAATTATTCTTCTTCCCTTCTTTCCCCACCAATCCTAATGGAGTAGGAAACGGGATAAACATTTCCTAATCCATTAGGATTGGAGGGATTCGCTACCTAAAGTTATGACGGACTTCTACCCATGCTTTTGACGAGTGACATTGTTGTTATACTTGAAATTCAGTATAAAATTAGTTTAGTGTGACAATTTTGATAGTATTTTGTAACATAAGTGCTAGTGCAATTATATAGTAATGAAAAAACTCAAATATAACATGTTTATGTACTTTTTGGAAGACGTGAATAAGTTCATCAAGAACACCTTGTAAAAATCACTATCGTTTTACAGGTGGTATTTAAACTGGGTTGATTGGGTCTAGGTACACTTCCCAAATATTTTTTTCAGCACAGTTCCTGAAGCTGGAACATAGAATTAAGATTTTCATATGGTCCTATACTGAAGACTTTGACACTGGCATTAAGTAGCAACACTATTGCCATATGTATATAAAAAAAAAAGTTATGACGATATAAGTTATCTTAGCAGAGTCACATACTAAGAGTAGTCACATACTCAGTTAAATTATGAACTGAAATATGAAAGCACTTACATTGGGGAGAACACCAGGATCGCCATAAACAAGAATAATAATAAATTCTGATTTTTAACACCCCAGTAGGTAAACCCAGACCTTTCTTAGGTTAGGTTTAATGACATATAATTTCTTGCACGTGCGAATTTCCTTTCAATATTTTCACTGCCGAGCAAGTGATAATTACAAATATGTACATAAATCCGAAAACAAGCCAGGATCCGAACCTGTTGCAGCAGCCTGTTCAATAGGCCAGTTCCTTATCCACTGGGCTATCACAGCTCTCATTTATTGCATTTTCATATACATATACATAATATACATGATTGTACAATTTATTTTATTAATCATAAAATAAGCCAACTATGAAGAGAGCTCTATCGTCGTCGTGGTCGCGCGTGTCATTCTAACCGAACACGCAGGTTAAGGAACGTTGACCGCAGCCTGTCTATTGATGGGTTTATTTATCTCGAAATTCGCCGTCGGTCCTGGCTGTTGTCGATAGATGATAGTCGTTAAGCTAAGTCTGTGGGCTTGTAAAGACTGGCCTCCGCCAATCCACCTTTGAGCAGCGTGGTGAAGTATGCTCTAGCTCTAACTCCTTCGGTTGAAGGGAGACCCATATCCCTGCAGTGGGATGAGTAAGGGTTGATGGGATGTGATAAGCCAACTATGCCTAATTATTAAATTTGCAGGAAGTTGTTGTGTAACATGCTTTGATTCATATTTATTTGGTACCCTGAAAGCTATTTCAAGGTAAATTGAGTTACCCCCAAGGAATGTTTGTCAAAGTTTTTTTACTTCAAACAAAACTAAGTTTAGGCACACTATATCAACTTGATTTCTAAGAGATTCAAACTTTATGAGCTCCTTACTGGTCATGTTGGGCATTGGGTATCAGGACTAACATATATCATATATTAGACAAGAAATTGCAGCACAGAACCGATCACTGTGGAAGTCAAGGGGGGAGACCTATGTTCAGCAGTGGATGTCCTTCGGCTGATATGATGAGGATGATAAGACAAGAAATAAGACGTCATGTGCCGGCCAAACTTGATGTCACTGTGGCTCAGCTGAGTCACCTGATATTGTGAGAACTGGATAAGGTGTATACTGTGTTTTATAAAATAAAATGTAATACATATGCTTGGAAGGAATCACAAGATGTGGGGTCAGCACTTTTCCATCCTCATAGTCATTGTGGTCTTAAATGGAAAATAACTGGATCAATCTGCATGATGAGAGTAGAATTAGCTGCCATAGCAAAAGCACTCTCTTATGCAAGCTCATTTATAGTGTCAAAAATCGTGATTCTGACGGATTCTAAGAGTGTTCTTCAACATATGGCTTGGTGCACCGAGGTATGCCTATAAAGCCCTAAAGGTAATGAGTCACCTTCAGCATAATATACCAATGTGTTTATAAAACTCCAGTGGTGCGTATATAAACATTCATGGTAACAGCATGACAATCGTCTTAGCTGGGGATGCAGTGACCAATGGAATGGAGTTGTTCTGTAAACCTTATGCTATTGAACACTGTCGTAAAATCAGAGAATATTGTGCCAAGATATGGAAAGGTTGTGATAGATGTTCAACAGCAAAACGTGTTTGGTATCGTATCGAGCGAGAGCCCTTTCTCATATCTATGGTTTGACTGTGTCAATCTCTCTAGGGAGGTTCTAGTGGCGGCCTTTAGGCTGCGTTTAGGCCACTTTCCGCTAAACGAATTCCTTAAATTGATGGTGATAAAACAATCAGAGCTGTGTGACACATGTGAAACAATTGAGGATATCCCATATTTGGTAGCGGAGTGTGGACGTCATTTTTTGTTTATACAACGTCGGGAGCCGTACACCCTACTTCTCTTAAAACATCCAGACCAACACAAACGTACATGTTCATGCACACAAATGCTTGTCCTGTATGGGAATCGAGCCCCCGGGCGTCGGTGACAGTCGGGCTGCTTGATAACACTGGCCTCCGTCAATCCATAGTTGAGCACCATGATGGAGTATGCTCTATACCCCTTCGGTGAAGGAAGACCCGTATCCCTGCAGTGGGATGAGTTAGGGTTGGTATAGTAGAGTTTGATTGGTCGTTAATATGTAGAATAAAGTGGACCAAAAATGCTGCCTTGTGGAATGCCAACATTAGTTTGGAAGTCAATCTAAAAGCTTTTCTTAATAGCGTGTCGCCGCTTCTCTATCATTAAAAAAGAGTTTCAACCAGTCATGTGCCCTGCTTCTGATCTCATGACCCTCAGCTTTTGTAACAATTGGGAAAGATATACAAAGTCGAAAGCCATACTCATATCTAGAAACAGCGACAGTGTAGGAGTTGTATATGTCCGATTATGACTTCTATTACGTAGATCATAAGAACTATGCAAAGGTCTTGTTTAAAGCTGCATGTACTTGTATATGAGCACTTAGCTGTACATTAATTAAACAATTCAGTGTTTTTTTTAAACACATTTTTTGTTCCAGGTGCGCCGCAGTCTGCGTCAGCTGGGGGAGCCAGTGTGCCTGTTCGGGGAGGGTCCCGCCGAGAGACGGGTGCGATTAAGAGACCTTCTTAGCTAGTAAGTTTTCTGTCTATATAAGTGTATAAACCACATGCAAATAATTTTTGCTAACAACATTATGATGGCAATAATTAAACCAACAACACACCGGTCACGTAGAAGACAACGATAATGGTATTTGAAAGAGAAGAAACCTTAACCAATATAAGGATCAGATTGATGATGAAGTGTTGGAACAAGTGGAAGAGATTGTATAATTTGAATGCGCTTTCAGCAGCAATGGAAGGTACACAGCTGATGTGGAAAGACTATAGTTAGTGCTGGGGATAGTGTGAATAGAGCGTTGGGAAAACTTCTTGGCAGTAAAAACTTCAGCCAGAAGGCTGTTCCAACGCTTGCTTATGGAAGCTGGGTATGGCAGAGACTTACCTACCATGATCAAATTGATCACGATTTATCAGTAGGTTAATAGATTCAGGCGTTATTTTGCGAAAGTCAAACTTAAGTGCAATTCGATCAAACCTGCTTTGTGTGCTTCCGCCACCAGTAGGTGATGTCTGGAGCCTTAAAAACCGAAAACAGGCGAATGAGGTGTGTAAGGATCGAATCACGTGGCTATCGATACTCTCTGCCTACCCCGCAAGGTATTTGGCGTGAAGTTATTAGATAGAACAAACCAAATAATTAGTGTTACAAGTAGGACGCATCAAATCAACCCATCTGGGGAAGCACCTCCACCTCATAGAAAACCGCAGTCAAACAACAACTCCCTATAGGGTTGTGTATGAGCTTATTGGTAAGGTCACCAGTAAGTTCATAAGGAGTTTCTGTGCTTGCAGCAAGGTGCCTTCGCGCGAGTAATACATAATGTATTACAAGCGTTCATAGGCTACGGTAGCTGCTTTACATCAGGTGGGTCGTATGCTTGTATACCGTCTGACGTCGTATGAAAAAAAGGTGCTTGACACTTCCTCATCTGCTTAGTCTTCTTCATAACCACTGTCTCATCAACTCTAGTGTGGTATCACGGGCATTGATAAGTTTGCTATAAAACTATAATGATTCCAGTTTGGGAGAGGACGCCATTCACAAGAAGTTGGAAGAGGAGGAAGCTCGCATAGAGAGGGACAGGGGGCGGGAGGGCACATGGTATCACGAGGGCCCGCCGGACTTGAGAGACGCCAGGATATGGATCGCTCGGTACTCCCTGCCGAGGGCGAAGAGAAGGTACGTTTTTATATCGTATAGGTCTCCATTATTTTACTTTTTAAAATCGTTGACGCATTCCGCGGCCATTTTGACCAGAGATTCATAGAATAACTTTTTTTATACAATGTTGGAAGGCATACCAGCATACGGCGCTCCTTATGTAAAGCGGTTACCGTAGCCTATGAACGCTTGCAATATATTAAGTGTGACACGCGCGATGCTATCTCTGCTGCTAACACAGCACTTACTTGTGACCTCACTCACACGCAGGAACAAAACAACCCTCTAGGGGAGTGGTTATTTGGCTGTGTTTTTCTGTAAGATGGAGGTACTTACCCAGACTGGCTCCTTTGATGCGATCTACCTCTCAAAAACACACAGGCCAAGACAAACAACATGTTCATACACACAAATGTTTGTCTTGTGTGGGAATCAAACCCACGAGCGTCGGTGTCAAAATCGAGTCATTCACGACTGCGCCACCGATCTCGTCAAGATACTTGCAATAACATTGGTAAGTCGCTTTCGGGGTAGGCAGAGACGGCCGAGCTCTCACCAGCTACTTCAATATTCATAGCTCTTTTCATATATACTTTTGGTATTTTTTTTTTGTCGTGAACAGATTAAACAAGGCTCGCGAAGAGTTGAAGCTGGCGGGCAGCGTGCGGGCGGCTGCGAAACAGGAGTCACAGAGGAAGGCTTCAGCTATGTCCATATACTGCAGTCAGGTAAGTGAATTTGAAAATAGGAGGATGATGTGGAAGTAATTTTAAAATAGAACTATTAAGTGGAAGTGTTTTAGAAAATGGAGGAAATTAAAGTAATTTAAAATTAAAGGAGGAAGCGGAAACTATTTTGCAAATAAAAGGAGGAATTGATTTTCAATATAGCAGGGGAAGGTGAAGTGAATTTGTACATAAAAAGTGGAAGAGGAAGTAATTTTGTAAATAGAAGGAGGAAGTGGAAGTGATTTTGAAAATAGGAGGAAGTGAAAGTAATTTATATATAAAGGAGGAAGTGGAAGAGATTTTGGCAGTATAAGGAGGAAGTCGAAGTGATTTTCAAATTAGAAGGGGGAAGTTGAAGTGAATTTGTACATAAAAAGTGGAAGAGGAAGTAATTTTGTAAATAGAAGGAGGAAGCGGAAGTGATATTGAAAATAGGAGGAAGTGAAAGTAATTTATATATAAAGGAGGAAGTGGAAGAGATTTTGGCAGTATGAGGAGGAAGTCGAAGTGATTTTCAAATTAGAAGGGGGAAGTTGAAGTTAATTTGTATATAGAAAGTGGAAGAGGAAGTAATTTTGTAAATAGAAGGTGGAAATGGAAGTGATATTGAAAATAGCAGGAAGTGAAAGTAATTTATAAATAGAGGCGGAAGTGGAAGTGATTTTCAAACTAAAAGGTGAAGTTGAAGTGAATTTGTACATAGAAAGTGGAAGAGGAAGTAATTTTTAAATAGAAGGAGGAAGTGGAAGTAATTTTGAAGATAGAAAGAAGGAGGGATTATGGATTATAGATAGAAAGAGAGTGGTAGGTCGTATCAAAACGGCCCGTTTGGGGAAGTATCTCCACCTCGCAAAAACTCTAGAGGATTGTTGTCTTCCTGCGTGTGAGTGAGGTCACCGGTAAGCTCATAGAGAGTTGCTTTATTAACAACAGAGGCGGCATCGCGCGAGTGATACTTAATGCATTTCAACCGTCCATAGGCTACCGTACCCGCTTCTCATCACGTGGATCGTGTAATTGTATGCCTCCCGAATTAGTGTAAAAAAAAAATTGGTTGTCTGTAAGTCGGGTCGGGTTTACGGGCAATAATTTTACGTGATAACGTCATAAGAAAAGTTCAACAGTTGACAAAACAGTTCACGTGTAGGTTGTGTGCTGCCGCTGTCTCTCTTCTACTCCGACGCATCGGCCGATGGAGTGGAAGAGAGATATGCGTCGCAAGCCGAACGCTTAGGCCGATCGTGCCTCTCCATCGTTTGTTCCGCGCTCTCGCTTGCTCGCTCGGCTCAGGCGGAACGTGACAATGAGTCATGCTTTCTCGTGCGTGCACCCGGCGTTCATCAATTTATAAGACGTTATCACGTCAAAAAAATACTTTTTGGTGTAGAATATTTTTTTACTGTTATATAGCGATACATTGGACAAATATATATAAGAAATACATGCATATTCTCTATTGTACGTCATGGAATGCGTCATACTCACAGCTATGCCTTTGTAAGTTTATTTTTCACTTTTTTTTCAGATCGGAGACACCAGACCAATTAGTTTCTGTAGATTTAGCAACGACAGTAAAATGCTTATTACATCCAGTTGGTAAGATATGATTTATATACCTTTCTATTTATCTATAACTTCACGCCAAATCCCTTGCGCGATGGGCAGAGAGAGCCGAGCGCCACGTGACTCTATCCTTACACGCCTCACTCGCGTCAATAACATTAATTGCTCTTTTTTTATTCTTCTTTTTATATTCCTTTATATCTTCTTATTAGGGTTATCCCGTTTCCCAATCCATTAGGATTGGGGTCTGCTATCTGAGCTTAAAGATGAAGATTTGATTTAAAGATGAAGCTTAATTATTTTTTCATGGATGGATGGATGAATGGTGTACGGGCCCCTTCGATACGACCCGTACACTTTCGTAAACGAATGTTGTAAAATAATAGTATGTAGGTACTGGCGGGCTTGTTCTTCTACCTCCGGTTGTAAGTTGCAGGTAATGGGTTGGTGCAGAATGAAAACGCCTGATGCTGTCTTGAAAAGTATGGAGCCGTAGGTACTTCTTCCAGGTCTGGACTGGTCTGGCTTCCGAGTGACTTGGCTGGCTATTTCTCTGTAGTGTGAGCGCTGAGTGTAGCGGACGACTGGTACCGATCGAAGTAGTGTGGGTCATCTCACAACCTCCTCACGGTGGCTGGGGAATCAGTTCCGAGATAGAAATCTCTCTACTGAGGTATCGATCGCAGCATGTGACTACATACCGGGCGTTGTGTTGGCCGTATAGGCCGAGATGCGCGCTACGTTTCTAGTTCGTCAGAATCGTCTCATGTGTTGTTGTTCGCGAGTAACTCACGAGCGTAAGGGCGTCCGTCCGGCGGCCGAGTATGTAGAGGCGCCAGATTGCGTATATGACGCAAATCCGATGCGTCCGCACGCTCGAACAGGCTTACAGTGAGTCGGCGTATAAATGCGTCCGTGCTCTCCATACGTAGGTCCCTCTGTATAGTGGCGTTCTTTACAATGCGCGGGGCGCCTGTAATCTGCCTGAGGGAGATGCTCTGTTGCTGTTGGATTCTCTCAGCGTTTCCTTTGCTCAGTAGGGCGAACCAAGCTGGCGCTGCGTATGTTAAACGTGGCCGTAGGTAGGTCTTGTATATGCTGAGTTTCGTGTTCAGCGGAAGCTTCGAGGAGAGCACCGGCCGCAATAAAGCGCGCGATGCACGGGTCCTAGCGATGATTTTGTTCGCGTGTTTTTTCATAGTGAGCCGCCGGTCGATTTCGACGCCTAGGTAGGTCGCCGATTCGCGCCAAGCTAGCTGCTCACCATGGAGATACAAGGTGGAAGGCTTCTTTACGGAGAGATTCACTAGCATTGCTTGTGTCTTTCGCACGTTAACCGAGAGCCTCCATTTGTCTAGCCACTCGGGGAGCAGGTTTAGTACGCGTTGCATTTTCAACACTGCGTATCTAGCATTTTTGTTGTATGTCAGATACGCTGCGTCGTCGGCGTACAGTGCTAATGTGGATTCGTCTGACTTCGGAATGTCATCGGTGTAACGTGCGTACAATGCTGGGGAGAGGCAACTCCCTTGCGGTACGCCGGCCAAGATTTTTCTGGACGTCGAGGACTCTGTTTCTACGGATACATGAAAACTTCTATCACTCAGGAAGGAGGCTATTATTCGTACTAGACGTTGGGAAGCGCTGGACGTCGCTAGTTTGTACAGCAGACCGTCGTGCCAAACTCTGTCGAACGCTTTCTCCATATCAAGAAATACTGCTACTGTGCTTCCCCTCTGGTTCATACCCTGGGTCATCATGTGCAGCACTCTCAATAATTGAAGAGTCGTCGAATGTTCCGCTCTGAAACCATACTGCTCGTCGCGGGGGGCGATGTGCGGGGCGAGGTGTTTCAGTAGGAGGCGTTCGTACACTTTCGACTGCGTAGATAGCAGTGTAATGGGCCGATAACTCTCCGGTTTCAACACGTTCTTACCGGGTTTAGGCAGCAATATTACGCGTCCGTCTCTGTATATAGACGGGAAGTGTCCAGTGCGATTTATACCGTTGTACAGTCGAGTTAGCGCCGCGACGGCGCGCGGCGGTAACCGACGTAGGGCTTCATTGGTTATTTTATCTGCACCGGGCGCCTTCCGAAGTTTAGCGCGTTGTATTGCACGCTGCACTGCGCCCGGGGTGAAAACAATTGGATCGTCATCGGCCGCTATCGACGTAGAAAAATAGCCTCGTAGGTACTGTTGCACCATTTCGACGTGAGCTGTATTTTCTGTTTCGTTAGGGCGGAATTGGCGTTCTAAGTGGTCGGCGAATATTTCAGCGCGGTCTGCTGCGTGATATCGCAAAGTACCATCGTCTGCCAGTAGTGGACGTACTGGAGGTGGAGTTCTCGTCAGCTGCCTGCACAGTTTGTGGATTGAATTCCAGTCATCACTGACATCCTCTACGTGCCGCTGCCAACTCTCCTCTCGATGGGTTTCTAGCGCGTCCTTTACTATGGTCGTAAGGCGATGAAGTTCGGCCTTTAACACAGGACACCGCGTCCTCTGCCACAACTTGCGTAGTCGACGTTTGTCTGTTAGCTTACGCTTGATGGCGTCGGGGAGTGGCGAGTATTGTTGTCGCTTCTTAGTCTCGGTGGAGGACTCATTGAAGGCCGTCTGGATAGTCTCCGTAATATGCACCGCTAGCCGCTCCACATCATCCGGAGTTGAGATGGGAAACGACGCCGCGAGCCTGGAGTCTACTTTTTCGGTGTACTGGGCCCAGTTGATGAGACGCTTGGGAATTGGTGGTGAGACCGAAAGTGGAGTCTCTGGAATCGTCACGAGTACCGGTAGATGGTCCGAGAACATGCTCTCCAGTAGAACCTCTTGCGTAGGTTGGCAGTGTAAGTTCTTGTGAACTATAATATCCAGACTGGTACCGATCACCGCTCCGTGGCTCATATTTATACCCCCGACGTGGGAGCGAGAGGCACAATTGTGTGAAAGGGACAGAGATAGCCAAAATCGCCCAGACCTGGAGGCATTACCTGAACGTGCTTGCTTTATTTCTATCAAAAATGTTTTCAAGTTGTTCTATTTTTACATACATTTGACCCTTTTTCATACAAACTCATAAAACTTTTGCTAAAAGTTATTGCTGAAACCTATGGGTCAGTGAAGTTTTACACATGAAATGTTTTTATTATAAACTTACAACTATGATGATAGTTACATATACACACATCAAAAGTGTCTAGGGATCAACATATATTTTTGCAATAACTTTTCTCCTGATTGATATTAATTAAAATTTTCTTTAAGGATTCATCAAATAAAGTGTTTTCGTTTGTCTACAGTAACGATAAACCAAGTCACCTTTGCATTAATAAAGAAATTTGCCATTTTCATAATAAAGGGATTTTTGACATTTGAACCACTAACATTAAAGTTCAAAAAAAAAGACTGAAATAACAGTTTTCTTTAAAATTTTATTGGGTAACTTAAACAATTAATAATCCGTGTTTCTACCGCGAACACTAACAACACAAGAACATCGGTTTGGCATACTCAAAATGAGTTCATCCAAATCACGCTGTGGAATGGCCGCCCATGTTCGTTGCAACAACAAAAAAAGGTCTTCTTGCGACTGGATACCCTCCATATTCGGCAGAGCTCTTCTCTGTAGCATATCCCATGCATGCTCAATCGGGTTCAAGTCTGGCGACTGAGCAGGCCAGGGCATGACATTGATGTTAGCTGCGGCGAGAGTCTGTCTTACAACTCTTGCGGTGTGCGGTCGTGCATTATCATGCATTAACTGAAATAAGGGACCGATTTGCACTTGTAGAGGAACGATGACGTCTGATACAATCGTCTCAGCATAAATTTGAGCGTTGAGGTTGCCTCTGATCCAAATCAACTCAGTTCTTCCGCCGATCCAAATACCCGCCCATACCATGATGGTTCCACCACTATAAGGATGGACTTCCTGGCAGGATTTTAATCGCTGTTGGCGTCCAGGGGTTCTCCAGTGTCGTATACGTCTTGTATCCGGTCTCATACCAAAACGAGACTCATCAGAAAAGCACACGAAACGCCATTGTTCTTCTGCCCAATTTCTGTGTTCAAGAGCCCATTGATATCGAATCCTACGATTGTGCATTGCTATAGGTGGTACCCTTAGCGGTCTTCGGGAATGAAGGTTCACTTCATGCAAGCGGTTTCTGACTGTTTGGTCGCTAATTAAGTTTCCTGAAGAGTGATGAAGCGTCACGGCTAACATCATGGCGGTTATTGTTGGAGCTCTTCGAGTTGTGATTTGAATGTATCGGTCTTGTCTCCGTGTCCATGCATGGGATATGCTACAGAGAAGAGCTCTGCCGAATATGGAGAGTATCCAGTCGCAAGAAGACCTTTTTTTGTTGTTGCAACGAACATGGGCGGCCATTCCACAGCGTGATTTGGATGAACTCATTTTGAGTATGCCAAACCGATGTTCTTGTGTTGTTAGTGTTCGCGGTAGAAACACGGATTATTAATTGTTTAAGTTACCCAATAAAATTTTAAAGAAAACTGTTATTTCAGTCTTTTTTTCGAACTTTAATGTTAGTGGTTCAAATGTCAAAAATCCCTTTATTATGAAAATGGCAAATTTCTTTATTAATGCAAAGGTGACTTGGTTTATCGTTACTGTAGACAAACGAAAACACTTTATTTGATGAATCCTTAAAGAAAATTTTAATTAATATCAATCAGGAGAAAAGTTATTGCAAAAATATATGTTGATCCCTAGACACTTTTGATGTGTGTATTTACCATTGAGCTTTTGCCGCCACTAATCAAATATTATAAACTTTATTACATATTTGGCTTGCAACAGCTCGTACCTATAAACTAATGTAAAACTTATATCTAAAACTGTGTAAAAAGCCTATTCCATGCATTTATATAAACAACTATAAAAACAACTATAATTATTAAATGTGCCTTACTAACTACGCGCGACGGTTATTTATTTATGTACAATAGTTGTCGCGAACAAATGGATTGTGTTACATTACTTTGACACCAACACTCGTGGGTTCGATTACCACACGGAATAAATATGTGTGTGAATGAACACGCCTGTTCGTCTTGGTCTGGATGTTTCAAGAGAGGTAGAGCGCATCAAAGCAGCCCGTCTGGGGAGGTACCTCCACCTCACAGAAAGCCGCAGCCAAATAACAACTCCCTAGAGGGTTGTTGTGTTCCTGCGTGTGAGTCACCAGTAAGTTCCCAAGGAGTTGCTGTGTAAGCGGCAGAGGAGGCATCGCTCGAGAGATACTTAATATATCGCAAGCGTTAATTGGCTACGGTACCCGCTTTACATCAGGTGGGCCGTATGCCTCCCTACGTAGTATAAAAAAAGTTGAGAACAAGAATTGTTAATACGAGTATGTTATCCAATCGGAAAGTGAGGCCAGTGGATCAGAAACTACTGCACCTGATTTGTCAGAACACACTCAAACTGAAGGTGCTGGATGGGGAAGCACAGCAAGCTACAGTACAGCAACTGGTACAAGAAGCTGTTCCTTCTGTCTCTCTATTTTTTTCGCCCATGAAAAATTAGACCCACAAATGAAGGATTAACCCACCCTTCTGACTCAAGATTTTGCTGCAAAGAAGATATTTTTTTTACACAACGTCGACAGACATAGGATCTTACTGGTGACCTCACTCACACGCAGGAGCCGCCACATCAACCCTTACTCATCCCACTGCAGGGATACGGGTCTCCCTTCAACCGAAGGGGTTTAGAGCATACTCCACCACGGTGTTCAAATGCGGATTGGCGGAGGCTAGCGTTTTTGAGCCGCCCGAGGGCCACTGACTTGGCTTAACGACTGTCATCTATCAACAACAGCCGGGACCGACGCCTTAACGTGCGCTCCGAAGCTCGAGATAGATAAACCCATCCCTAGACATGCTGCGGTCGACGTTGCATAACCTGCGTGTTCAGTTAGAATGACACGCGCGACAACGCCATCGAGCTCTCAAACCACACGCAGGAACACAACAACCCTCTAGTCTAGGGAGTTGTTATTTGGCTGCGGTTTTCTGTGAGGTACTTCCTCAGACGGGCCGCTTTGATGCGCCTGTAAGGTAGTGCTTATGTGTGCATTCCTTATGTGAGTGGTCAATGAAAGATGGTGCTGGTTTTACAACGCATTTAATAACGCGACCAGTTTACTGGCGCGACCGCGACACATCGCTGCGCGTTGACCACTGGTCTACATAAAGTAATTAGGTTACAACTGCATGCCAAGCAAATAGGTAATATATCCCCTACACGCCCTACCTCTCTTAATTTTCCTCTTTCCTTTTTTTTATTACATATCTGTTTTCCCCCAGGTCTGGTCTGGTGAAGGTGTGGTCGGTACCCGAGTGCACTCCTCTTCAGACCCTCAAAGGGCACACTTGCAACGTCAGTTCCGCCTGCTTCCACCCAGCGGCCGCCATCCCCCCACATTTCTCAGCCAAGGTATGTTCTGTTCTTCTCTTCTTTTTTATATTTGATAAGCTCAGTGGTGAAACGTGATTTTTGAAGTGAAAACTTATTTAGCGGCGATGTGTACTTTTGTACACACACACAGTAAAAAATGTTAAACTCGCGTCAGGACACGTGACCCTGACCGTAAGATTTTGGTGAGAATTAGAACTTAAGTTCGCTGCAGCGCTAAAACATTAGTTACCTCTAATTAAACAATTAAAACATGAAGCGCTAGATCGTTCATAGGGCATTATTTTCTCGCGACCAAAACGTTGTAAGCGCCATGAAATTGTTGGCGCTTACGCGTTTCGTTCAACGTTGTTTATCAACATCGCTGTTTGGTGGCGTCGCAGGGCGCTTGCGCGAGTGTGCGTGTGTGTTTGAGTATTAGACATTGGCGATGATGATGCTGGTAATGATGATAGTGAAAGAGTCGTTGAAATTATGGATGAAAGTTGATTTTTCTGAGAGATAAACTTTTTTAATGTAAAATAATTGTAATAGTTCGTGTTAAATTTTTAATGTAATATAAATTGTCATGTTTGTGTACGATAGCGCAATAAATGAATATTGTATTTTACCACAAAGCAATTCGTGCGAAATTATTCCCTAACCATTCCAAAATCTATCTCTACCTCACAGAAAAACCGCAGCCAAATAACAACTTTGTTATTGTATTCCCGCGTGTGAGCGAGATCACCAGTAAACTCCTGAATGAGTTGCTGTGTTAGCAGCGGAGGAAGCATTGCGCGAGTGATACTCAATATATTACAAGCGTTAATAGGCTACGGTAACTGCTTTGCATCAGGTGGGCCGTATGCTTGTGTGCCTCCCGACGTTGTATAAAAAAACATTGTCAAGAAATGAACCTCAAGTGTGAGGACCTGGTGCCTAAAGGTGTGACCTGTACTACAGGTCAGCAGGTCCTCCCCATGAGGAACGGTCAGCTGGATATAGTCACTTTTAATATTGAGACCTCTCTATATTTGGGAAGGAATTAAAAAGGAAACAAATATAAATAAATAAATAATAAATAAATATTGTCGGACAAACTACACAGCGCCATCTAGCCCCAAAGTAAGCGAAGCTTGTGTTATGGGTACTAGACAACTGATAAACATACGTAAATACATTTTTTTTTTGTAAATACATACTTATTATACACTAGCTTTTGCCCGCGACTTCGTCCGCGTAGACTACAGAATAAATCACCCTATGCACCATATCTTCTGTTTTTTTAACGAAATTAAATGATACGTGGCTTAGATTGTGAAAAAACTTGTTCAAATACGAATAAAATGCAAAATTGTGTTTTTCGCATATATAATTATTATTATAGTCAAACATTTCGTTGAAGTCAAACACTTTCATTGACTAATACGATAATTTTGTTTAACAATAGCATCAACCTTGTGTGATAGATACGTATTCAATCAAGTTTTTTTTTTAGTGTAGGCTGCCAAAAGTAACGAAAGCAAAACTTAGTTTTATGACTTAAAAGCAACGATTTTCCTCCTATTTCGAGGTGATTTCGAAAAATCAAAAAAAAAATCGAAAAAAAAAAAAATAACTGAAGCCTGATCAAAATTACCTACTTACATGTCAAGTATTTAATAATTAAAGTAACGGTGATAGGCAACTTCAAAGCGAAAATATAAATCCATTTTATTACCGTTCCCTTGGGAATTTCGAAAAATCCCGTCTTATTCCTTGCCTACTTCATAATGGGGAAATAATTTTATACACTTATTATACTTAACAATAGCTACGAAAAAAAAACAAACAATATAACTTTTAAGCAAGGATTTTCATCATATTCCGAGGGATTTTCAAAAAACCCTAAAAATGGTTTTTAGTTATCGTAATAACCTACTTTTAAGCTGAATTTCAAGTCTCTAATAAATAAAGTTACGGAAATAGGGCAACTTTAAAGCGAAAATATAAGTAAATCTTTTTTTATTCCCGTTCCTGTGGGAATTTCGAAATATCCTGAAAATTGTTTTTTGATTTCATAATCACCTACTTATATGCCAAATTTTAAGTTTCTAATACATATGGTTACGGAGATAGGGTAAATTTAAAGCGACAAAATATAAATAAATCCTTTTTATTCCTGTTCCCGAGGGAATTTCGAAAAATCCTAAAAACGGTTTTTAGTGATTGCAATCACATATTTATATGCCAAATTTCAAGTCTCTAATAAATATAATAACGGAGATAGGGCAACTTTTATAGCGAAAATATAAATCCTTATTATTCCCGTTCCCGTGGGAATTTCGAAAAATCCCGTCTTATTCCTTGCCTACGTCATAAAGACAATATCTGTGCAAAATTTCAGCTTCCTAGGTCCAAGGGTTTGGGCTGGGCGTTGATGAGTCAGTCAGGACTTTGAATTTTATATATTAAGATAGAAAATACCCAGACCAAGACAAACAGACATGTTCATGCACACAAATGTTTGTACTGTGTGGGAATCGAACCCACGAGCGTTGGTGTCAAAGTCGCGTAACAGCGCGTTACACCACTGCGCCACCGAGCTCGTCCTATAATATAAAGAGTACTGGTTATAGAGTATCTATATCTTCACGCCCAGTCCCTTGCGGTGTAGGCAGATAGTACCGAGCGCCACGTGACTCGGTCCTTACACACCTCACTCGCTACAATAACATTCATAGCTCTTCTCATGCACGCTCGCCAGTTTCTAGGGCTCCGGACATCACCTTCTGATAGGACACGATCAGTCTGGTCATGGTAGGTAAGTCTTGGCTTCTTCTGCTCTTACATCCCTCTATTTTTGCGATTAACTAGATTGGCAGACAAGCATGCGGCCCGCATCAGATGGTAAGCGGTCACCGCAGCCTATTGACGCTCGTAACACCACGGGGATCTCACTCGCGCGCTGCCAATCTTATGATCTAAGGCTGTTTCGTCACAGTACCCAGTAATTTATCTGCCATATCCTACCCTTCAAACCGGAACACAGCTATATAAATATATCTGCTTGGCGGTAGAAATAGGTGAGACAGAGGTACCCACGCAGACGACGTACAAAGTCTCCCTCTGGTAACGTTAACTCTGGCGTTGTATATCTGTTTCGTAATTCTTTCTTCCTGTACACTTTCTACATGTCCGAACCAACGGAGCATGCCTATAGAGTTAGAGAAAATCATTTAATAACAGCTGCCACCAATGCTTCCAGAAGCAAAAGTTAAACAAATTGCTAGGTATACGTCTTTGTAAAAAACATCATGTTTCAGACAGGAGAGTCCAGCGATGGAGCTGACTCGGAGCCGATGGAGACCAGCGACTGTTCGGAGGTGTGCACGATGGCGTCCTGCGGGTACGACGGCACCGTGCACCTCTGGAACTTCACCAGGTACCTTATCTTTATTTTCATGCAATTTAATCCAACCTGCTTTGTGTGCTTCCGCCACCAATTAGTTCATGCGGCCTAGCGCCGGCCGGCACCCACCCACTACTGTTAGTAAGTGCAACATGCCGACGCTGCCATGGCTGCTCCGGTAGTCTCTGCCTCGGCTGCTGCGGTCGTCCGCCATCTGGAACAGAATCCGCATGCCCCCACTACCACCGTCGCTGCCACGACTGGCCTGGTCGTCGCTGCGACACGTGTTTCGCCTCTCCACGAGGCATCATCAGGCGTTGTAGACGTTAATCGTAAGAATAACATGCTACAAGTGACAAATCCGTCGCAGTGCCGTCCCTTATATTGAATTGAGGGTGGGGGTGGATGGTGTGAGCGAAAAGATATTTAATAGTGGGGAATTGTTTACGTCAGTCTGTTTGTTCATGAGAGTAATTTTAGAATTTTTATGTTTATTAATTTCTAATTGTTCCCTAATATTTAGTTTTAAACCTTTGTCTATGGTGTGTAAAATTTGATATGTATTAGTGGGGATAAATTATGTCCTTTGTCTATGAGATGCTCGGCGAAGTGTGACCTTTCTGGGCGATTGTTTATTTTCTTTGTATTCAATAGTAAACCTTTCTCCATACATTCGTCTTTCATCGTTGTGACCAGTGTTTGTAGTTCAGATGGTGTTTCTACTAATAGCACGGCATCGTCTGCATACAGCAGACAGTTTACCACTAGGTCACCCATGCGCAATCCCACATTCGACGATCTTAATCTCTGTAGAAAATCTAGCAGACAGCATTCAACCCTGTTTGACACCAATTTTGCCATCTAACCAGGGTGACATGCCACCATCTATCCGCACACATGCTGAGCAATTCTTGTAAGTGGACTGCACAGCACGCAGCAGTGAGCCGTCAATCCCATATCTCGTCAATATGCCCCACAGTTCCTTTCGCACAACCCTATCAAATGCTTGAAATTACTTAGTACTGCGACGAAACAGCCTTGGGTCACCGTCCCCGTGGTGTTGCGAGCGTCAATAGGCTGCGGTGGCCGCTTACCATCAGGCCGGATGCTTGTCTGTCAATGTAGTTGTATAAAAAAATAGAGTAACTCAGCCGAGTAGCTTCTATGCTTACTTGGCACATAGGTGGCGCTGTATCGCACCTTTGACTACACTTTCAAAGTGTGACCTTTGTGTTTGTTTCAGCGAGTCACCAATAGCTTCGCTGGAGGGGCACAGTCCGTCGCGCGTGGCTCGCGTCGAGTTCCATCCATCAGGACGGTTCCTTGCCACGACGGTTTTCGACAACTCTTGGCGGCTCTGGGATTTAAATACAGGTATACAGCACTTGATAATTCATATACCATACTTTCTTTTATACTACGTCGGAAGGCATACAAGCATACGACCCACCAGATGTAAAGCGGGTACCGTAGCCTATTAACGCTTGCGATATATTAAGTATCACTCGCGCGATGCCTCCTCTGCTGCTTACACAGCAACTCCTTGGGAGCTTACCGGTGACCTCACTCACACGCAGGAATACAATAACCCTCTAGGGAGTTGTTGTTTGGCTGCGGTTTTCTTTGAGGTGGAGGTACTTCCCCAGACGGACTGCTTTGATGCGCCCCACCTCTCTTATAAAACGTTGGGAGGTATACAAGCATACCACCTGATGTAAAGCGATTATCGTAGCCTATGAACGCTTGCTTGCTCCGTGTTCGATTCGAGTGACTCGCACAGCGATGCCATCGAGCTCTCAGGCGGCATGCTTAATGCACATTTTCTTTTACAGCTAAAGAAGTATTGCATCAGGAGGGCCACGCGAAGCCTGTTTACAGTATAGCATTTCAAGGAGACGGATCACTCGCTGCCACTGGGTAAGTAGCCCCCCCCCCCCCCATTTTTACACCCCCTACCTGAAACCAGACTGATGATGGCGAAGATACAGATTTCTACATGGAGCGACTGCTGTCAGACCTCAACATACGCAGATGGAAAACAAGTTCATTCTTAGGTCACACGTATTTCGAAATATAATTTCTTGGGCGTGCGGGTTTCCTCACGATGTTTTACTTCATCGCCGAGCGAGTGATGATTACAATTTTTTTTTTTAATATTCTTAACACCACAAACAAGTTTACAATACACAAATTAATTACACACCTTTCTTACAAATTACTTAGTATTGTCTTAGGTTTTCGCGATTGTTACACATTGAATTAAACAATTTTTAACGGAAGTATCGTAAGTATAAGACTAAGACGTAGTCTTCCTGCGACCACGGACGCTGCAAAGCGTTCGAAACGTCAGGTTCAACAAAATAAATAAAACACGCGATACTCCCGTTAAAAATTGTACAAATCACTTATTGCAAGCTCCACATCGAGGTGATAGCTGAATTAATATATAATTAAAGTGGAACCCAAAGCACATGTAAATTTAATCCACTAATTGTGGTATGTGTGAGTCATGCGTGTGAAATATCATCGCACAATAATTATACTAGTAAATAACAGCAAGCTGTGTAGGCAGAGCTGATATTTTTTAAATTTAAAAAATATTTAAATATTTTATTTTTAATTTTTTTTAAATAATGGAACCCTGTACGACATCTAGCGACGAGTGCTGTTACTTTTTCTGTTGATGGGAGTGCAGTGCAGACTCTGCACTGCAGAGTGGCCGGCCATACGTTTTCCCATATGTTTTTTTTTTCTAATTGGAACGATTTTGGACCGTTCTTCCTCACCAACGAACATTTAAATTTCAAATTAAAGGATACAAAACTACAATATGTTAGCTATTAGTGTGTCGATTTTGGAGTTTCTCACTATTACCGTCTAAACGCTAGCTGGATGACATCAGTCTACCCCAAACGGCAATTTTGAGGGTAATGTGGCTCCGCTGGCTATCGCAGCTCTGCCAACAACGGGAGATATGAAGTAGTGTGAGAAAATGTGAATGAAAATGGTGCGAGAGATAGTATGAAGAGATGGCTGCACGCCGCTCCAACAATCATACGTGTTTTTTTTTTATACCACTAAGGTGACAATCAAGCCTGCGGCCTGCCTGATGTTAAACAGTCACCGTAGCCTATGGACATTTGCAACACCAGAGGCGTCGCTCATGCGTTGCCGACCCACTAAAAACCTCTCTAAAAATTTATATTAGCAAATTATCTATATACTCAAGATTGAGACTGAGACGAGCTCGGTGGCGCAGTGGTGAAACGCGTTGTTACACTATTTGACACCGACGCTCGTGGGTTCGATTCCCACACAGTACAAACATTTGTGTGCATAAACATGGCTGTTTGTCTTGGTCTGGGTATTTTCTATGTATGATAAGTATGTATTTACAAAAAAAAAAATGTATTTACGTATGTTTATCAGTTGTCTAGTACCCATAACACAAGCTTCGCTTACTTTGGGGCTGATGGCGCTGTGTAATTTGTCCGACAATATTTATTTATTTATTGAGAGCGAGGAAACAAATATGTACATAAATCCAAAAATACGAATTTAGTGGTACATGACAGGATTCGAACCGGTTCAGGGAGATGATCCTTAGCCACTATCTATCACTACTATTAATAAATATTATATACAAAATAATTAATAAATATTAATTATTTATCCAATGGCAAGTGACGAGCTCGGTGGCGCAGTGGTGAAACGCGCTGTTACGCTACTTTGACACCAACGCTCGTGGGTTCGATTCACACACAGCACAAACATTTGTGTGCATGAACATGTCTGTTTGTATTGGTCTATGTATTTTCTACATATAATAATGTATTTAAAAAAAAATGTATTTACGTATGTTTATCAGTTGTCAAGTACCCATAACACAAGCTTCGCTTACTTTGTGACTAGTTGGCGCTGTGTAATTTATCCGAAAAACTTTATCTCTGTACAATAAGTGATATGGACATCTTCACGTTGCAGCGGCGTGGACGCCTTCGGTCGCGTGTGGGACATCAGGACGGGCCGCTGCGTCATGTTCCTGGAGGGCCACCTGGGCGCGGTGCACGGAGTGGACTGGTCTCCCGCTGGCCACCAGCTCGCCACAGCCGCCGCTGACAATCAGGTCCGTTCTCACGCTACAATGATACAAACCACCTCTGATACGTCAGTCTCATTACTCATAAACTTTGCTTTAGGGCGGCTGTTGTGGCGTTTGACCTGGGGTCAGACATTGCATTTTTTCGCTTACGGTTATCGTAAAGAATCCACTTTTCGTCACATGTGACAATTCGATCCAATATTCCTTCATTTCTGTACCGATTCAACAAGGCAACACAAGTTTCAACACGCGTTTCTTTCTGCAGATCAGTCAACTCATGAGGCAACCATTTTTAGGGTTCCGTACCCAAAGGGTAAAACGGAACCCTATTACTGAGGCTCCGCTGTCCGTCCGTCCGTCCGTCCGTCCGTCCGTCTGTCACCAGGCTGTATCTCATAAACCGTGATAGTTAGACAGTTGAAATTTTCACAGATGATGTATGTCTGTTGTCACTATAACAACAAATACTAAAAAATAAAATAAAATAAATATTTAAGGGGGCTCCCATACAATAAACGTGATTTTTTTGCTCATTTTCGCTGGATATTGATAACGGCAACAGGTAGACGCTTGAAATATTCACAGAATATTTAGTTATATATTTATTTTAAGAATAAATAATTAAATTAAAATACAACAAATATTTAAGGGGGGCTCCCATACAACAAACGTGTTTTTTTTTTCGTTTTTATAGATAATGGTACGGAACCCTTCGTGTGCGAGTCCGACTCGCACTTGGCCGATTTTTTTCATATACACACATCAAAAGTGTCTAGGGATCAACATATATTTTTGCAATAACTTTTCTCCTGATTGATATTAATTAAAATTTTCTTTACGGATTCATCAAATAAAGTGTTTTCGTTTGTCTACAGTAACGATAAACCAAGTCACCTTTGCATTAATAAAGAAATTTGCCATTTTCATAATAAAGGGATTTTTGACATTTGAACCACTAACATTAAAGTTCGAAAAAAAGACTGAAATAACAGTTTTCTTTAAAATTTTATTGGGTAACTTAAACAATTAATAATCCGTGTTTCTACCGCGAACACTAACAACACAAGAACATCGGTTTGGCATACTCAAAATGAGTTCATCCAAATCCCGCTGTGGAATGGCCGCCCATGTTCGTTGCAACAACAAAAAAGGTCTTCTTGCGACTGGATACCCTCCATATTCGGCAGAGCTCTTCTCTGTAGCATATCCCATGCATGGACACGGAGACAAGACCGATACATTCAAATCACAACTCGAAGAGCTCCAACAATAACCGCCATGATGTTAGCCGTGACGCTTCATCACTCTTCAGGGAACTTAATTAGCGACCAAACAGTCAGAAACCGCTTGCATGAAATGAACCTTCATTCCCGAAGACCGTTAAGGGTACCACCTATAGAAATGCACAATCGTAGGATTCGATATCAATGGGCTCTTGAACACAGAAATTGGGCAGAAGAACAATGGCGTTTCGTGTGCTTTTCTGATGAGTCTCGTTTTGGTATGAGACCGGATACAAGACGTATACGACACTGGAGAACCCCTGGACGCCAACAGCGATTAAAATCCTGCCAGGAAGTCCATCCTTATAGTGGTGGAACCATCATGGTATGGGCGGGTATTTGGATCGGCGGAAGAACTGAGTTGATTTGGATCAGAGGCAACCTCAACGCTCAAATTTATGCTGAGACGATTGTATCAGACGTCATCGTTCCTCTACAAGTGCAAATCGGTCCCTTATTTCAGTTAATGCATGATAATGCACGACCGCACACCGCAAGAGTCGTAAGACAGACTCTCGCCGCAGCTAACATCAATGTCATGCCCTGGCCTGCTCAGTCGCCAGACTTGAACCCGATTGAGCATGCATGGGATATGCTACAGAGAAGAGCTCTGCCGAATATGGAGGGTATCCAGTCGCAAGAAGACCTTTTTTTGTTGTTGCAACGAACATGGGCGGCCATTCCACAGCGTGATTTGGATGAACTCATTTTGAGTATGCCAAACCGATGTTCTTGTGTTGTTAGTGTTCGCGGTAGAAACACGGATTATTAATTGTTTAAGTTACCCAATAAAATTTTAAAGAAAACTGTTATTTCAGTCTTTTTTTCGAACTTTAATGTTAGTGGTTCAAATGTCAAAAATCCCTTTGTTATGAAAATGGCAAATTTCTTTATTAATGCAAAGGTGACTTGGTTTATCGTTACTGTAGACAAACGAAAACACTTTATTCGATGAATCCTTAAAGAAAATTTTAATTAATATCAATCAGGAGAAAAGTTATTGCAAAAATATATGTTGATCCCTAGACACTTTGGATGTGTGTATTTTTATCTTATTGATTTGATACAAATGAGTCAATATTGTAGGTAAGGTAACGTTAAACCATGTCGCTAATTCCTGGGTAGTCTGTGGGCCGATTCTACTAAAAACTGCAACTGCACTGCAGCGCGGCGTGTGTCAAAATGTGTACATTTGGATGTTTCGGTATTCTGTTAAACGATCTGACAGCAGCGACGTTGCAGGAATGTTGCAGTAAATGAATCGCTAGTCTGTTAAAAAACCTGCACTGCAACTGCACGTTTCCTGCAATATAATCGTATTCTGATAAATTGTTTTGACATTTGTATACCGGTGACAGATGTTTTGAAGGAGTTTACTTGCAGTTTTGTTAACGTTACTCTTGAACAACTTTTGCGAAGTGAAATTAATATTCTGAGGCGGTGAATTATATTTGCTTTGTTTTGGGAGATGTTTGTGGATAAATATAATTAAGTAAAGCTTCTTTTCGGTTAGAAATACCTCCACTCCGGCAACCAAGGTCAATAGTGAGACTATAGGAGTCAACATTACATAAAAATTCAGTTTTATTAGATTGAAATATGGCAACATTTCAGGTTTTAAGTAGTTTACTTGCAGGATACGCACAGTTGCAGCGTAGTTGCAGTGTCGTTGCAGTGCAGCATACGCGCAGTTGCAGTGCAAGAAATTTTAGTAGAATACACCTATCGGCACTGCACTATTCCTGCACGACTCAAGTGACAGGCGTAAACGTGCAGTTGCAGTTATTTAGCAGAATTGGCCTACTGACTCTGATCGGGACTGGCCCACCACTGTCTCCTGTGTAGCCAGAATTAACGGCGACCACCAAAATGTCAATGAACAGTGAAGTCCATTGCCGTCCCTGGGGTTAAATAACAGCTGCCTTGGAACTCACAACGAATTTAATCAGAAGAAATTTGTAGGAGTAGGAAGTTTCGGAATTGACTTCCCCTCTTGACAAAGTGAGAGACAGCAATATGACAAATAAGGCATTTAAAACCTCAAAGAGATGGCTAGTCAAGTGAAGCTCAACTGCCGTGCATCACGGTTTATCAAATATCTAACACTATTGGGACCTAAACTATGAGTTGTTACCTAACACATCGATTCCAATAATATAGATTGCAGAACCACCTAAACGCCTTGTAAGTCTCCCTTGTTGCCACCAATTTAGAATAATATACTACCCCGGATGTGACACGCAAGGAATTTAACATATCGTCCCGCTCCCGATGCCAGAGATCGCATGACTCTGATCGGCTTCCACCATCTCCTTCAATTCAGCGCCATTCACCTGTGTGGGCGGTCTTCCACGTGGTTCGTTCTTCAAGTCGAAGTTTCCATTACGAAAGCGTTTAAACCGAAAACGCACGGTGCGTTCATTAGCAGTCTCCTCTCCAAACGCAGCATTGATATTGCGAGTCGTTTCTGCCGCGTTAGTTCCGCGTCGGAACTAGTATTCAAAAATCGGCCAAGTGCGAGTCGGACTCGCGCACTAAGGGTTCCGTACCACTATCTATAAAAACGGCAAAAAAAATCACGTTTGTTGTATGGGAGCCCCTCTTAAATATTTGTTTTATTTTAATTTAATTGTTTATTCTTAAAGTGAATATATAACTAAATATTCTGTGAATATTTCAAGCGTCTACCTGTTGCCGTTATCAATATCGAGCAAAAAAAAATCGGCCAAGTGCGAGTCGGACTCGCGCACGAAGGGTTCCGTACCATTATCTATAAAAACGGCAAAAAAAAACACGTTTGTTGTATGGAAGCCCCCTTAAATATTTATTTTATTCTATTTTTTAGTATTTGTTGTTATAGCGGCAACAGAAATACATCATCTGTGAAAATTTCAACTGTCTAACTATCACGGTTCATGAGATACAGCCTGGTGACAGACGGACGGACGGACAGCGGAGCCTCAGTAATAGGGTTCCGTTTTACCCTTTGGGTACGGAACCCTAATGAGCAAAAAAATCACGTTTGTTGTATGGGAGCCCCCTTAAATATTTATTTTATTCTATTTTTTAGTATTTGCTGTTATAGCGGCAACAGAAATACATCTTCTGTGAAAATTTCAACTGTGTAACTATCACGGTTCGTGAGATACAGCCTGGTGACAGACGGACGGACGGACAGCGGAGCCTCAGTAATAGGGTTCCGTTTTACCCTTTGGGTACGGAACCCTAATAATTACTATTAGTTTCGAAGTATCCATCTTTCCCGTCTAAGTTGAATAAAAAAAAAAAATTGAAATTCGAAACTGAAATGTTGCACATTTTTTAAAAGAAAAACCTCATAGGTGTCATGTGAAAAAAGTTTCACTCGAAAATCTCACGCCATGAAAGTTTAATATCAATTCAAAGAGTATTACTATAAAACGGAATTTTCATACTTTAACCCCCTATTATTAGTTTATATATATTTAGGTATGATAGATAAGTCTCCGCCTTTTGTTTTTAGGGTTCCGTACCCAAAGGGTAAAACGGAACCCTATTACTGAGGCTCCACTGTCCGTCCGTCCGTCTGTCACCAGGCTGTATCTCATGAACCGTGATAGTTAGATAGTTGAAATTTTCACAGATGATGTATTTCTGTTGCCGCTATAACAACAAATACTAAAAAATAGAATAAAATAAATATTTAAGGGGGCTCCCATACAACAAACGTGATTTTTTTGCTCATTTTTGCTCGATATTGATAACGGCATCAGGTAGACGCTTGAAATATTCACAGAATATTTAGTTATATATTCACTTTAAGAATAAATAATTAAATTAAAATAAAACAAATATTTAAGGGGGGCTCCCATACAACAAACGTGATTTCTTTTGCCGTATTTATAGATAATGGTACGGAACCCTTTGTGCGCGAGACCGACTCGCACTGGGTCGATTTTTTTACCTCTAAGGCGGCAATCAAGCGTACAGTCTGCCTGGTGTGAAGCAGTTACCGTGGACATTTGCAACACTAGGGGTGTCACTCGTGCGTTGCCGACCCTAAATTCTCCTTTTCGTAACGCCTCCTACATCCTTCTACTTTCGCGTTGTATATCTCTTTCGTGACTCTTTCTTCCTGCATTCTTTCTACATGTCTCGAATCATGTAAATCAGCGAGTCATCTGGCATCTCTGCCTACACCGCAAGGGCTTTGGCGTGAATTTATTTATCTGTTGCAGACTAAAATTTGGGATCTAAGACGAAGGGCACCCGTGTACAGCATACCAGCACACACCCACCTCCTGAGCGGTAAGACCTTTTATTATTAAGAGAGATAAGGTGCACCAAAGCTGCTAGTCTGAGGAAGTACCTCCGCTTCATAGGTAACCGCAGTCAAATAACAACTCCCCAGAGGGTTGATGTGCCGCGTGTGAGCGAGATCACCAGTAAGCTCCTAAGGAGTTGCTGTGTAAGCAGCAGAGGAGGCATCGCGCGAGTGATATGTGTTACAAGCGTTAATAAGCTACGGTAACTGTTTTACATCAGGTGGACCGTATGCTTGCATGTCTCCCGACGTTGTATAAAAAAGCTGTTAATTCCCCAGACGGGCTGTTTCCCCAGGACCCTGTGCTTGTCACCATATCATTTGAATGATTGAATTATCCGTCGACAGATGTCCGCTACCAGAGGAGTCACGGCCACTACTTGCTGACGTCCTCGTACGACAAGACGGCCAAGCTGTGGTCGAACCCGGCGTGGCACCCGCTGAGGACACTCTCCGGGCACGACAACAAGGTCAGATACCTCGCCAGGGCTCCGTACCTGATTGGCAAACGGATACGCTACCGTCTACCTCTTCCTAGTGGTATTCCGTTACCTAATCCATATATATAAAAATGAATGTTTGTCTGTATGTCCTCTATGGACTCAAAAACGGCTGGGCAGATTTTGATGAAATTTTCAGTGAATCTTCAGGTTAGCCCAGCAGGTGATCCTGTGAAGTTTGCTAGCGATCATATCACCCGTGCGAAGCCGGGGCGGATAGCTAGTCCATTATATATGTGAAACACGTGAGAGAGACCAGGGCAGTCATGGCAGCGACGGAGGCGAGTGCGTGCGGTTCATGTTTCAGATGACGGGCAAGGACGATCACAGCAGTCTCTTCATAAAACCTTAAATGATCTTAACTAAAATTAGTTTGAAAATCTACAGCGAAAATCATTTTTGCCCGTTTATTTGCAAAGAAGCGCTGAATCTTAATGGGGACATGACAATTATGAGTCATCGTTTTAACCTCTTCAACTTCGTAGGGACAATAGCTCGCCAAGCGTATTTTACCGCCTTTACAATGGTGAATGCTCTGAAGAACTGTTTTCCCTTATCCCACCCACTCCCTTCTGTCATAGAACCACACGTGCAGTCGTCCGATGTCATTATTTCACAATCAAGAATATTTCTTCGCGTACTAAAAAGTTCAGAAACTGTTTGCCTGCACATGTGTTCCCTCTTTTGTACAATGGGGATCCTTCAAGCGAAGCGTGAAGAAGCACACTGTAGTCTTTTGTCAGTTGCTGCTGCGCTGCCTCTTTCGCTTACCATCAGGCGACCGCTTCCTACTATGCTGAGCATACATAAAAAAACGTTGGGCCAACGTGTGCAATCATCGTAATATGTTGTTTGTCCACAGGTGATGAGTGCGGACATATCGTTCGACAACAAGTACATAGCGACATGTTCATACGACAGAACTTTCAAGCTGTGGGCACCGGACTTAGCTTAATGCATTCACTTTCATGAAACCTTTATGCGTTTTGACGACTTTCGGCCAGTGCCTTGAAAAATTATGAATTCTCATGAGTGTCTGAAAATGCGGCATCTGCCGAAAATCTAGGGAAATGGACCGGAAGTGAATGCGTTAATATCTGTTTTACATGTAAATAATTTGACGAAAATAAAGAAAACAAGAACCTATGTGTGTTTTTTAAACTATTTCACAAATAAGGATATGGCAACCCTTTTGAAGTGAAAGCTTCTTCAGCATCATTGTGATTTGAAACTCGATGAAACAAAAAAGCGACAGTAAAAAGAGATAACCATATACATATATAGGATTTACCGTTCGAGAGAATGAGATAGAAGTATTAAAAAGAAACAACACATACATCTATAGGATTTAACGTGTCAGAGAATAAGATAGAAGGCATTATAAAATGTTTATTACAGGGTCCAAAAAGAAACAACACATACATCTATAGGATTTAACGTGTCAGAGATAGATAGAAGGCATTATAAAATGTTTATTACAGGGTCCGAGGGTTGTACGTGTGTGTGCGCGCCTGCGTATTACGAAGCTTGGGATAAGGCGTCATAACAACTGTGGTGTATTGTACACGCGTATTGTACACGTGTATTGTTTACATAAATATTTCATTATTTTAATAAAAACATTGTTCAAGTATACCGAAAACGAATGCAGAATATTGTCGTGATTATTAAGTCCATATTTTTTTGTTTCTCTTATCAACCGGGACCAACGGTTTAACGTGCCCTCCGAAGCACGGAAGCTAGATAGCGCAATCTGTCTATAGATAGATAAGCCGATCTATCGATAGACTGCGGTCGACGTTGCTTAACCTACGTGTTCAGTTAGAATAACTCGAGTAATAACGTCAGAGCAATAATACATGTATTGCATGGTTTAGATTCTGACAACCGCTTCATATGAAAGCCAGAAGATATGATTGGTCGTTTTTGTTTTAGTCAAAAGTAGCTGAAATCAACAAATGCTACATTTGAAAATATACCTTCACGTTGTCGAATAAAGTATATTTGCTAGAGTGCAGAATGTATTTACGATGTTTTGCAATCTCAAGTCAGACTGGGTTTGATTATCGAGCAAATACTGTTACTCGACGATAGATGGCGGTGTTATCCATGGAATCGATTATAAACTTAATTAATATTAGTCATAAGTTTAACATTTGCGTCTTATGTCCCATTTCTATTGCTACTCGACCAGTGCAGCTTCAATTGTGTACATCGAATTACATCATCGATATCGATAGATACCTTAGTACTTATTCAACAAATTAAGACTCCAGTCGTGAATGACGCGACTTTGACACCAACGCTCGTGTGTTCGATTCTCACACAAGGCAAACATTTTGTGTGAATGAACATGTCTGTTTGTCTTGGTCTGGATGTTTTGAGAGAGGTAGGGCGCATCAAAGCACCCCGTCTGGGGAAGTACCTCCACCTCACAGAAAACCGCAGCAAAATAACAACTCACTAGAGGGTTGTTGTGTTCCTGCGTCAGAGAGGTCACCAGTAAGCTCCCAAGGAGTTGCTGTGGAAGCAGCAGAGGAGGCATCGCGCGAGTGATACTTAATATATGGCAAGCGTTAATATGCTACGGTACCCGCTTTACATCAGGTGGGCCGTTGTGTGTTTTAGATAAAATAATATGCCACATTATTTATCGATAAATTTGTATTGGAATCGACGCAACACTAGCTTCGCTACTCAGGCAGAGTAGCGAAGAACTTTCGAGAAGGAAAACCAGTACACTCAATCCAAAGTAGACTTTATTTCAGTGTGATAAGGTTGATATTAATTAGACGTTTTATTAAATTATTAGTAAAATTAAATAAATAAGATTTGTATAGAAAACAAATAAATCGTACTTATCGATGGTACAAAACACCTCCATTATTAAGGTTTATTCTACTACTATCGTTCTTGCATTCCAAAATGGAACAGTACGGCGTAATTATAGAAAATTATAGAATGTCACGAGAATGCTAGTGAACGCAATGTTAGAACGCGACTGGAATCAAATAAGCGTAGTTATGCGTAACAAACAACGCTTACTTGTGGCAGGCGCGCCACGCTACTTAGCACTTCCACTTGTTTTTTCTATTCCGTGGTTCATAACAATACAAAATGTTTTTGCGCGTGTTGTAATTGTTTCTATGTAGTAGTTACCTCGTTCTCCGTCAAAAATGGCAGAATTATTTACTAATAGAATCACAGGTATGGCGCGTCCTTTAGTTGAAAGGTCTAAGGGTTATACTTAAATAATAAACAGAATACTTGATAATGACAAAAGTGGTACACCTGCGCGGACGGAGCGTCAAATGCTTAAATTAAGAAGAAGAACATTTCCTAACGCCTCAGAGACATGTTACTAAAGGACCAGCTTCGTAGGATCATTCCCCTCTGTCATGGTACAAGATATTGTGATCCATTGCGCGCATAAATACTTCGTGCGTAATCGATTCTCTAACAGTCTTGTAATCGTTATCGCTCAGGTAACATCATAAAGTGTTACACTAAAAATGCCAAACTGTGCAGTTATGTCATGCAAAAATAGGTCGAACACTTCTAGTTTGCAAAAATATTGAGTTACCTTTCACATGCAAGTATTATTTTATTTGCTTTCATATAAAACAAATTAAAATGGTGTGATAACGATTAACACATGAGAAATCGATTCAGTAATCGAGTACTGATGCTATCGAATACTATTCGCGACTTTCGTCGCATATCTCCTATCCCAAATTAGCGTAAATTATACAAACTGCAAAACAAAACAGTCCTTCATGCTGTACGATGGAGTTCATTTAGCTAAAGACAAAAAAAGTATATAAGACGTTTCGTAATTTTGAATCCACCAGCTTCGATTTACGAAGAAGTTCAGCTATTCCACAACAGATGGCAGGCAGCGGTAAGAAAATAACTTTGAACTGTAGACGCCTCGAAATAAGGTTGACATTTTCTTAAAACATTATTTTCGTTTATATGTAGTAGTTACCTCGTCCCCCGTCAAAAATGGCAGAATTATTTACTAACAGAATCACGCGTATGGCGAATCCTTTAGTAACATGTCTCTGTAACGCCTAGACTGAGAAAAGAATTATTTTCTCCATCTTGGTCACTATCGTTTTACGGGTGGTATTTAAACTGGGTTGATTGGGTCTAGGTACGCTCCCAAGTATTTTTTCAGCACAGTTCCTGAAGCTGGAACATAGAATTAAGATTTTCAAATGGTTCTAAAATAAAGACTTGGCTGTTTGGGCTAAATCCCCTTGCCTTTACCCTCGAGCATAAAAAGAACCAAAAAAATCAAAAAGAATATAAAAAAAATAATTTATAATTTTATTTTCTCCAGGACTTCTTCCCGCGCTTTTGACGAGTGACATTGTTGTTTTACTTGAAATTTTTAAAATTCAGTATAAAATTAGTTTTATGTGACAATTTCGATAGTATTTTGGAACATAAGTGCTAGTGAAATTATACAGTAATGAGAAAACTCAAATATAACACGTTTATGCACTTTTTGGAAGACGTGAATAAGTTCATCAAGAAAACCTTGTAAAAACCACTATCGTTTTACGGGTGGTATTTAAATTGGGTTGATTGGGTCTAGGTACCCTTCCCAAGTATTTTTTCAGCACAGTTCCTGAAGCTGGAACAGAATTAAGATTTTCAAATGGTTCTAAACTGATGACTTGGCTGTATGGGCTAGATCCCTTTGCCTTTCCCCTCTGGGATAAAAAGAACCCAAAAAAGGACTTCTTGCTTGACTTCTTCCCGCGCTTTTGACGAGTGACATTGTTGTTTTACTTGAAATTTTTACAATTCAGTATAAAATTAGTTTTGTGTGACAATTTCGATAGTATTTTGTAACATAAGTGCTAGTGAAATTATACAGTAATGAAAAAACTCAAATATAACACGTTTATGCACTTTGTGAAAGACGTGAATAAGTTCATCAAGAAAACCTTGTAAAAATCACTATCGTTTTACGGGTGGTATTTAAATTGAGTTGATTGGGTCTAGGTACCCTTCCCAAGTATTTTTTCAGCACAGTTCCTGAAGCTGGAACATAGAATTAACATTTTCAAATGGTTCTAAACTGAAGACTTGGCTGTATGGGCTAGATCCCTTTGCCTTTCCCCTCGGGGATAAAAAGAACCAAAAAAAAAATGTACCATGTTTTTCTATTCCTACGGAAAATGCCAAATAGTACCTATCGTAACTAGCGTATTGTAAAAGGAATTCCTTTCATTGTTTGCAGTAATAACACAGTTTATAATTTTGTGAAATGTTTCATTAGGCAAGACCATCAAAATAGTTGTAAAATGACGTCCGCTGGAAACGTGTGCACAGTTTGTCTGGCGATGGACGCACCTGTCCGCGATATAGCCGGCAGCCCAATACAAGATGTTTATGAAAGACTGACCGAGATCTCTGTGAGTATCGTGCAACACGTAATATTGTATTCCAACTTCTTCATACAACACATGGTGTATTTACTGTTGGTCCATGACTGCTGCCGTGGTTTTCATATTTAAAGCGAAGCATAGGCTTTTCACTTACATATTATATTGTTATATAGTATACGTATTAACTTTGTGTTTTGTTTAAGGATGTTTCGACAATAATGTGTAGTATTTTCAATTTCAATGTTAGTAGGTATATAGAGTACATTGTGATGGAACACTACACTGCAATCGCTTTGCCAAAGACATTCTTGGGGGCATGGGGCCGTCACGCTAAATGCATGCAGAAAACGTCTTACAGTCTGTTCTTGGTATAACCGAGTGAGACTAATTTGAAGAATCAAATGCAACTTTCAGCCACTCGGAACATATTCCGGCTAGTCTCTTATACTTTGACGGTTAGCTAGAGAGTTGAATTTTTTATCACTGATAGTACTCATTATTAACACTAAAATACCAAAATCTTAACCGACGGAAATTAATAGTTTTCGAGTAAAAAATTGTTGAAATTTACGAAAATATTAGTGAAATTATGACATGGGGTGGACTTTACTAACGGGGCGCACGATTTCGGGGTTGGTCAGGGTTGCATTATGTAGGGATTAGTCTCCCCTTTCAAACAACACTACTTGGAGCTCCAGGAAATATCTACTTTTTTTAAAATTATTATTTTATATATTTTAGTGCACGTGAAATGGAACAAATTTTGTCAATAAAAATATAGTTTGTTGTAAAATTGTAATTTGTTTCCTTGAAACGGAACATATTATAATGACAAAACGTTTGAGCATTTATCATATGTCAAATCTTTCAAACAAATAAAAAAATTGTAATAAGTATAGCAACAGAAATCTCAGTTGGTTAGGTTAGAGTATGATAAACAATGCACGAGCCGAGCGTGCCACGGTAGCGGCCAGCGAAGTGCCAGAAGCGAATCGGTGCCATTTTGAAAAGTGTCGTTATAAAAAGTAGCTCAAACATACAGTTGGTAACTGTGAGGTTGGGAAATAAAACAAAACGATACGATACTTCAAAGAAAGAGGAGGAGGGGCGGATATAATCCTCCTCCCCCTCTAAATATTGATATCAGATGAAAGTGATTGCTCGAATTTGAAAGATTGTAGGTGACATAACCTCAAAAAATTAAAATGTTATTAACTTTAAAACTATATGTTTCCGTGTTATAGTCCCCCCCTCAAGGGGTTCCTCCCTACCTTCCCCACCCCCTACCCCTTCCCCTTTACCGTAAAAAACACTAGTAACACGTAAGAATATAGGTTTTTCAAATATTCAAAAAAAAAATAAACATCTTCGTTGGTTTCCCCCCTCTGGGGGTTCAGGGGGGTTAAAAAGCGGTTATTTTAATATTACAAACAGACACTCCAATTTTATTTATCTGTATAGATTACTTACTATTAACTACAGCTCTCAAATAATTCGTGTAATGTTAAAATAACAGCTTTTTACTAAATGCATATGAATGTATACATATATGGTATTTACACCAAGAAAACAATATTTGTCTGAGTAATCTTTGAAAGGCGTGACTGATTTTGAAATGAAAATGATATCTCTCAGACACCCTAACCAAATGAATACGCTCCCAATTACCACTTCTGCATATAGCAATAACAGCTATCCGATTACTCCTAGGATATATAATAAATTAAGTGAAGATACCAAGTCTCTATGTCCAGGTAGTTTTAAAAGCAAACTGAAAAAAATAATACAAATTGTTTCTACTCTATTGGCAAATTTTTTAATTTTTTCAAGAGATTGTAATTGAATCATGTCACATGCTTGGTCACGCCATTGTAATTTTAGTTAATAAAAACCTTCGATAGTGAGCAGGCTATAGTTAATCCAGTATATTATAAATGAAACTAAGTGGGTGGGATAAGAGGAGACAAGGAAATGCAGCACTAACCTTCTCTGAAGACAGTTCCAGCTCAGGTCAGCACCGGCGACTGCTTCTCGTCACAACACGGTCACTGCACTTAGTTTTTGGATTGTAAACCTTGACGCTTCCATAAATATTAATTATTATTATTATGACGCGGAATA
This sequence comes from Pyralis farinalis, assembly GCA_947507595.1. NCBI lineage: Eukaryota > Metazoa > Arthropoda > Insecta > Lepidoptera > Pyralidae > Pyralis > Pyralis farinalis. Next base: position 5,835,762 of record OX382281.1, read on the forward strand.
TGCACAATATTAATTTAATTTATTTTTTCTTCGTTTGTTAGCAGCGGGCGTCGCAAACGGAGGCGGCGCGATGATTGCGCGCGCGCGCTCCTTTTTTTAAGGCACAGTGCGTGCATGTATATAGGTATGGGATTAATGGACAAGGAAATACTGACCATTTTATTTTTCGAATAAATTTATAATATTAGGCGCCACCAATGCTAAATAAGCTTAAAGGCATTTATTGAACCTATTTAGGTTAGGTATCTTATCTGTGAGGCAGCATGTTAGAGTCTTCAACAAATTAAATACAAGTTAATTTGACAATTGCTTTACATTTTCTAACAAAGCACTTTATCGCCTTATTTCACACATAATTATCTTTTTGTGCGTGAAAATAGAAACTGAATTGATTGATAATTTGACTGACATTAATATGACGTAAGACGTGATGCTGTCAAATGACAGCAAATGTTTACATCAGTGACTGCATTCGTAAATCTATACTATTATTATAAAGAGGAAAGATTTGTATGTATGTTATGAATAAACTCAAAAACTACTGGGCCGATTTCAAAAATTCTTTCACCATTAGAATGCTACAATATAAATGATTAACATAGGCTATAAAATATTTTGAAAATAGGGATCCGTATGAAAACTTCGATAATGTGTGAAAAAGATACCAAAAAATCCTTATACCGCGTACGCTGCTGAAACTATTGACAATAGAGCAAAGTAATGTACTACAGTTTTATAGAGGACATCAATATCTACAAAAAAGTCCGCGATACCATATGTCTAACTATTACAGTTACGTCACAATAACTACTTTTTCATGTTAAAATATGCTATAGTAACGCCGGTACAAACTAGGCCACATTATTCGTACCTTGGTATTAATCCTTATCCAAATAAATCATTTCGTATTCAAGATTGTTTCAATGCCTGTAGGTTACTCTTTGAATTAACGAAATCGGACATTCCATTCCAAAGATATTACGGATTTTGTTCTGTGTTTGAATCCCTTGCTTGCGACACCAGCGGCCACGGCGCGTGGCAGCGGGCAGCGCGGCGCACATCTATGAGATAGGTACCCGCGCGGCTCATTCGCGCGCTACCGACATTGAATGTTTTGACTTTTTCATACCACATTTTTTCTGTTCCAGTTAAAATTGGTCATCCGTTGGCGTCTGTCACTTGACAACTGATTGGTGTTGCCAGTGCGGGCGTATATAAATTGCACTTTATTATTTTCTTTTGCTGTTTGGTATATGAAAGTACGTGTACATAGCGTAATCGGAATCGATTCTGTGCTGCTGTACTGTACACTTGGCTGCCGCTTCTTGCCACGTTCCCTACTAGTACGCGTACATAGGTAGGAAATGGAACAAGAGGAGGAGAAACGACGCGTCTTTACCCCAAGAACGGGGCTTCAACGATCGCCTCCCTCCTCAAGCCCCCAACGGAGCCGTGAAACATCGGAGACAAGGAGGAGCGCTGTAGAGAAGCGTCATCTGACTTCTCCAGAGGACCCGGAGCCCCACCGCCTGCGGATTAATGCGCCGGAGGAAACTATAGAGGGAACAGCCCGAATGGAGACACTTGGGGACCCTGCTGGGGACGAGCGTGCCCAACCGCAGAGGCATATGTCAAGGAGTGGTCGAGAGGAGCTGCAGGAGGAGGCTAGCTCGGCTCTCGAGTGCATTATGTCCATAGTGACATCGGACTCGAGGTCGAACAAGCTGAACAAAGGCGAAGTATAGGAGACCTCGGACGCCGGATGCTGGCTGTTGTTGCGACCCTCAACATTAGGCTCGCCGAAGAGGAACTGAGGACGACGAAAGCCCAGCTACTATGTGCTGAAACGAAGGAGCGGGCCGCGATGGCCCAAGCTGATAAGCCGGTGGGGGCTACTGCAGCAGTCGCTTCCGCCCCTGGGTCTTACGCTGCGTGCCTGCGAACGGGAAAGAACACCGAGCGGCCAAAGCCTGCTTCTGGTCCAGTGGTAGCAATCTACCCGGCAACAGGGACAACCGAAATAAAAAGTGCAGAAGGGACGAAGGCTGAGCTCAAGAGGGCTGTGAATCCAGCTCAACACGGACTGCAGGTGGATCGTTTGCGAAGGGTCGGTAACGCTGGTGTAATTGTCCAAACGACATCGCAGGAGGCAGCCGAAAAATTGAAAAGGGCAATTCCACCGACTCTCCGGGTGACCATACCGCAACAGCGGAGGCCGCTGGTAGCATTGAGCGGTGTCGATGTGGATCTCGGCGAGGACGCCCTTATAGAAGCTGTCCACGAACAGAATTTCGGGCAGTCAACATTCTGTACAAAGGAGCAACTTAAGAAAGAAGCGAGGGTCGCTTTCAAGAAGTCGCGTCGTGGAAGCTCCAAAGCAACCGTTATGCTGGAATGTTCCCCCCTATTAAGGGACGAGTTGATAAATCGGGGCAGGATTTACTTGGGCTGGGATGTGGTCTACATCTCGGACTTTGTCAGGGTCACGTGTTGCAACAAATGCCAGATGTACGGGCACCCGGAGAGACTATGCCGAGCGGAGGAACGCATTTGTGGACGTTGCGGTGGCGGTGGGCATGGAGCGGACAAGTGCAACTCAGAGTCGCAGGCCTGCGGGACGTGCAAGCGGTTCAACCGCCCTGCTGACCATAGAACTGCGTCGGCGGAGTGTCCGGCAAGGAAACACGCGGAGGCGCGCTATATAGCCACGGTAAATTATGGCTAAGACCAACTGCCCAAGTTCGAGGAGACGCTGTGAGCGGAGAGTCCTCAGGGTTGGGCAAATTAACCTTGGGGGCTCGGCGTTAGCGACTGCCGAGCTGCCGATGATTGCCAGGGACCTGCAACTGGACATCGTGCTGGTGCAGGAATATTACGCACATCCAACTGACTGTCCAATAACATCAATGGGACCGGAAGCGAAGGCTGGCTTGCTAATCATAAACCAGAGGCTACCCGTCACTGTAATCCGCAACGTCACAACGAGCCACTGCATAGTAGCCTGTATAGACCAGGATTTGTACCTAATTTCGGCGTACTTTCAATACGCAGAGGACATCGAGCGTCACATCTATGGCATCGAAAATGCTTTGGATGCGCTAAGGGGTGCGGCAACTGTTATTGGTGTGGACTCCAACAGTCACTCGCCGATGTGGTACAGCGACAGAAGGCACTTCACCGGCAGGGGACCAGTCCCAGAAAACAGAAGGCAGCAGATGGAGGGCCTTATTAATGCCAGGGGCCTTAAAATCATCAATGTGGAAGGACAACCTCACACCTTCAGCGGCCCTGCCGGTGAAAGTAACATAGATTTGACGCTCACAGTGGGGGACGTCAAAATTGTGGACTGGAAGGTCCACCCTACCGCAAGCTGTTCGGACCATCGACTAATTACGTTTGCAGTGACGGGGAGCAGAGTCGTGGTCGAATCCGAGCGGTTACAGCCCATTGGAGAACCGCTGAGATACCGGGATCGTGGAGTCAGCTGGCCTCGTTTCGAGGCGCTGATCCAACGTAGGATGGGAAGCTTGAATGTAGGCAAGTATGCGGGAGCACTGTGTGAAGACTTTTTGAATGTGGTAATACGAACGTGTGAAGAATGCTTGGGGGTAAAAACCCAGAAGTTTGTAACGGGGTATGCATGGTGGAATGAGGAGCTCGATAACCTCCGTAGAGAACATAATAAGTTGAGACACGCATGGCAGAGAAGACGTAAGAAAGGAGACAGATCCGAAGATGAGGCGAAGAATGAATTTCACGCTGCTCGAGCGCGGTATCGAAAGGGTATGGAGAGGATCCAGCTGGAGTATTTTCGTAACCTGGCCGAGTCTGGCAACAGGGATCCCTGGGGCCAGGCTTACAGAGCCGCAAGCGGGAGGGCTAGGCCTCCCGCTAATGTAATGAACGGCACCAAGTTTGCTGAGAGCCATGCGGGGTGCCTGGAGGGCGCCATGCGCGGCCTCCTGTGTGGGCTGTGCCCGGACGACGACTCGTCCAGGGACTCGGCATATCATAGGCAGGTGCGGCTATTGGCGTCCTTTATGCCCTCGGGCCCAGCCTCTTTCTCTCCGACTCTCGAGGAGGTCGAGACGATGGTGAAGGCTTTGCCTAACACGGCAGCGGGAATCGATGGCGTGGGTGCGAAAGTGTGGAAGCATGTGTGGGCCGCCGCTCCGAGGGAGTTTCACTCGGTTGTGGTGGCATGTGTGACAGAGGGAGTGTTTCCCAACATACTGAAAGATGGAAGACTGATTGTGCTGCCCAAGGGTAACGGCAAACCACTGAGCGACCCAAAAGCGTATCGCCCGATTACGCTCCTCCCGATTTTCGGGAAGCTCTTAGAGCGTATTATTTTAAAATGTGCCCCACAGATATCCAGTGGGATTTCCGAACACCAGCACGGGTTCTCTCCGGGTAAGTCAACAGTAACGGCACTGCAGGAAATATTGAGCACAGTCAGCATGTCTGTTTGCAAGTATGTACAGTTGATATTCCTGGACATCTCGGGAGCGTTTGACAATGCCTGGTGGCCGATGATCCTGCTCAAGGCGAAGAGGGGAGGGTGCCCGCCTAACATCTATAGGATGTTGACGGACTACTTCTCCGGACGCCGCGTGGGCTTGATCGTTGGGGACCGGGTGTTGTGGAAGGCTTTCACCATGGGCTGTCCACAGGGCTCTGTGCTCGGGCCGACGTTGTGGAACGTCCTAATGGATGATCTGCTGCGTCTGCCACTCCCTGATAGGGTTAAAATGGTGGGGTACGCGGACGATGTTACGGTCGTTATAGAGGCTAATTCTAGGGCGGCGATTGAGAAATTGGCAAACGAGGCTCTGAGCATGGTCTGTGCCTGGGGTGACCGGAACAGGCTGGCTTTTTCCTCATCCAAATCGGCAACGATGACGGTGAAGGGGAAGCTTCAGCGTCCCCCAGTGATCAAGCTCGGGCTGGCCTCTGTCGGGAGCGTCACGTCCGCGACCGTACTCGGAGTGGACTTGGACTCCTCGTTGCACTTCGCGCAGCACGCCACCCGTATTGGTGAACGCGCCGCAGCGTGCTTTGGGAGGATGGCGCGAGTGTCCGCTTCATCGTGGGGAATCAGATTCCCAGCTCTGAAGACACTCTATCAGGGAACGTACGTAGCAACATTAACGTATGCTGCGGCGATTTGGTGCCATAGAGTGTGTACGTATGTTTGTCGCAGTGTCGTACTGAGGAGTCAGAGGCAGGCACTTATTCTTTTGACTAAAGCGTACAGGTCCAGCAGCACGGCTGCCCTACCGGTGCTGGCTGGGGTCCTCCCGGCTGACCTGGAGGTAACCCGTGCGGGATACATGGAAGAGGCGCGTAGGAACACGAACGGTCGGGAGTTGAGCAGGCGGAGGCGTGAAATTTGGGAAGCCTCTGTGAGTGAGTGGCAGGCTCGCTGGGAAGCCGAGACCAAGGGCAGAGAACTCTATCGATTTTTCCCGGACGTGTCGGTGAGACTCAGGTCACACTGGGTTGTTCCGGATCATCCTACCTCGCAACTCCTTGGGGGTCATGGATGTTTTAGAAAGCGACTGAATGACATGAAATGTTGCGAGAGCAGCTTGTGCACGTGTGGTGAGAGTGAGGAGGACAGAGACCACGTACTGTGGTCCTGTCCTAAGTATGCGGATCTGCGTGAAAGAATGATGAATGGGATTCAGCGCAGCGAAGTGGTGGCGGGACCGGTGTTTTTCGCGGATCTGGTGTCATCGGCGGGGAACTTTGCGGCCTTCCGCGGATTCGCCCACGCTTGGTACGCCCGCAGAAGCGCGGAGGAAATTGCAGAGAGAGCCCGAGAACAGGAGGAGGGAGAGCGCAACGAGGGAACGGCTACATAAGATTACCCACGAGCGCCTTCGGACAGCAGCGAAGGCGTCTTTGTGTGCGTTGCCGCCCCAGAAGGGGGAGAATGGCCATGGTGAGACATTGTGGAACAGAATGAAATAATTTGTAGGGTGCCAAGCGTTGCCCACGGCACAAAAAGAGCCTCAGAGCAGCAAGTGCCGTGCGCAACTCCCGCGATTCGGCTCATATGACCGAGAGGTCGGTGGAGCCATGGGAAGGTGGTGGGACAATGTTCCAGTTAAAAAGTTCTTTTCAGAAAAGCGTGCCTCAAATCATCACCTTTGTGGCAATCAATTGAAACTCTCAATTTGCGCACGAATATGAGAGCACGTTTAAGTAATGACGGCAACGACAATTTCCCACAAAAATTACTTAAACTTGGAAGCGGAAAATTACCATCTCCAATTGCACATAGCCTCCAAGTATTATTGGATAATGAATTGGCTCAAACTGTTCACAGTCTAGAAATCCTTATAGAGACAATCTATCCCGACATCGAACATCTTAAAGAAAGAAATTTCGATTGGCTCTATTCGAGGGTGATCGTCTTACCGAAAAACAGCTCAGTAAATGAGATAAACAAAATGATCATTGAAAAAGTACCAGGTGATTTTAAATGTTACAAATCTATTGATAACGTGTGCAACGTCGAAGATACAGTGCACTATCTACAAGAATTTTTAAATTCTCTCTATCCCGCCGGCTTGCCACCACACGAACTGAAATTAAAAGTAGGTACTCCCATTATGCTGTTGAGAAATTTAAGCCCTCCCAATATGTGTAATGGCACAAGGCTTTTGATAAAGGAATTACGAGACAATCTGATTATAGCAACAATCATCACCGGTCCCACGGCCGGACAGCTAGCTCACATTCCGCGGATCCCGATGATACCAACAGATTTGCCCATGTCTTTTAAAAGGTTACAGTTTCCTGTAAAGGTATCGTTTGCCCTTATAATAAATAAATCCCAGGGACAAACTTTCTCGATCTTTGGCATCGACCTAAGAGAAGAATGCTTTTCTCATAGCCAATTATATGTTGCACTTTCTCGAGTAGGATTCCTAAAAATCAATATATTTTGTTGCCATCTACGAATACCACAGCCAATATAGTATACAGCCTTAAGGTAGACATATTGGAAACTAAAAAAGTAAAACCTATTAAATTAAATTAATATAAAGTCTCGAAATATATGTTATATATATTAAAATAAATGTAAAAATAAAACTAAAAACAATATAAATAAATAAAAAAGAAACTTTCCGATTGTAATTAGAGTTATGGATAAAAACTAATAAAAAATTAAATACCACTAAGTACGTACCACTTAAAGTAATTTGTCTGAAAAAAAAGCTACTTAAGAAAAACTATTTAAAAAACTCTCTAAAGATACATTTACTCTTCGTTTATCCCAAAATGTTTAAAAAATAAATGTCCACCCGTGCGAAGCCGGGGCGGGCCGCTAGTTGTTAATATTTCGGGTAAATCTTGGAATTTTTAACAAGATTATTCTCATTCCATCTATATTTTACAGCAATGATTTTTAGGTAATATAGTTGCCAAACCAAACCCTCCAATGTGTTATAGATTTGGTTGATATACCCTTCCAGATGCATTGAGCCAAATGATGTATAGATAGCTGCCATTCTCCTTTTGGCATGCCAGTGTCTGGTAAAATGTTAGAACATATTGTAATGTTTATACTTTTTTTTTATTTTAGGTGAAATGGGTGAGGCCCTTTTCTAGGCGAACTCAGCATAGAGAAGGGCGTGACGATAATCTAAGAAAGGGGTCAACAAACAAAGTTTACTTCGAACGCCAGCCACGCGCTTTCCCTAACATTGCCCCGAATAGTCCAGCGATGCCTGAACTTTTAATCTCAATAGGAGTGGAGTAAAACCATTGGAAATCAGATTAATCTTTTATTACTTATGGGGTTCAGGTGTAGCATATTACAGTTTACTTAAATTCAACTAGAAATAGGGCTATAAAGCTAAGTTAGTAAAGTTAGTTGTGTACAATATATTATACTAGTGTTTATTATAGTTTTGTTTTTAATCCAGACACTAAGCCGGATTTGACGGCTACGGATCTACTAGCCCGTCCTACGTATCTACTCTACAAATCGAATCGAATGGGACTCCTAACAACGCCTAATCAAAATGACAGTGCATTACTTCTTGACATATTATAAAAATGAAAACGACGCCGTTCATAATTTGCCGGTGATAAAATTAAAAATACGGTGTCGTGAAGATCGCGTCGCGATGTCCCAGTTCAAATAAACCTCCTTACGCGCCGCCACAGCCCGTCACACTCCACCCACTGCGTTGGCTCGCCGTGGGGCGGAAGTTCAATATAAAATTTTGTCCTTTACAAAGTGCTGGCCTCCATCCTGTGCAGAATCCAGCTAAAACAAGCGACAGGCCATTCCCATTACTACTCGGATCACATCGAAAAACGGCCGCTCATGGGCGGTCCAAGAACACTCACCACTTTGTCTTGGGATCATGTAATCTAAAAATTATTTTAGCGAAATATACCTACTGCCATTTCCAACATAAATTAGGTCACTCCCGACCTTTTTAATCTATCAATTCCCAAAACCAATTTTTATTATCTCATCATGGCAGGATTTAAGACAGAAAGTGCCGGCGTAGGCCATAGTGTCATCACGCTCATCCTTTCTTTTTTTTCAATCAAGTGCCTTTTTTCCGAGGGCAAAGGGTTTTAGCTCATACAGCCCAATTTTCGGAAATTTCATGGGCCGAGAAAATTAATCGTCACAATATTCATGTATCTGTACCACATTTTTAGCAAAAAAGATTTGGTAGTAGTAGTACGATTGGAAGCAGGTCGACAGCACCTTGTGATCCATGTGTTTGTTACAAGTAAAGCAAGCTATTGGAGAGGTCTGTAAGCATGTAGCGTTGAAATATGGTTGAAGTGACAGCGACAGCAGCTGCCTTTCATCTAGCAGGCTATATGTTTCCTATGTGAGTGTTGAACAATAATGAAAGCTTATTGTCATTATCTTAATATTTTGAATTTATGCATTTCTTTTTCAGATTGACATACTGTGTCAGCCGATGGCAGCGTGTTACCTGTGCTACTTCAAGCTGAAAAAGTGCCAGGACTTTATGATGAGGTCTGTGAGGGCCAACAAAGTGCTCACAGAGATATTGCAGGGCGGTGAAATAGTAAGTTGGATATAACTACTATTATATGAATAATCTTAATGCAGATTAAAATTAATCCCTCATCCAAAAATTTTCTATTTGTCTTAAATTTTTTTAAATCTTTTTTAAGTTTTACACAATCAAATCTCGAAACAATTGCAGTAAGGGAGCATTCAATTATTACGTAACGCAATCTGTGGGGAGGGGAGGGGGTGATCTTGTATAACGTTAGGATGCGTTACAGGGGTCCCGCCCCTGTGGTTCGAACAGCTCGTTACGTAACATTGTTTTTTTATATAAAATAAAAAGTAGAGAATAAAAATTCCCAAGTTGGCAACCCTATTCGTTTATCTTTTACGGGGAATCTCTCGATTGTATATAATACTTTATTTTTATTGTGTTCTGCCGAGTTGGCAACGTTTTTCTTTTATGTTTTACGGGGGAACTCGTTTGTATATATGTATATCTTCACGCCAGGTCCCTTGCGGGGTAGGCAGAGAGAACCGAGCGCCATAAGACGCGGTCCTTACCTTTCACTCGCTTCTCTAACATACATAGCTCTTTTCATGCACGCTCGCCGGTTCCTGGGGCTTCTGACATCACCTTCTGATAAAACACGACCAATTTGGTCATGGTAGGTTAGTCTCGGTCTTCGTCGGCTCCTACATCCTTCCACTTTTTCATTGTATATCTGTTTCGTCATTCTTTCGTACTGCATTCTTTCTACATGTCCGAACCAACGGATCATGCCTTTTCTTATCTAAACACTGACACACTCTTTCTCAGACCAACTCTTTTTCTCAGGTCGTCATTACGGACGTGGTCAGCAAGCGTTATGCCACAAATATTTTTTTTTTTTTTTTTCAGCTCTCATTTCAGCTCTCACTTCCATAAGTTAGCGTTGGGATTAGCACCGCATTGTGTATAGCCTGCCTAGCAGTTTATCCAACGCTCCATTCACGCTATTCCCTGCACTCGTCTCTCCACATCAGTGGTGTACCTTCCATCCCTGCTAAACGCGCTTCCAAGATATACAAACTCATCCACTTGCTCCAACACTACATCATCAACCTTAATCCTAGTGTTCGTTCTGGTTGTCTCTCTTTCAAATACCATTATCTTGGTTTTCTTCGCATTCAATTGTAAGCCTTTCTTCATACAATCGTCTTTCTTTGTTGTTACTAGTGTTTGCAGTTCGGATTGTGATTCTGCTATTAATACCGCATCATCTGCATAAAGCAGACAGTTAACCACTGAGTCACCCATTCGCATTCCCACATTCATATTTCTCATTCTCTGAAGACAACTGTCCAGATACAGGATCAATAACCGAGCCGACAGCACGCATCCCTGTCTGACACCAATATTGGTATCAAACCACGGCGATAAGCTGCCGTCCACTCGCACACATGCTGTGCAATCCTCATAGGTAGATGCACAGCACGGAGCAGGTCACCGTCAATCCCATATCTGGGCAAGATGTGCCAGAGATTCTTTCGCACGATCCTATCAACTGCTTTCTCAAGGTCCACAAAATCTCAGAAAACCTTCTGGTCCATAGCCAGATGCTTTTCCACGATGTTGCGGAGTGAAAAAACTTGATCCGTACATCCTCTGCCACTTTGAAATCCCCCCTGTGCTTCAGCAAGTATTCCATCGGATTTCACCCTCATTCTCTTTTCAATCATTTTTCCATACACTTTAGCTGCTAAGCTGATCAAACTGATGGCCTATAAGTTGGCACAGTCCATACGTGAACCCTTGCCTTTATTCAAGGGCACGATGACTGCGTGTGTCCAATCGGTCGGAACCCTTCCGGTTCTGCAGCATAATTTGCTCAAAACCAGAAGGCGTCCGTAACGTAGGTACCACCTAGCTTGATTATCTCAGCTGTTACCATATTGATTCCCGCTGACTTTCCATTTTTCAAACTTCGTATCGACCATTCAATCTCATCCATGCTAATGTCTTCATGGGACGCTGGCACTGCCGAATCAGTGACAGACTCATTCACAGTGCCAGCGTCCTGGACATAATCATACAATGGTCTAAAATATTCACTCCACCATTCTAACACTTCCCGAGTGTTAGTAAGAATGCCACCAGCTTTACATTTTATCTTGTCCATTCCGGATGCCGACGAACCACTCCGAGACTTCTTTAACTCTCTCCAGGAGAGTTTGGTATTAGCCTCGAAGTTCTTCATCAGCCTATCTTCCTCTATCATAACTAGATTCACGCCTCTCTTTCACTAAAGCTTTGGTTTCATTCTTGCATCAACGGCATATTTCTTTCTTCTTCTCTTTCATACTATCACTCTGGTGTAAAGTAATGTAATCAACCACGCTCTCCTCTTTTTATCCACGGAGGATTGAACGTCCGCATCCCACCAGGCATCTCCTCTCAGTGTTCTACGTCTCTTTGCGCATCCACATGCTTCTTTTGCACTGTCCACCATACTTTCTTTTAGAACTTTCCAACATTCGTTTTCATCTGAGTGAAGAAATGTAAGATATGAGGGAAGTTTTCTTCCGAGAACTCTCAACCTGTGGAATGAGCTCCCAGCCGAGGATTTTCCAAGGGACTACAGCTTGGCATTCTTCAAAAAATGCGTGATAAGGATTTTAGAGGGTCGGGAACTCGTGAGTGACACCCCTAGTGTTGCAAATGTCCATAGGCTACGGTGACTGTTTACCATCATTCAGACCGTATGCTTGATTGCCACCATAGTGGTATAAAAAAAAATCTGTATTGTTATCAACGCAAACATAAATGTCTAATACATGAACTGTTATTTTTCAGGAAGAGCAAGAATTTGTTGCCGCGGTAAAACAGTATCAACTGAATGGTCTATGTGTGACTCCCGTTGAGCTCATCAGCATTACAGGCAGTGAAAACAGCTTGATAAACGAGGAGATCAAAGAGGAATGTTTCTCATCACAGTGCACAGGAGAAATGGACACTGACAGACTCCCACTTGTGGAACGTTTCAAGTTTGAGGACTCTGAACATGAAGATATTATTGAGAGTCCAGCACTGGAGGATATGTATAACACTGAGAGTGGGGAATTGATAAATGAAGGAAATGTAAAACAGGAGGCGTCAGATGGAGCCGTCGATGTTGAGAGACAAGAATTGATAACTGAAGAGAATATCAAGAAAGAATTAGAAGAAATAGAAGATATCTATATTGTGGTGGTAGTAATACCTGAAGGAAGTACAATGCAGGAGGAGTTAGAAGGAGCACAACTGAATGAGGACAAGAAGGCAGAAGGTAACAGTCACTGTATGAACACTGCTTTTACACACACTTATTGCATTTATCTGCCACATTTAACTAACATTTTCGAATCTCAATGACTTAGTTTTAAAAATGTAAGTGTACACAGCCATGTCTGCCACAGTGTAATGATAGAAAGTTATTAAGAAACATACACAAATTATTAGTTTGTAGTCTATTATAATTCTGAGAAACAAAATACAGTGCAGTAGCTGGCTTTTCATATCATCATTTTTTTTATCTGCACATGAGACACACCATATTGTTATTTATAAAATTGTGTACACAAATTTCTACCTTAACAGTATCACCAACACCAACTGTGATCATCGTCGGTTTTGATTGATGACAATGTAAACTCTTGTAATTACTGTTCACCGGTATACTGTCACAAATTCAATGTAATTCTCATGTAGTGACGCCCCATAATACAGGCCGAGCCTAGTGTGGAGTCATAGTAATACCGTGTTCTTATGTTTAACCTACGTGTGACCTGTTGAAACCTGGTGGTACCGTTACTCCATATATGTGTCATAAGCGAGTGCCATATATGGCAGTCGGGACTCGACGGGTTAATAAAGATTACTTACATAAAATGAATGATTTAACTCTCTACAGGTGCCACTGCGGCTGAAGAGGCCAAAGAAAAACACGCGGACAAGACTCAAGATAGAAGAACAATGACATCAGACGACGATAAAGTTCTAGAAAATCCAAGAATGTGTAGGGCAGTTACGCATAAAGAGACAACCAACAGAAACTTTAGCCCTTGCATATTACGGTGCGATAATAAACCTGCGAATAATAGACAAGAGTCAATAAACACATCTGTGTATACCGTGATAAACAAAACTAAAGTGAGTGTTAACAGTGATCGTGACTGCGCTAGTACTAACACAGATGTCGGCAACAGCAACAGTAAACAACTGAAGATGGATGTTTGTAATGACGGTTCACGAATATTTACTAAGGAGGATTATTCAAAGAGAACTGATGAGAAACCTTTTGAATGTAAGATATGTAAAGTTAGATTTAGTCAAAAGGGTCTTTTAAAGACTCATTTAATGACACACACTGGTCAGAAACCCTTTGAATGTGAGATATGTAAAGTTAGATTTAGTAAAAAGGGTCATTTAAAGACACATTTAATGATACACACTGGTTTGAAACCCTTTGAATGTGAGATATGTAAAGTTACATTTAGTCGTAAGGATACTTTAAATTTTCATTTAATGACACACACTGGTCAGAAACCCTTTGAATGTGAGATATGTAAAGTTAGATTTAGTCGGAAGTCTACTTTAAATATACATTTAATGACACACACTGGTCAGAAACCCTTTGAATGTGAGATATGTAATGTTAAATTTCGTCATAGATGTAATTTAAAGTATCATTTGATGAAACACACTGGTCAGAAACCCTTTGAATGTGTCATATGTAATGTTAGATTTAGTCATAAAAATAGTTTAACATATCATCTTATGAGACACACTGGTCAGAAACCCTTTGAATGTGAGATATGTAAAGTTAGATTTACTGAGAAGGGTAGTTTAAAGAAACATTCAATGACACACGCTGGTTTGAAACCCTTTGAATGTGAGATATGTAAAGTTACATTTAGTCGTAAGGATACTTTAAATTTTCATTTAATGACACACACTGGTCAGAAATCCTTTGAATGTGAAATATGTAATATTAAATTTAATCGGAAAAGTAGTTTAAAGAATCATATACTGACACACACTGGTCAGAAACCCTTTGAATGTGAGGTATGTAAAGTTAGATTTAGTCGGAAGTGTAATTTAAAGAGACATACAATGACACATATTGGTGAGAAACCGTTTGAATGAGAGTTATGTAAAGTTAGAATTAGACAAGTTTTTCAACTCGAGACACAGGTTTTGAAGCTGATTTATATGAAATTAGATTTATCCGGAAAGATCACTTAATAACACCGTCAAGGGAGACTGACTCTCCCTTGGAATAGTACATATGTCAATGCAGGTCCAAGACGAATCATTATGAATGCGACATATCACCATAGAGATTTAGAATTTCAGGAGCTCCCTGACGTCGTTACGCGTGCCAGTCTATTTGAACACACACGTTAAACTGCACCATGTTCCGATCTTAGTCTAAATCGCTGTGATCCTGCTAAAACAGGCGAAGCAGTGTTTTTGTTGCGGCTAAGAATTACTTCGGCGTAAGGAATTGTCGGTCGGCGGAAGGCAACATTGTTGTACTTTGTGGAAATTTTTGAACCAAGTTTGCGTCGATCCCTATTAATTGCAGCCTCGATTTCTATGTCATAAAATATTTCAGTTCGTATTTGTTCACATCTGACCTTCATGAGATTCTGCGTGTGAGTCGACACTTTTGGATTATTTTAATAATAATAATACTTTATTAAAAAAGTGGTTACAATGGATTCCATTTTCCTTAGTTCCCACGCTAGGGGCAACTTGACAAATTTAGTTTGACTTGTAACACATTTGCGATACCTACATAGGAAATTTGTTTGATTACAATTCAATAGTTAATAGATTCAGGCGTTATTTTGCGAAAGTCAAATTTACATGCAATTTGATCTAACCTGCTTTGTGTGCTTCCGCCACCAATTAGTTCATGCGGCCTAGCGCCGGCCGGCACCCACCCACTACTGTTAGTACGTGCAACATGCCGACGCCGCCATGGCTGCTCCGGTAGTCTCTGCCTCGGCTGTTGCGGTCGTCCGCCATCTGGAACAGAATCCGCATGCCACCACTGGCAGACTGACAACGCAGCGACGACCAGGCCAGTCGTGGCAGCGACGGTGTGCTCTTAACTTCGTAATCGTTGACAACAAGAACAAGAGATCATGGCACGAGATGGACAGAGCGTAGACTTCATCGTAGTTTCTTGTCATAACTCCTGAAGCCCCGCTTACAATCAGGTGATCGTTCTAATGTTTTGGAATTCTCAAGAAAGTGTTAGTTGTTTTTCAAGATAAACGTTCTGACCCAATAATGAACTCAAAAATTAATTAGATCTGTACAAATGTACACCTGTTCTATAAATAATAATAAACATTACATACAATTTTTTCGAAGGGGCCTTTACGCATTGGATCCTTATCCCCGCGCACGCCTATCAAATGACTGGAGTTAATATCCGTGATGGAAAGAAATACAATAATAATCCTTTATTTCATACACTGAATATCCATACCATACAAGCATGCGACTTTATGCAATTTACATAGGCCTAATGCAGTTGGTAATATGTAAGTGTATGTGTAATCTAACTTAATGCATGATAACCTAAACTAGAAGAATATATATATATATATAAATATATGTTGTCCATATGAAAGGAATTTTATTTACTCTTTAATTAATTATATTTGAATGTGCCATGTACAATATGGACATCTGAAATTTAACTTAGTTTCCTATTAGTTGTGTCTGGAAGCGACTGTAAGAATAAATATATTATTACATTCTCTTTATATCAGGTTGTATATTGTTTTGTCATACCTTCCTGATAGGTTTAGGTTAAATCAGATGGCGCTCTTTCTTTCTTTTATCTATTGTCTTTGAAACAGACTAGATTATGGACTCCGCGGTTTTTGGCCTGCAAAATTACTCGAACACACGCCCTCTAGCTCTGTCGATACACTCATAAGTGTTGCAACATTTCGATAATGGCATCATAAAACCCAAAAGTGCATACTAAGGGCGCTTTCAATTTAGACGTTTCGTGTCGGACCGCTGCCGCACGTTTACCGTGCCGCTAGTTATAACCCACTGCCGTGCCGCTGCAGTACGGTAGCAGTCCGACACCAAACGCCTAAATTGAAAGCGTATCTGACTGCCGTGCGTTTGTATGCTAGTGATGTTTTAAATTTATTTGGCAGGAGTTAAGCCTGGTGGACTCTGACGAAGAAACATTACTGTTAGTGCTCTTGTTGAAAAACATCAAACATAAACAAAAACGACGCCCCCGTAAAAGAGCATCACCGATGTTTTCGTTAATATGTAATTTTGGTGATTTCCATAATCTTTACCCTAGCTTAAAACAAGATCCAAGCAATTTTTTTAATTATTTAAGAATGTCTATAGAATGTTTCTATGAATTACTTGAATTAGTTAAAAGTAAAATTCAGCGGCAAGATACTATATTCAGACACACTATATCAGCTGAAGAAAAACTACTGATAACATTGAGATAAGTAAATTAAACAACTTATATTTTATATTTGTGATATTATTTATACTTACTATAATTACATCGACCAATAAATGTAGATGTATCGTTTGCGACAGATATTGTTCAAGCTATCTGTGTTTTACATAATTTCTTACAACGTGACTGTGGCGAAATGTCTAATAGTAATTGTGGATGGTTGGCGCCAATAACAATTAAGGCAAAATTGTTATTTCAACAAGTGTGGCTCGAAAACATGAGTTGGGATGACGAAGTATCCACTGACATTCAAGAACAAAGGCTCCAAATCAGAGAAGACTTGCGGAACATTGATAAAATAAAAATTGCAAGATGGCTAGGAGATGATAAATCCCATCCGGAGCTACACGGCTTTAGCGATGCATCTGAAAGGGCATACGCTTGCATTATTTACTTAAAAACAATTAATAACAATGGTATGCCACTTATTAACATTATTGCTGCAAAAACAAAGCTCGCACCTCGGGCAAAAACGCTGACATTGCCACGTTTGGAATTGTGTGGAGCTGTCTTACTCTCAAGACTTATGAATAAAATAATTGACGTTATGCCGAACGGAAAATGCATCCCTGTGTACGGGTGGACCGATTCTCTCGTGGTATTGGGTTGGCTTCAAGGAGAACCGTCACGCTGGAAGGTTTTTGTTGCAAATCGAATAAAGGGAATTGTTGACACTATTGCACCGTCGTGTTGGAGACACGTATCTTCAGCAGAGAACGCTGCCGATTGCGCGACGCGAGGATTGACTACATCGCAGTTACTGCAACATAAGCTGTGGTGGGAAGGTCCAGTATGCATCAAAAATGTCACCCCTGAAAACGCTGAGAAGATTGACATACCTCAAATTGAGATGAAGAAGTCGCATCAAATATGCACCACACAGATAGTGACAACCAATTTTATAGAAGAAATTTTAAACAAACACAGCTCCATGACTCGCGCTATTCGAATAATATGCTACATGACACGCTTTATTAAAAATGTATGCAATAAAATAAACAAAGGAAAAAAAGGCAGCGTACACACTGACCTCGACATTCCAGTGTATGACAGCTATTTATCATGTAAGGAAATTGAAGATGCATATTTACTTGCCATAAAGATGACACAACTTCTGGAATTCCAGAAAGAAATTGACATGTTAAAACAGAAGGGGAGAGTAGCATCTCAAAGTAAAATATTTAAACTTAACCCCTACTTAGATGACAAGAACATACTAAGAGTTGGCGGAAGGCTGCAGTACTCTGACTTGACGAATGATGCAAAACATCCAACTATTATTCCAAAAAAATCGCGGTTGACAGAATTATTAATACAGCAAGCGCATTTGACAACGCTCCATGGTGGACCTAGCCTTACTTTGGCACTGTTGCGTCAAAGATATTGGATACTCGGCGGAAATAAAACAATTAAAAGCCTTCTTCGTCATTGCATTACATGTTTTCGATTCAAGAAACACAATCCAAGTCAAATTATGGCAAACCTACCGAAACCGCGAGTAACACCATCAAGGCCTTTCACGCACACAGGGATAGACTTTACTGGCCACGTGGAGCTGAAAGCAAACAAAGGTCGAGGAATAAAAACCACAAAGGGGTACATTGCTATCTTCGTGTGCTTCGCAACAAAAGCGGTGCACCTGGAACTTGTGTCAGACTTGAGTTCTTCCACGTTTCTGGCTGCACTGAAGAGGATGTGTGCACGAAGAGGAACTCCCAAGCATATCTACAGCGACAATGGCACCAACTTTGTGGGAGCAGCTCGTATTCTGAAAAAAGAATATGCAGAATTACAATCAATTATTAACAAAGAGCTGTTGCATATAGTGAATGAACTCGGAATTACCTGGCATTTTAATGTTCCGGCTTTTCCTTCTGGAGGCGGTTTATGGGAAGCTGCCGTTGCAAGATCTAAATTTCATCTGAAACGTGTGATTGGTGAGCAAAGGCTTACCTTTGAAGAGTTTATCACGCTACTTACCCAAGTGGAGGCATGCCTCAACTCCAGGCCGCTGTACGCCTTGACAGAAGATCCTGAAAATGAATTTTTGACACCTGGTCACTTTTTGATCGGAAGCTCTCTGCTCTCTCCACCTGTAACAGAAAATAATCCGATGCATACTCACACTAGATGGCAGTTGGTAGAGAAAATGCAACAAGATTTCTGGAAGAGATGGTCAAATGACTATTTACAACAACTGCAGAAAAGAAGTAAATGGCATCACCCTACAGAGAACTTGAAGAAAGATGACATCGTGCTCATAAAGGACGAAAACTTACCGCCTGCGAAATGGGCACTGGGAAAGGTCATAGAAACTCATCCTGGCCTTGATGGATACGTCCGGGCTGTGACACTGAAAACTAAAATGGGAGAAATGAAACGCCCTATCCTGAAACTGGCGCGCCTGCCGCTGGTTGACAAATCCGATGACACCTGCAAATTTCCTGAAACAAAGCCACACATTATTGATGAATCTACGGGAAAAAACGTTGACACCCACAACCGACAAAGAACAAGTCGAAGACCTCGCAAACTCAAACGCAACTTTCTCGTGTGCACACTTTTGGCTCTAATGACAATGCTCACTCCTACTGTGCAGCAAGAAGCGATGATAAATTTGCACACCTTGAAGAACAATAATACACTCTATTTTGACAGTGTCTGACGACGTTAAGATTATTCAAGATCAGTGGAAATTACTCATTTACTACAACATGACATCTCACTGGGAAAACATGAATAGCATTGAAACGTACGTTCAGCTGGTCTCCCAACTATGCAACCATGACACTGTCTGTACACCCATCGTTATGCAATTCGAGCACGAATTAAACGAAATACGTCACTATAATGACGTGTTGTTATACAACAAACGAATGGGAAACAGTCACCGCCGTAGAAGAGGCTTAATTAATGCTATCGGAAACGTCGCTAGCGCTCTGTTTGGGGTACTAGATGACAAATTTGCTGAAAGATACGAACATAACATAGAAACAGTGAAACAACGAGAAGATCATTTATTTACTTTATTGCAAAATCAAACTTCAGTGTTAGAAGCAGAAAATAATATTCTAAAAAGAAACGAAAAGGTTATGAATAAACAGTTTGCTGCTATCAATTATAATATAAATGCGATGTCTGCAGAAATGAGTCGCATTACAAATATGACCAGAAATGCATTGCAATCTTTCTACATCGTTACATCTTTGGTCACCGCAGATGTTGTCATTTCCAACTTTCGTAGGATACAAGAATCCCTGATTGACACAGTAACTGATATTTATCATGGCAGATTAAATGTGCATTTATTGCCACCGGAACAATTACAAATGCAACTCAACTTTATATCAGGACATCTACAGGATGATGTAATTCTTCCATCCGACAGTATACAAATATTATATGGATTATTGCATATAAGAGCGAAGGTGACAAAAAGGTTCCTCATAATGGAAACTAAGATACCATTGGTGAGCAGAGATCAATTTGAATTGGCCAACATAATTGGTATCCCCCAAAAGGTTGGGTGTAATACAGTCTACACCTCACCGGAGTCAGACTATCTCGCCATCGACATGAAAAAGGATGCTGCAATCCCAATGACAGAAAATGATGTTCAATCTTGCATTTACTTAACTAAACAACAATTACTGTGTCCGTTGAATCATCCTATATATTCATTAGCAATTGGCGAGTCCATTTGCAACTTGAGACTGCAGATAAGCAACAATAACAAACCATTCTGTCGGACTGAAACAAAGCCGTGCACCGACAGATGGATCAAGTTACATGCGCCGGACACCTGGCTGTACTACTGTTGTGCTGAGTGTGCAGTTCGCGTGCTCTGCGAGTCTGAAGTGATAACAAAACAGCTGAGCAACACCGGACTCCTCACTCTCAACCAAGGCTGCACATTAAAGGGAAATTCGTTTATCATCCATACTCAACATGAATATACAAATCATATTTATATACAACAAAACCTGCACATAACTACTCCCAAATTATCAGCATTGAATGACATAATGAACACATCTTTACCAAATATAGACAAGTTGGAAGATCACAGTCAAGAATTTGTAAGCATTCAACAGAAAATTGACATTCTTAAAACCCAGAAATTGGAAGAATTTCACGGATATGACAATGGTCATTACACCATCACATATGTGATATTGGCATTGACAACCATAGCTGTCCTGACACTTATTATTATCCAAGTGAGAAGATGCCATTTAAAAAGGAGACTTAGAGATAGCGGGTTGAAACCTGAACCAGTAGACATTAAGGAAACTACTACGTGCAATAAAGACGTGCATCAAGGACAGTCGTTTGACATTTTCGCCTACCTGACATCACCTGACAAATACATGTTTTTGGGCAAAGTGCAGCCCTTTACAGTAATCTTTTATTCAAGACAGGCAGATAGATCAGGTGGTTCAAAATGAACAGAATTTGACAGCAACATCAGTTCGTGATAAATTTGCAGAATACTTTGTTAACGATGGACAATTATCATGGCAAAATAACAAAATTTGATTTAAATAAATTTTTCACAGATACCTTCCGAAGCATTTTTTGTTTCCGTGCGATTACTGTGTTTGTCGCATTTGGAGTTCCATATAGCAGGACGTATTTCAATTTCATTTATAAATTTTTATTAAATTTAATTTTAATTATCATCCAATTTAAGCAAATAATAAACATGAAAATTCGATGAAATTAGCTCTCACGTTTAGTCACCGCACTATTCAACAGCGAAATGAACACGTGGAGCCTGCGACGTTGCTGTCCTGTCGTCGAGCGTTCGCGGTACCGACGCCGCACTGTTGCCGCACCGTGCGCTTTGTATGAACACAAACGTCCGTCCGTGCGCCATACGACAAACGCACCGCTTCGGCACTGCAGCGGTCCGACACGAAACGTCTAAATTGAAAGCGCCCTAAAATATCATGGATAGATTCAGGTGTTATTTTGCGAAAGTCAAATTTACATGCAATATGATCTAACCTGCTTTTTGTGCTTCCGCCATCAATTAGTTCATGCGGCCTAGCGCCGGCCGGCACCCACCCACTACTGTTAGACGTTAAACGTAAGAATAACATGCTACAAGCATTTTACTCTTACGATTAACGTAATAAGCCTTGATATGTTTTTACTTGTCTTGTATGATATTCTGCCGGTTCTTACACATGTACTTAACTTTTCCTTGACATCAAATATCTATCCGATGGCATGGAAAAAGGCTTACGTTATTTGTTATCCTAAAGTAACTAACCCTTCTTCTCTTTCAGAGTATCGCCCTATAGCTGTTCTTCCTATCCTCTCTAAACTATTAGAAGACGCTGTCCACAAGCAACTTCATTCATATTTAATTTCAAATGATCTTCTTTCTGGATTTGGTCCCTCACATAGTACTGTGGGCCGATTCTACTAAAAACTGCAACTGCACGTTTGCGCTTGTCAGTTGAGTCGTGCAGGAACAGTGCAGTCACAACGTACGTATTCTACTAAAATCGCCTGCACTGCAACGCTTGCAAAGCTGCACTGCAAATGCACTGCAACTGTGCGTGTACTGCAACAAAACTATTGACTGGAATGTTACCATGTTCGTCAAAATCTTTGCTACAGTTGATTGAACGCTTATTTATATCCAATCATGAGCTAAAAAAATGTATTTAAAAAAATGTAAGTGTCAAGATGTGAACGTCACAATTATTTAAATGTCATTGATGAATGTTATTTGGCTTCTTTCCGCGCTTTTAACGAGTGACATTGTTGTTATACTTGCAATTTATACAATTAAATATAAAATTAGATTTATATGGCAAATTCGATAGTATTTTGTAACATAAGTGCTAGTAAAATTATACAGTAATGAAAAAACTCAAATATAACACGTTTATGCACATTTTTGAAGACGTGAATAAGTTCATCCAGAAAACCTTGTAAAAATCACTATCGTTTTACGGGTGGTATTTTAAATGGGTTGATTGGGTCTGGGTACCCTTTCCAAGTATTTTTCAGCACAGTTCCTGAAGCTAGAACAGAGAATTAAGATTTTCAAATGGTTCTAAACTGAAGACTTGGCTGTATGGGCTAGATCCCTTTGCCTTTCCCCTCGGGGATAAAAAGAACCACAAAAAAATTAAAGTTATTTTTTGTATTCGACCCTCCCCCTTATCTTTATGTAAATCAAAACTTTATAAATTTTATTTACCTACCACCTTTATTTCCGAGATGGAGAAAAAGACTTGTTCCCTAGAACAATTTGAAATTATTGTCGAGTTCATGGAGCGGCACACAGATTTGGCCCTGGGCAGGTGCAAATCTAAAGAAGGCCGAGCGCTTTCATTTAGATTGTGGACAGAACTGGAGGGTATGCTCAATGCTGTGCATACCTCTCAATCCTCGGAGAGGACGGCAAAGGAGTGGGCGAAGGTAAATTTGTGAAAATTACCTTGATTATATATTATTTGGTATGCCTTTTGCGAATAGTTACTAAATTTTCCAATACTTTTTCAACTATTTTATAATTTTTTTATTGATGGAACTAAACCTTGTCTATAGCTACTTAACAAAAAAATGAAATTCAGTTGACAAGCAAAAAATATATATAATGTTGATGTTATTGCAGTATTACACAGATTATAAGGCCCGCCTTAATGGCAAAATAAAGGCCAGAAATGCGTCACGAATGCAGACAGGAGGTGGACAAGGTGACAAAATCGTCTTGTCTCCTCTTGAGTTGAGGTTGGCGGCGGTGTTAGGACACCAAACTGAGGGAGAACCATCTCCTCTTCAGCAGGCGAGGCAGGATCCGATAGTAAGTATTCCATATTCATTAAAATAGGCAAATTATAATAAAATAATAATCCTGCCCCAGTTGACAATGCAGTTTTTTTTCTGTCAGTACTAAGAAATGGGAACACTCTTCAGCTTATTCTGTTTTCACTTCTCTAATAACACTGCTGAATTTCTAATTTAACAATAAGTTTTTGAGAGGTGCTTCATATTACATGACTGTATGCTTGCTGGTTAAGTGGCAAAGTATGTGTATTTGTGTCATAGTACTTGGTAACTTCGGGTACCTTGTGGGTTTTAATGATTACTTAAAGAATTTCTTGTTGTAGTAGTATCTTATTATAGAGGTCTTATAGATACTAAAATAAAACTAATACACAAACATTTTATTTTCAGATCGATTTGGAACTTCAACAGCCAGTGCCGCAGGAAAATGAAGAAGTATGTTGTCATTTTAAAACTAGTGAATATTAAATAGGATACCACGAGTTTCTAAATTATTATTTTTTGTTTGTTCACAGAGGAATGCAGAATTTGTTGTAGAAGAAGAAATGTAAGTAGCTCGTTATTCAATACAATTATGCACTTAATGTTTGCCACAAACTATTCTTAAATTACTGTTTTTTTCATATCAGAACCCATGAGACACATCAGATGGACGATGAGGAAGAAACAAGTTTGAATATAACCATGGATCCAAATAGTGGTGGTCGAAGCATTACCCAGAGGTACAAAATTTTGTAAATATTTAGTTAAAATATATTCACATATGGATCATTTATACTTTTTTATTATTAAATTAAAAATAAAGTGTTTTATTATTACAGACCTTTGAATCAAAGCCAGCAGGCATTAATTGAAATGGGACAATTGCAGGCTCAGGCCAATAATAGAATGGCAGCAGCATTAGAAAGTTTGGCTGCAGCCAATATTAACATGGCAGCGGCAATGGGTTTAATGGCCCAAAGTAATGACAGAGTGGCAGGGGCCATTGAAACTATCGCCACAGCAATAACAGAGTTGTCTGTAACTATGAGGGCATATATAGAAAATCAAAATTAATAGTAAGTATTTTAATATACATTAGTATAACCAAAGACAGTACAATACACTAGGTACATTTTATTATTATTTTCATCATGCATAGCTTCTTCACAGCAGCATATTTAACTTGAGTGCCAGAATAATTATCATATGAACTGCAACAGAAAACAAGTTTGTTTTTGTTAGGTGCTCGCTGAAAGCCAGCCTTTTTATTCATCAAATTACCTTAGCGATTCTGTCTCCATAATCGTTCCACAAGCGCCTGACGGGCAGCTCTGCCTTGTTCAAGGTCAGAGTTTTGAGGACGTCTTTGATTATTCTGTACATTTTGTACATCATTACGTATTTCACTACCCAAAATTTGCAAATTTATTTGTAAATTCCTCTCTTGGCGAGCTTCTTGCTCTGTTAAATGGGGTACAGGTAGACGCGCCCTATTTGTTATGTTATGTAACACACAACATTCATTGATAATATTAGCTGCATGGGCTGGGTGGTAATGGAGCTCCCGTGCTGCTAATAAACACCTGAAATTTTTTTATTTACAGTGGAAGAAAGAAATTGGTCATCAATCTTCAAACCAAAAGAAGACTGAAAAATTAGTATAAATAAAAGAATTGAATATTGAATTATAATTTTATTATCTCTATAACCTTGGACCTTACAAATAGACATCAGGAAAACTCAACAACAGTTAATTTTTTGATATTATTTTTTAATATGCAACGTCGGGAGGCAAACAAGCATAGGGCCCACCTGATATAAAGCAGTTACCATAGCCTATGAACATAGGTAATACATTAAGTATCGCTCGTACGATACCACCTCTGCTGCTCACACAGCAACTCCTTAGAAACAACGACCCTTCAGAGTGTTGATGGTTTGCTGTGGTCTTTGTGAGGTGCTTCCCCAAACGGACTGCTTTGATGTGCCCTCTTAATAATATAGATATGTTATATCTATTTGATTGAAATATGGATAATTAACAAGAAATATCTGGATGGTTACCGGAATCTAGATTTTAAAACCCCAATACATCTCTCGACTGTATTCCTTGCAGTAACTTGCATCTGGTAATAGAGGGCTTCTGGTGTGTTTGGTGCTGCATTTGTGATAGGCGTCATCATAGTGCGTCGTAGGGGATAACCACTGTCGCCTTAAATATGATATTATTATTAAAATGTTACATGCCAAATAAGTAGACACTGCGTCTGATGTAAAGTGATTACTGTAGCCTATTAACACTTGCATGCAGCTATGAAGGAATATGTTGTCATCCCATGCTGCTAATACAGGAACTCAAGAGCCCACTCATAAACTCTGACTTATTTGGTTGTGGTATTCTTTTTGATTCAAGGTATATACTCAGTAGAGTTTTCCCATCATCCCATTACCCATTTCATTACTATTGTGTTCCAACTCTCTTAAATAAATGTTTATTGATACATGTAAAGACCCATAAATAATCAACTGTATAATTCCTTTTTTACTCACCCAAAAAAAACAGATGATCACCTTGTTCATAAATGCCCTCCAAATATTGCCTCAGTGGGTGATAATTCCAAACTGAGGCATCATGTGCAGCACCGGGATTACTTGGGTCTACACACAGGATGTTGAGGTTGACATCACATATCTGTAAAATATGTATAATTAAATGTGTTACGGTATGTTTAAGATAATTGTGGCCATGTTTATGGCTGTAAATAGAGAATACACATATCAAGCAGTAGATACAGGACAGGATGATAAATAAATGAAGGTAATTGTATATTTAAATAAACTTACTAGCATTACATTTAAGGAATGATAACCCTTACGGTTAAAATACCGTTCCTCATGTTCATGAGGTTTAACAAGAGCCACATGGCTTCCATCAATTGCCCCTATTATGCCAGGGATTTAAAATTTTTGATAGAATCTGAAAATATGATAACATGAAATGCCCTTTATATGCATGTGATGATAGGACAAAATAAAAAGTAGCTAAATAAATATTCAAAATTTTACTTACTTACCCAGTTTTAATGTTCTGTCTTTCTTGTCTGTTTTGTGGAAATCGCACAAATTGTCGAAACACAGTAGGAACATTTAGAGCTTCAACCACTTGTCTCACAGCCCTTGAGACACTGGGCTGGGAAATTTGGTGGAACTTGCTTTGTCCTACCAAGGTTTGGTATGATCCCACTGCAAAAAATGCTAACGCTGTCAGAATCTAGAAAAGTAGATAAGATAGTATTAAGTATCTTTAAGAAACATATGGTCATGCAGTCATGCATACTTTGATTTTTATTGACAAACCGTCAGATCTTGCTTCCTCCTGTAAATGAGGCTTCAAAACATTAATTAGTTCTACTACTAGGCCTTTAGAGAGTCTATATGTTTTTATAAATGCTGTCTCCGAAAGGCAAACGAAGGGGTCGGGCACTACCGCCCTTGGCTGGCGGCGTAGCCGTATTTGACGTTGAGGGGCTTCTTCCTCGTTCTCCTCCTCAAAATTCTCCCACAGAAGTCCAAACATCGTTTCACTATTTGATTTTAAACAGTAACTTAAAATGTAAAAGTTGCTTAGGATCAACGTTAGGAAAACTGCAGATAAACTCCTTCAAAACTTCTGTCATCGCTATACAAATGTCAAAACAATTTATCAGAATACGATTATATTGCAGGAAACGTGCAGTTGCAGTGCAGGTTTTTTACAGCAGTTAAATGTGGGAAAAGTGTTTTTATTTACTTTTCCATACAGTACTTTGTTGCCCGAGGCGGAAAATGCATCTAGGTATAGATTAAATGATAAAATGCATACATTGACATTATATGATGACAAATTTCATATACTTGACATAAATATATTTAATAATAAACATTATAATTTGACAGAAGATAAATTTTATCTTAGCAATTTTTATAAAAGACAAATAGCAGATTCGCTATCATATTGTTTTAAGAAACCAGCCAAAAGTTTGGCTAACAACCCTGCTTCTTTTGAGCAGTTAGATAATTTGACATTATGTAATGGTACCTTGGAAGGTATTCCAAATTCTTTAAATTAGGTTACAAGACAATAGAGTTATACTCTGGCAATGTAAATAGTAATAATAACAATATTCAAAATGAAACTAAAAGTAATAATAATACAATATCCCCATCAATTGTAAATTGTCAAGAATATAGAAAGAATAATAATTGTATCAACCTGGTGCACCAAAACATTCAGGGGATGATAGGAAAGGAGTTAGAATTGGAGTTGTTTATGAATTGTAGCAATATTGATATTATATGTCTAACTGAGCACTGGCTAAAACCCCATCAATTCATTTTCAGCTTCAATAACCACCAGGTTGCAAGCTCATTCATCAGAGATAACTGTATACATGGTGGCTCCTTAATATTATTAAATAAGTTGCTTAAATTTAAAGAAAGGTGTGACATTGTGAGCCTCTCTGTTGAGCGAGTTGTAGAGATTTCATGCATTGAATTGGAACGATTCATTGTTATGAACCTGTATAAACCTCCTAGCACGCCCTTTGAAACATTTTCAAATATCATGGAGGATGCCTTAAATAAATTATCTAATAGCCATAAAACTGTTATAATTTGTGGAGACTTTAATATAAATATCTTGGAGAAAAATACTGTTACCTACAATTTTTTAAATTTATTTAAATCAAACAATTTGCATCATATTTTTACAGAGCCAACAAGAGTAACTGCTACAATACAAGTGCTACATGTATTGATAATATATTTAGCAATGTAAAACCTTCATATCAATCTATAATTAATAAAGTTCAGTCAGACCATTCAGGTCAATTGGTTTCATTTCCAAATTCTTCAAAAATACAAAGAAAGCAAATAAATTATATACCATTTAGTAAAAGCCGCTTAGAAAGATTTAAGTCTAATATAGCAGAAAAAATTGTATTGTTGCCCTATCACGGTACTCCGGACCACTTGTACAGTTCATTATTTAGCTTAATTACTAGTGAATTTAATGCAATCTTTACTCCAAAACAACTGTCTGTAAGTGACCGTATGACGTTCAGTGATTGGGCAACTCCTGGTATTTACAAAAGTCGGAATAAATTGTATGAACTTTATGAAGAAAGGACCTGTAATCACAATCCGACTTTTCAAGAACTTGTAAAAACTTATGCTAAAATATTTAAACGAGCCTGTTCCAATGCTAAGTCTATATATTTAAGAAATAAAATTAATGGTTCAACAAATATTATTAAATCTGTTTGGAATATGATAAATAATGAGACGGGTAGAGCGAAAGTACGTAGTCGAGACTTTCAGTTAAAGATAAATGATATAGATATCAAAAATCGGCCAAGTACGAGTCGGACTCGCGCACGAAGGGTTCCGTACCACTATCTATAAAAACGGCAAAAAAAAACACGTTTGTTGTATGGGAGCCCCCCTTAAATATTTGTTTTATTTTAATTTAATTATTTATTCTTAAAGTGAATATATAACTAAATATTCTGTGAATATTTCAAGCGTCTACCTGTTGCCGTTATCAATATCGAGCAAAAAAATCACGTTTGTTGTATGGGAGCCCCCTTAAATATTTATGTTATTCTATTTTTTAGTATTTGTTGTTATAGCGGCAACAGAAATACATCATCTGTGAAAATTTCAACTGTCTAACTATTACGGTTCGTGAGATACAGTCTGGTGACAGACGGACGGACGGACGGACGGACGGACAGCGAAGTCTCAGTAATAGGGTTCCGTTTTACCCTTTGGATACGGAACCCTAAAAATGATGTAGAAATTGCGACTGAGTTTGAAAAATATTTTTCTAACATTCCTCTTATTACTACGAGAAATCTTAGGTCTTCTTCTATAGCTGCTGAACTCGTTCTCAAACAGAGCGTGGTAGAATGCGACACAATATTTGAATTTTCAGCTGTAAGCCCAAAAGATGTTTTGAACGCTTTTAAATCAATAAATATGAAAAACACTAAAGATCTGTGGGGTCTATCTGTCAAAACCATATCTTCTATTATTATTTCAATCGCTCCACATTTAGCTACAATTTTCAATTGTTGTGTGGCATCTGGTGTATTTCCTGACTTGATGAAACATAGTAAAATCATTCCATTATTTAAATCTGGTGATAGTTCGGACCCTTCGAATTTTCGACCTGTTTCCATACTGCCCATTCTCAGTAAAATTTTTGAAAAACTAATGCTTAGCCAGTTGCTCAGACATTTTAATACACATAATTTGCTTCATAGGAGACAGTTTGGATTTACGAGAGGTTGTTCAACTATAGACGCAGGGATTCATTTGCTTAAAAGTATATACGCGGCATGGGAAGGTTCGCGAGATGCCTTGGGAATTTTCTGTGATCTGTCTAAAGCGTTTGACTGCGTGCACCATGACACTCTTGTCAGAAAATTACACCACTACGGTATCAGGAACAAGGCTCTCGAACTTCTGTCTTCTTATCTGGGCAATAGGATACAGAAGGTCGATGTTAATGGTAAAAGATCTTCGGGGTCCCCTGTAGTCATGGGAGTCCCACAGGGGTCAATTCTAGGTCCATTCTTATTTTTAGTATATATAAATGACTTACCTTATTATGTAAAGGATAAACATGAGATTGTATTGTTTGCGGATGATACCTCTTTGACATTCAAAATTAATAGACAGTTAGGTAATTATGACGAAGTTAACGATGCTCTCTCTAAAGTTATGCATTGGTTTAATGTTAATAATCTGGTTTTAAATGATAAAAAGACTAAAGTAATTAAGTTCTCAACACCTAATGTAAGACAGGTGACTACCAATGTACATGTTAATGGAACTAATTTAGCCCCTGTGGAGACAACTGTGTTCTTGGGTATAACAATTGACTCCAAACTACAATGGGGCCCACAAATTGAAAAATTATCAGGAAAACTAAGTTCTGCAGCCTATGCAGTGAAAACTATTAGACGGCTCACTGATGTTGATACGGCTAGAATAGTTTATTTCAGCTACTTTCATAGTATTATGTCATACGGAATTCTTCTTTGGGGTAACTCCGCGGACATTAACACCATCTTTTTATTGCAAAAGAGAGCCATAAGAGCTATCTACAAACTTGGTCCCCGTGAGAGCCTTAGAGAAAAATTCAAAGAAATAAATATTCTAACAGTCGCATCGCAATATATCTATGAAAATCTTTTGTATGTCCATAAAAACATAGACTCATTTAGTAAAAAGAGTGATACTCATAACATAAATACTAGATATAAGCATAATCTTGTGTTACATGCAAGCCGTCTCCACAAAATAAGTAATTCTTTTATGGGGCAATGTATACGGTTCTATAACAAACTTCCCAGCAATATAAGAGAATTGTCAATAAACAAGTTTAAAAGTACTATTAAAGCCAAATTGTGTAGCAGGGCATATTATAAAGTATCTGACTATATTAATGATAAAAATGCCTGGGATTGAGTCGATCCAATTATAATGTAATTAATAAATTATGTAAATTTGTTTGGATACCAAAAGAGGGATGCCTGAGTTTTTTGGCAGTATTTTTATCAGTGCTCACCTAGTCATGAACTGCACGGTAGGGAAAAAAATTGTGACGATTCCAAACAAATGTAGCCATTTTTACGGAATAAAAAGATTTTGACTTTGACTTTGACTAACAGAATAGCGATTCATTTACTGCAACATTCCTGCAACGTCGCTGCTGTCAGATCGTTTAACAGAATACCGAAACGTCAAAATGTACGCATTTTGACACACGCCGCGCTGCAGTGCAGTTGCAGTTATTTAGCAGAATTGGCCCACTGGACGTGGACCACAAAAACAACTCACATCTCGGAATGTTATTTACTTTTCATCTCTGGCGATAATTTGATGCACACGGAGAGTGTAAAATTTTACTGATTTCGTTTATGGCACTCGAGAGTCACGAAAACTTTGACACTTTTGAGGCATTGACTGAGAATTTCATAGGCACTTTTTGCGTCAGGTACGTCCAATCCTTGGCAAACTTTATTGTCTAATGTATGCTTTACACAACCACCTATACCATCTGCTACGCTCTTTCCGTGCTCAGATTAAAAAAAAAGACCAGGTTGCATAATCAAATCCAAAATATACTTTAAAATGTGACAGCTAGTAAAACTTGATTTTCTGTCTGTATTGTGTGTGACGATGGACCGTCTGACCGTCTGAGAAAAAGTGAACGACAGATATGTTAGGAGATTATTCTTTGATTAGATTTAATTGTGGGTTGAAATGAGCCCAAATACCTGGTGGTTGATGGTTATTGCGTTCTGCAATGGTACAGAAGGATTGTGATCTGGTTTTTAGAAGCACCTAAGCGCATTGCTTGTATCTCACTTCCAAATTTACTCGTAATTTTCTGAGAAGTCACATATTATAATCATTTCATTCTCTTTTAATTGTAAAACTGCTATTTGGTACTATTTTTGTTGATGCTGCATATTAAAATGATGTCTTTTCTACTATAGTAGATCTTTCCCAAAGTCTTTCTTTAAAGATTCCAATGTCCGTGTTTTTATGACCCTTCCTGTTTTTTAAGGTTCCGTACCCAATGGGTAAAACGGAACCCTATTACTGAGACTTCGCTGTCCGTCCGTCTGTCACCAGGCTGTATCTCACGAACCGTGATAGTTAGACAGTTGAAATTTTCACAGATGATGTATTTCTGTTGCCGCTATAACAACAAATACTAAAATATAGAATAAAATAAATATTTAAGGGGGCTCCCATACAACAAACGTGATTTTTTTGCTCGATATTGATAACGGCAACAGGTACCTAGACGCTTGAAATATTCACAGAATATTTAGTTATATATTCACTTTAAGAATAAATAATTAAATTAAAATAAAACATATATTTAAGGGGGCTCCCATACAACAAACGTGATTTTTTTGCCGTTTTTATAGATAGTCGTACGGAACCCTTCGTGCGCGAGTTCAACTCGCACTTGGCCGATTGTTTTGTTTTGATTTCTATTGATTCATCGGCTTCCTTTTTTATATAAGTATAATTTAACCGTTCCCAACGTAACTATGGAACATTTATATTATCATCTTTTTTTTGTCTAATGTGCAATAGAAAGGTTTTCGGTTCTTACAGTCTTTGCAATTACGATACATGCGCGAGTAATTTTTGGCGTCACATGAAATTTCATTTAAGATTTCTCTTACGCTGTTCTTAAGTGACATGTGTTGGAATTCTAAATCACTATGTTTAATGTAGAGACATGTATCTCTTGCATTCAAGTGAGGTGATATAACATAAAAAGGTTTATGCTTATGGAAAGTGAAGCTTTTTTTCTGGTTGTTGAACCGCCTCCCTTTATTATTCTTTTTGCTCTCCCGGAGTTGTAGCAAGGTGAGAATTCTACCTGCTGTGGGTAGATGTTCTAAACAATGATATTGTATTAAAAAGAGGTAGATGTCGTACTAGCGCGCAAAAACTGAGGCAATGAAATTAACCCAATTGGTCTAATATGCGCTATTCTATGATGCGCTGACGTATTTCAAGCGCAACTCTTGACAGATAGCTATCTCTCTCTATATCATGCGTTCCGTATTATCTATCCCCTTCTTAAGTAAGTAAGTACTATAATGTCGTAGTGGAACAATAACAAAACGACGCGCAATATGTATTGATGTGCCAACTCGAAAAAAACAAAACTCGATTTAATCCGAGCTAAAATTCACGTAACTCGGGTTGAACTCGAGTTACATAACTCATAAAGTTAACTGGATGAAACAGCTAATGATTTAAAAACAAATACTAATTTATTCATTAATAGTTTATATTACTATTATGTATAGCATTAACAATTAAAAAAAATTGGAAGAGACAAATGATATTTCTATCTGTTTCAATTGTTTATTTTTTTCTATTATTTATTTATAATGTATTGGGAGAGTTATACTAACTAAAGTAAAAAAGAGAACATAAAACACGAAAATCTACAACAATAACGGGCACTTTAAAGTTAACCTCAAATCTACATAAATGTGACACTTGTTTGTTACGAATGAATATAGTCTCAAATGATCGGCAAACTTCGCTCCATGTCAGTTTCATTCGGTTTTCGAACTCGAGTCGGAAAGAATTTTACTCGAGTAGGTTCGAGTTAAGCCCAACTCGAGTTGACTCGAGTTAGTTACTCGAGTCGACCATCACTAGCAATATGAATATACGTCATCCTTAAATACAATATCATTGGTTCTAAAGCCTTCATAAACTTTGGGTTGTTTGCTATACCCTATGCCTAGACTGAGAAAAGAATTATTTTCTCCATCTTGGTCACTATCGTTTTACGGGTGGTATTTAAGCTGGTTTGATTGGGTCTAGGTACGCTCCCAAGTATTTTTTCAGCACAGTTCCTGAAGCTGGAACATAGAATTAAGATTTTCAAATGGTTCTAAAATAAAGACTTGGCTGTTTGGGTTCGATCCCCTTGCCTTTCCCCTCGAGCATAAAAAGAACCAAAAAAATCAAAAAGAATAAAAAAAAAAATTATAATTTTATTTTCTCTAGGACTTCTTCCCGCGCTTTTGACGAGTGACATTGTTGTTTTACTTGAAATTTTTAAAATTCAGTACAAAATTAGATTTATGTGACAATTTCGATAGTATTTTGGAACATAAGTGCTAGTGAAATTATACAGTAATGAGAAAACTCAAATATAACACGTTTATGCACTTTTTGGAAGACGTGAATAAGTTCATCAAGAAAACCTTGTAAAAACCACTATCGTTTTACGGGTGGTATTTAAATTGGGTTGAT
Source organism: Pyralis farinalis (assembly GCA_947507595.1). Taxonomy (NCBI): domain Eukaryota; kingdom Metazoa; phylum Arthropoda; class Insecta; order Lepidoptera; family Pyralidae; genus Pyralis; species Pyralis farinalis. The sequence continues at coordinate 5,869,971 of OX382281.1, forward strand.
TGGGTCTAGGTACCCTTCCCAAGTATTTTTTCAGCACAGTTCCTGAAGCTGGAACATAGAATTAAGATTTTCAAATGGTTCTAAACCGTAGACAGAGTATATAGATAGACGCGTCATCAGCGTATAGGGGTATGAGATAGAGATAATAAACATAACTTTGTAATCTACATGCCATACACAATAAGTATTGCCACTACGCAACTTTTAACCTCATTGATGGGGTAAACTTGGAACATAATCGGTTACAATCACAACAGGGGACCGGACATTTCGAAAAGTAATTCAATCATAAAAGATTAATTTGAATTACTTTTAGAAATGTCCGGTCCCCTGTTGTGATTGTAACCGATTATGTTCCAAGTTTACTTTATTTATTTGCCATTGGACCCTCGTAGGCACTTAGACACGTCTTACATTTTTTTAAATATAATCTTATTGGATCTTATTCAATTCTCAATATTACTATTGTTCTTTTTTAATCTGCGAGTATTTCGGAAATGATCATTAGAGAAGAAGAAATGTCGAAACAAACTTGCCAATATAGGTCTCTTTTAAAATTGCCAATTAGATATTACAATAAATTCACATCAGCATATTGGTACAATAATGATATCAAATGGTAGAATTAAAGTTTATGTTTGTTAAGGAATGGTAGTCTGTGCTGAATTATATCCAGACATCTTTGTCAATTACATATTCACCAGTTCTATAATAAGCCCTTTTTACAAAGAAAATTTTTAATGTGATTTTTGAATACATTGTATATATATATACAATGTATTCAAAAATCATATATATATATAAACAAATTGAGGTTAAATAGTAGAGATTAATATAGGACTACTAATGGGATGCTATAAAATTGCATTATGGTATTAATTCATCTTTATTTTTTGCATATACTACTTGTATACGCTAAACTCGTCACCCGTTATCAGGTATTGTGCAGGTCTATTGTATTATAAATGGGTCAACATTTTTTAAGGCAATGGACCCAATACTCAATGCATTTTTTTGCAGAAATGTCTCTAATTCATTTGCAATACGGTTGGTCGTACTATGGTGAGAATCTTACCTTGCTGTAACACAGTCCTTAGACTAGCACGGGAGGTAAAGAAATTTTGAAATTTTGTCTGTGTACCGCCAGTTAGACATTATATCTGGTTTTAGATAAATTGCATTAGTACTTTGTAATAATTACGTTAAGTTTCCCTATAGTTATTAACACGATTGAACACGACGATTTAATGTTTGTTATGTTTTACAGCGAGCTATTTGGTTAATTTAAACTACTGTGTAATATAATCTAGGTTGGTGTACTGTGTAGTAAACTTATGGAATAAAGTTGTTCTTATCCTTATAGTCAGGAAAGGACATAACTGTTTCAGGCAACTTATTATAAAATCGAATACACTTTACAAGAAAAGATCATCCAGTCCTAGCAAGCCGGTGTACCAGCATTTATTTATACATCAAAGTTTTTCGCTGAATTATGAAAAAGACTAAATTTTTACGGACATACATTATGTTTTCATAAATATATTGAGAAGTACAGGAAGGATATTTATTTATTTGAACAGTTCCCTGAGTGATTCTCTGGAGTCCAAGTTATAAATACGAGTGACTCTTTTTTGTAAGATAAAAATTGTCGCAATATCAGCCGCCGTTCTCCACAACAGTATTCCATACGACATAATAGCTGAAATAGACTAAGCGCGCAGTAGCCACATCTATCAATTGTCTAATTCATCTAACTGCATATGCTGAGCTTACCGGCAAATTTATTTATGTGGGGCCCCATTGTAATTTGAAGTCTACTGTAATTCTAAGAAACGCAGTATTAATAACGAATTCTATTTTTTTATTCCCAATGAGCACTTCTGTATTGGGAGAAGTCACATTCGGAAGACTAAATTTGATGCATTTGCTTTTAGTCGAGTTTAGCAAAAGATTATTACATGTGAACCAGTTTAAAATAGAAGACATAACACCATTTACCTTGTCAATGTTTTCACACCGGCGAGTGACATTAAAAATTAGAGAGGTATCATCAATAAATAATTTTATATATCAGTATCAGTAAATATACGCCTTTTTCTGCACCACGTAGGGCAGATCATTCGCATATACTAAAAATAAAAAGGGTCCCAAAATAGAAACCTGTGGCACCGCGATATTAAGATTACTGCCTTTAGATTTAACCCTGTTTATGTCAACTGTCTGACCTGTTATAAAATGCAATTAAGTTCTGGGCTTTAACCCTATCTACATCAGTTCAGCTTGAGTAACAATATCTGATGATCGACCAGGGGCGCCGGCTTCTGGAAAACCTCGTAGGTGCTCATGCTCTTTTGATGACTAGGTACATCATCATGATTTCAGGCAAAAGACGTACACTGCTGGACATAGGCGTCCCCCAAAGACTGCCCTGCCCAAAACAAAAAAACGGCTCTACATCAAAAGTATCTGGTGGGAACTGAGATCACATTAGGACGCGTCGCACACATTCTAGTAAGCAAGCAAGCGCTTACTAGAATAACCAGATAATAAGAACCTGAACAACAGATAATGAGGATTACTTTAGTTATATAATGATGTCTAGCGTCATGGGTGCTCGGCACCCACTATTTCCCTCCCGTGGGTGCTGGAGCCCCCGAGCACCCACGGAGTCGGCGCCCCTGTGATCGACACAATGAAAAGCTTTAGAGAGATTACAGAAAACTAAAAAAGCATCCTGTGATCTCTCCCAGGAGTTAAGGATATGCTTAACCAATGCCAACCCTGCATCCGTAGTAGATTTACCAGCTGTAAAACCGTATTGCGCATCATGACAAATTCATTGGTCTTAAAAAAGAGTTGCAATTGATCAAGCATTATCGTTTTGTATGGGCCCCTTCGATACGACCCGTACACGAGAATATAAAATAATATAGGTAGGTACTGGCGAATTAGTTCTTCCCACATGTTGGCTGGAGAAATGAAAGGCTTGTATTGTACTATGAGGCCAGAAGTAATGCTTCCAGAGAGCGATGGCTATCAAAGGAGATGACTTGTTTGCAGAGTAGCGGGAGATGATTATCCTATGACTGCAGGTTACAACTGTGTCGATCGTCGCGCACCGGCCCATATTTATACACGCCGGGTGCGAGCGAGGCAGTCTGATTATGCAACAGAGAAAGCATGATAAAAATTACCCAGCCCTGGAAACATTACCATATTAGGACCACTTTATTGGATCAAAATCGCAACAAGATGTACTAATTTTTCATACATTCGACACTTTTTCGTACAAAAACTTAAAATCTATATACTGTAAGGGACAATAATCAACACACATGAAAAACTATTTAATTCAACCACTTACTATTAACTTACGGCTACTTAACTGCCATATAGGTACCTACTTAAACTATATGCACGTATATCTCCAAACTAAGACTGCCGCAGCCACCAAATCTAATTATTACTTAATGCAAATTTTCTTAATTCTGGGGTATACTTGCGCGCTGTTATATTTTTACATAAAAAAGTCTCGATTTGTTGACTCTATCGAACATAGTAAGTCTGCAGTTTCTTGATTGAATAAAAAACGAGTTTTTAATTCCTCGATTATAGTGGACAGTGCTGCAGTTTTCTTCTGCAAACGCCAGGTCTTCGACCTCAAGGCAGCTACTTTCTTTTTTCTAGTGTCACTTATTTTTCCTTGCTCTTGAAACTTTTTTATTAATTTTCATTTTCGTGGAGTGATCTCAAATTGCGTGGCTGACAGTACAGATACTTTTTCTATTTTCTGAAATAGATATATACTTAAATATAAAAATAAACATTCTATGACAAGTATTTTTAGCTGGATTGATGTAACAGGTACATTGTAAACGGCTGAGCTCTCACGCTTTACTTTTTAGAAAATATTGACTACTTAGATGCACCCATTCTAGGTACAAACATTTTAAGAGAGGTAGGGCACATCAAAGCAGCGCGTCTGAGGAAGTACCTCCACCTCACAGAAAACCGCAGCCAAATAAGAACTCCCTATTGGGTTGTTGTGTTCCTGCGTGTGAGTGAGGTCACCAGTAAGCTCCCAAGGAGTTGCTGTGTAAGCAGCAGAGGAGGAATCGCGCGCGTGATAATTAATATATCGCAAGCGTTAATAGGCTACGGTGTCCGCTTTACATCAGGTAGGCCGTATGCTTGTATGCTCCCGACATAGTATAAAAAAAACAATTTAGTTTAACGCAGACTGCGCATTAAACAATAGATTATCTGTTGAGCGTAGAATTCGAGCATCTTATATAACTACGCCACGAGTATATAAGAGATTAAACTTACCGAAGTACATTCTATTTCTATAGCTACTTCTTCTGACGACGGTTGGTCATATTTCACGTCCGAGTCGTCAATCTGAGAGTTATACTTAATTAGTAACATTCATCATACAAACATTTAAGAGAGGTAGGACGCATCAAAGGAGCCCGTCTGGTGAAGTACCTCCACCTCACAGAAAATCCGCAGCCAAATAACAACTCCCTAAAAGGGTTGTTGTGTTCCTGTGTGTGAGTGAGGTCACCAGTAAGCTCCTAAGGAATTGCTGGGTTAGTGCAAGCGTTCATAGGCTACGGTAACCGCTTTACATCAGGTGGGGCGTATGCTTGAATACCTTCCGATGGTGTATAAAAAGAAAGTAAATTATAAAAATATTAGGATACCTTTGCATCATTTGTTGCTGCAACTGTGCCTGAACTATCATATTTGGAAGAACTTGGTCGATCAAGGGTCTGTGAGCTCTAAAACAAATAAATATATTCCCTTTTAAATGCATGTATATAATAAAATTTCTAAAATAAAGGTAGCCTAAGTTACTCCTTATTACATCAGCTATCTGCCAGTGAAAGTCCCGTCAAAATCGGTCCAGCCGTTTCAGAGATTAGCCGGAACAAACAGACAGACAGACAAAAATTGTAAAAATATTCATTTTGGTATATGTACTGTGTATACATCCATATGCATTTAGTAAAAAGCGGTTATTTTAATATTACCAACAGACACACCAATTTTATTTATCTGTATAGAAGATTATTATTATATTATTACATATTATGTTATTATTACATATTATGTTATTATATATATATATATATATATATATGCGTAGTTATTTTATGTCACAAAAAATACGTATTCTGTGAAAGTAATAAAAATAAAAGTGCAAAGTCTCCCGAAGGGAAGATATTTCCCCCTAATTTTAACAGTTTTTCATATTTTACGCAGGAACCCTAAATATTTACGGGATAAAAAGGATAAAAAGTACCCTATATTGTGCTCTGAACAGTCATCTACCTACCAGTGAATGTCCCGTCAAAATCGGTCTAGCCGTTTCAGAGATTAGCCGGAACAAACGGACAGACAAAAATTGAAAAAATATTCATTTTGGTATATGTACCGACCGTGTATATATCCATATGCATTTAGTAAAAAGCGGTTATTTTAACCCATCAAGGACCGCTATATACTTTTTACATGCATACCGCCATAAGCGTGGTCATATATGACCAGTTGCGGTGCTCAAAAGTTACAAACAGACACTCCAATTTTATTTATCTGTATAGATATTTTAGCTTATAATTAATTTGTAACACGAAAAATCTTTTAATATGTTTAATTTCGAAAAGTCATTGAAATATTTTAGATTACATATATTCAATTATACCATTACTTTTAATTCAACTTACGTGAATGAAACGCGTAGGAACTGCGTTTATTTAAGCATATTTTGGTTTTCTTTGATTGAAGGTATGTTGATTCACAATGGTTGGAGCAGATCCGGGAGTTGTCAGTTGGATGCCAATTTAAACGACCCGTAGGTACACTCAATCCATTTATACTTCAAAAATAAATCCTTAGGAAAACTGAAACAATAGATACGCAATATGTTAAATGTGGTAAATTAAGTCAAGTGTTGGTAACCCCAAACTGTGTAATCCTGCTGATTACAGACGACATATAGTGATATCGCTAAGAATGTAATGTTTATAACCTTTTTATTTGATCGGTTAATATCAATAAAACAATGTTTATTTGTACTTTAATTTAATAAAAATTGCTTACTATTGAGTATGAATCCACATTAAATTAATAATCCTTTAACATGCATCATTATATTGTGACAAACAAGCGACTTACCGATGAAAGGTTATGTTGGGTTTTTGTCGTTCACTTCGGCTTTTACAGCCAATTATAGAGCAATTCACCATTACAGCACGATCAATGCATCTTTTAAAATAATCACTAGATCACAAGGGAATAAAATACATAGGGTTTACACATAAATCAACGAAATTGCGTCAGTACGAACAATTTGTTTGACACCAGAACAATCCCGGTGGCAGACATGAAAATCGCATACGCAGATAGAGACAAAACACTCATGGTCTATCTTGCTCACGCACATGTATTTTAGAATGTTCTATCTAGGTATTATTCTTTTAGTAGCCCGTCTATATCTATATACTCTGTCTACGTTCTAAACTGATGACTTGGCTGTATGGGCTAGATCCCTTTGCCTTTCCCCTCTGGGATAAAAAGAACCCAAAAAAGGACTTCTTGCTTGACTTCTTCCCGCGCTTTTGACGAGTGACATTGTTGTTTTACTTGAAATTTTTACAATTCAGTATAAAATTAGTTTTGTGTGACAATTTCGATAGTATTTTGTAACATAAGTGCTAGTGAAATTATACAGTAATGAAAAAACTCAAATATAACACGTTTATGCACTTTTTGGAAGACGTGAATAAGTTCTTCAAGAAAACCTTGTAAAAATCACTATCGTTTTACGGGTGATATTTAAATTGGGTTGATTGGGTCTATGTACCCTTCCCAAGTATTTTTCCAGCACAGTTCCTGAAGCTGGAACATAGAATTAAGATTTTCAAATGGTTCTAAAACTGAAAACTTTGACACTGGCATAAAGTAGCAACACTATTGCCATATCTATAAAAAAAAAAGAACTTCTTCCCGCGCTTTTGACGAGTGACATTGGTGTTTTACTTGAAATTTTTACAATTCGGTATAAAATTAGTTTTGTGTGACAATTTCGACAGTATTTTGTAACATAAGTGCTAGTCAAATTATACAGTAATGAAAAAACTCAAATATAACACATTTATGCATTTTGTGAAAGACGTGAATAAGTTCATCAAGAAAACCTTGTAAAAATCACTATCGTTTTACGGGTGGTATTTAAATTGGGTTGATTGGGTCTAGGTACCCTTCCCAAGTATTTTTTCAGCACAGTTCCTGAAGCTGGAACATAGAATTAAGATTTTCAAATGGTTCTAAACTGAAGACTTGGCTGTATGGGCTAGATCCCTTTGCCTTTCCCCTCGGGGATAAAAAGAACCAAAAAAAAATGTACGATGTTTTTCTATTCCTACGGAAAATGCCAAATAGTACCTATCGTAACTAGCGTATTGTAAAAGGAATTCCTTTCATTGTTTGCAGTAATAACACAGTTTATAATTTTGTGAAATGTTTCATTAGGCAAGACCATCAAAATAGTTGTAAAATGACGTCCGCTGGAAACGTGTGCACAGTTTGTCTGGCGATGGACGCACCTGTCCGCAATATAGCCGGCAGTCCGCTACAAGATGTTTATGAAAGACTGACCGAGATCTCTGTGAGTATCGTGCAACACGTAATACTGTATTCCACCTTCTTCAAACAACACACGGTGTATTTACTGTTGGTCCATAACTCACTGCCGTGGTTTTCATATTTAAAGCGAAGCAGTCTTTTCACTTACATAATATATTGTTATATAGTATACGTATTAACTTTGTGTTTTGTTTAAGGATGTTTCGACAATAATGTGTAGTATTTTCAATTTCAATGTTAGAAGGTATATAGAGTACATTGTGATGGAACACTACACTGCAATCACTTTGCCAAAGACATTCTTGGGGGCATGGGGCCGTCACGCTAAATGCATGCAGAAAACTTTTTACAGTCTGTTCTTGGTATAACCGAGTGAGACTAATATATAGAATCAAATGCAACTTTCAGCCACTCGAAACATATTCCTGGCTGGTTGCATAATTTATGAAGTCACAGTAGAGGTAGATAGATGTAGAATAAAAATTGTAGCCGCACAACTCACCACACACCAGAGAACATTCACTGAGTTAGAATATTACTCTAAACAGGGCTCATGGAAGCTAAGTGACTGCAGATGTTTCTCGTCTTCCCTTAACCACATGTGTATGGACAGAAGAGTTAAATTAGCAATCAAAAGCCTATATGTTACAATCGTCATTGTTACCATTATATATTTGGAATCAATACATTGTCTCTATTGTTTGAGCTACATTAAAAGTTTTATAAGCACTGTTGGTGCTTGACTCACAATAAATTAGATCTCATTTCATTGAAGTGTTGATTGAAATGAGACAGCCGTTGATGGTAGCTATATAAAATTATACCGATTTGAGCTGATGATGTAAGCTGTTTTTGTCTTTTACCAACCTCTAATCGTGTCTCCATTGGATCATTTTGCCCAATCAATGTGACATGTCAATTTCATCAAAGTAATAAGCTATTCTTAATTGCTTGAGCGATCTTACCTTCTATTGATGATGATGAACATGAAATGTGATACATTTAGGTCCAAGTGATATAACTTCATAAAATAAAATAACACAAAGAAATGACTTGGAACACTTCTGCATACAGTTATCTCTAGCCTTAAGTCAGTTGGCTTAAATACTTGTAATTCCCACACGAAGCACACACATTAAACATTACTACTACTTACACCTCAATAATGAACAAATAACACTAATAATATAATAATTATTACTTACTATTAACTTCAGCTCTCAAATAATTTGTGTAATGTTAAAATAACAGCTTTTCACTAAATGCATATGAATGTATACATATTTGGTATTTACACCAAGAAAAAAATATTTGTCTGAGTAATCTTAGAAAGGTGTGACTGATTTTGAAATGAAAATGATATGTTTCAGACACTGTAACCGAATGAATATGCTTCCTATGACCACTTCTGCATATAGCAATAACAGCTATCCGATTTCTCCTAGGATATAAAATAAATTAAGTGAAGATACCAAGTCTCTATCTCCAGGTAGTTTTAAAAGCAAACTGAAAAAATGGCTAATACAAATTGTTTCTACTCTATTGAGCAGTCAGAACCCGTTATATACGTTTTCCCATACATTTCGCGGTTGTATTCGACCACCCGGGTTTCGAAGGGTTAATGAATTTTTTAATTTTTTCAAGAGATTTTAATTTAATCATGTCACATGCTAAATAACCTGGATGGCATTTATTGAACCTATTTAGGTTAGATATCTTGTCTGTGTGGCACTATGTTAGAGTTATCAACAAATTAAATACAAGTTAATTTGACAATTGCATTACATTTTCTAACAAAGCACTTTATTGCCTTATTTCGCACATAATTATCTTTTTGTGCATGAAAATAAAAACTGAATCGATTGATAATTTGACCGACATTAATATGACGTGAGACGTGATGCTGTCAAATGACAGCAAATGTTAACATCAGTGACTGTGTTCGTAAATTGTTAATATTTCGGCTAAATCTTGGAATTTTTAACAAGATTAATCTCATTCCCTCTATATTTTACAGCAATGATTTTTAGGTAATATTGTTGCTAAACCAAACCCTCCAATGTGTTATAGATTTGATATACCCTTCCAGATGCTTTGAGCCAAATGATGTATAGAAAGCTGCCATTCTCCTTTTGGCATGCCAGTGTCTGGTAAAATGTGTGAACATATTGTAATGTTTATTCTTTTGTTTTATTTTTATTTTAGGTGAAATGGGTGAGGCCCTTTTCTAGGCGAACTCAGCATAGAGAAGGGCGTGACGATAATCTAAGAAAGGGGTCAACAAACAAAGTTTACTTCGGGCGCCAACCACGCGCTTTCCCTAACATTGCCCCGAATAGTCCAGCGATGCGTGAACTTTTAATCTCAATAGGAGTGGAGTAAAACCATTGGAAATCCAATTAATGTTTTATTACTTATGGGGTTCAGGTGTAGCATATTACAGTTTACTTAAATTCAACTAGAAATAGGGCTATAAAGCTAAGTTAGTTGTGTACAATATATTATACTAGTGTTTATTATAGTTTTGTTTTTAATCCAGACACTAAGCCGGATTTGACGGCTACGGATCTACTAGTCCGTCTTACGTATCTACTCTACAAATCGAATTCTAACAATGCCTAATCAAAACGACAGTGCATTACTTCTTGACATATTATAAAAATGAAAACGCAAGACATCAGAGAGCCGTGTCGCGTCGTTCCATATCATGACGCCATTCATAATTTGCCGGTGATAAAATTAAAAATATGGTGCCGTGAAGATCGCGTCGCGATGTACCAGTTCAAATAAACCTCCTTACGCGCCGCCACAGCCCGTCACACTCCACCCACTGCGTTGGCTCTAGTGATGGGCGTTATTTAACGTAGACAGTTATGAGACTATATATTCAGTTTCATAACGATCACTCGTTGTCCATTGACAAATAACGTATCTATTATCCACAACGCTCTACATGATGCGCATTGTAACTACTTCATAACTGTAACGATCATAACGTATCGCAACGATGAGTCTTGCCTCCCAATCCCGCTTTGCTACCTGCAATCGTTCATTACGCAAGTTGGAGAGAAATCGAACTATAACACGTTTTCACAAGCGTGAAAGAGATAGTTGCATGGCATGCTCGCTACTTGGGCACACTCCGGTGTCCCAAAGTTTTATGGCTATACTAGCTGCTGCCCGCGGCTCCGCCTGCGTGGAGTCAAATAACGTAGCCTATGTGTTAATCCAGATCATAATCTATCTACGTGCCAAATTTAATTCAAATCCGTTCAGCCGTTTAAGCGTGAAAGAGCAACAAACATCCATACATACAAACTTTGGCATTTATAATATTAGTAGGATTATCTAACTTAATAATATGCCTTATTTATAATGATGTAACGTTGATAATAGACTGTTATTTCTTTATTTTTGTTTTAAACCATGACACTGCTACAAATTATAATTTTACAATTAGTTCAGTGTTAGTTTGTTTGCTTTCGTTTTCACTCTTTTTCTAGTAACAAAGTGTTTCTTTTTCTCTATTTCATTCGGTATTATATTTGATTTTTTGTTATTTTGCATACAAGAGACAATAGTATATTTAATGTAGTTTATTGTGTAAATAGTAATTTTAATATTTGTGAAATATAAACTTTTAGTGTAAATATTATATTTAAGTACAGCGTTTCGACTTTGTGTTTGACTTTCTAAGTTAGTTAAAATATTGAACAATGTCTCGCGTAAATAATAGTGTTTTGTAGGAACATTTTGAAAAAATAGACATTGTAAATGAAAAAGCGAAGTGCTTTGTTTGTGGCGACGTTTTTAGTTACAAAACTACTACTGGTAACCTAAAAACGCACTTACGGAACCGACATATTGAAGTTTACAGACGGGTGGCGACTGCCCAAGCTTCTATTATCAGAACTAATACACCACAGGCATCATCATCTGAACCACCAACAGGTTTAACATCAGCTCAGAACACTGATAGACCTACAATTGATCAAGCAATTGCTTCTGGTTCTGGAATGATAGGACCATCACAGTCAACAGAGAAACAACAGTCAAAAATGGATATTTATATCCCAAAAAAGTTTCGAAACACCAAAAGGATAAAGTCAACAATGACCTGTTGGCATTATTTACTAAAGGTTTCCAGCCTTTCAGTTTGGTGGAGGAAGACTGTTTCAAAAAATTTGCATGCTGGATTCCCGGTTATGAACTTCCATCTAGGAAACAAGTGTCTTCTGTGCTCATTCCTAGGCTTTATGAAAAAACAAAACAAGAAGTCTACAAGCGCCTGTCAGATCCAGACCTTGTACAGAGGATTTGTCTGACTGTGGATCTATGGACTTCTAGAGCGAACGAAAGCTACATAGCAATCACTGGACACTTCCTAACAAATATTTGCAGTCTGTCCTTCTATCCTGTGAGCACTTTCCAGACCGGCATACTAGTTCCAACATTCAAGAATTCATGGCAAATACTGCTAGCGAGTGGAACAATACCGATAAAATAAATTTTGTCATTAGCGATAATGCTGCAAATGTCCAGAAAGCCTTACAGGACTTAAGATGGAAGCACTACGGTTGTTATGGACATACATTCAACTTGATAGTGCAAAGTTCATTAGCCACAGTCCAGGATACTTTAGATAAAGTAAAATCAGTAGTGAGATATTTCAAGAAAAGCCCTTTAGCAACGGAAATGTTGCTCAAGTACCAAACTAATGATAATTTATTTTATTTTTTTTTATTTTATATTATTTGGGAGTCTTACAGCAAAATAATTTAATATATGTTAACAATAAATAACAATATGCCAATAACAAGACTCCACCTATACATAAAAATATAAGAACGCGACACAACAAAACGGAACAAGAAGTAGAAAGGATACTAAATCGTTATTATAAAAATAAGAAATAATAAGTAGTGACTGCATCATCTATGCTGCTGCAAAAAAGCTTTTGGCTGTGTTGTACTTTATACATTTGCTGCTGGTGCAAAATAGGTCAATATTCAGGATTGAGTTGTTAATTGCAGTGGATGTTCGAAGAATAAACGAATTACGCCTGTAATTTGAATGTCCTGGAGGCACGAAAACTGGCGCACGTTGTCTCAAGCGAGGCCCGCTACAACGTAAGCCGACCCTCGATAATAATTCAGGACTATCTACGGACCCATTGGCAATATTGAGGTAATAGCAGATGTCGCTGACCTGACGCCGCAATTCCAGTGGAAGGAAGTGGTAACGCTTACATCGCTGGTTATAGTCGGTAGATCTTTGATGTGCTTTAAAGTCAAGGAAACGTAAAAATCGTTTTTGAATGCCTTCAATACGAGATTTGTATATCATGTACTGAGGATTCCATATCTGGGACGCATATTCAAGGTGACTACGCACGAAGGCACAATACAATATTTTAATAGGCTTAATTGATCGGAATTCTGATGTAGTTCTCATAATAAAACCTAGAGCTTTAGATGACTTTTTTACAATGTGATCTATATGTTTGTCAAATATTAGCTTACTGTCATGGACTACCCCAAGGTCTCTAATTTCTGGACATTTCGCAATCTTAATGTTTTTCAATGTGTAACCTTTATCAATAACCGTAAGCTTCCGCGTATAAGACATATAGAAACACTTACTAACATTGAGATCAAGCCCGTTAACAGAACAGTATACCTGAAATTTCAATAAATCCGATTGAAGATCATCAATGTCAGAAGTATCCCCAATGGTCTTCATAATCTTCATGTCATCTGCGAACATAATTATTTTTGAGGAAGAGAAACACATATGAACGTCATTTATAAATATTGTGAAGAGCAATGGCCCTAAGAGTGAACCTTGAGGAACTCCAGATGGTATTTGCGACCAAGAGGACATGTAACCATTTAGTACCACAGCTTGAGTACGGTTATCGACGTACGAGCAGAACCATCTATACAAATCACCGTGAATACCAGCCACTGCCATTTTGAACAATAGTATACGGTGATCGAGGCGGTCGAAGCACTTACTGTAGTCAGTGTAGATCACGTCCACCTGGCCGCAAACATCCATACCAGACGTGACAAAGTCATTGGTAAGAATTAAATTTGATACCGTTGATCGTTTCCTAACAAAACCATGTTGTTCTTCGTTGAATGAACCATGTAGTGCAGCATAAACTTGATCGTAAATAATTCTTTCAAATACTTTTGCAAATAGACATAGTTTAGATATCGGTCGGTAATTAACTACTTCAGATTTATCACCTCTTTTATAAACAGGCGTCACAAGAGCGGATTTCCACATAGAAGGCATTATTCCTTCATCAATGGAACGTCTAAAAAGAATGCAAAGCGGGATAACTAAACTAGAAGCGCAGTTAACTATAAATAATGCGGGTATTTCATCTGAGCCGGCAGATTTGGCGAGATCTAGGTTTTTAAGTAACCGAAGTACTTCCGCCTCAGAAACCTCTATAGTGCCAATACTGTTAATACAATTATTATCAGGATTAGGTATACTCGTATTCTCTTGCTCGACATTATCACGGTTATTATTATTTACAAAAGTGGAATCAAAATATTGAGCAAACAACTGACTTATAGTTTCACCAGTATTAGCGACGACGTCTTTGTATTTCATGAGATTAGGATAATTATTTGATTTATATCTACTTTTAACATATGACCAAAAGAGTTTCGGATTTTCAGAAATAGAGGTTTCCACTTTATCCAAATAGGCAGCAAAGCATTGCTGTTCCAGTGTATCAGCACGCTTTCTCAAAAAAGAAAAAGTTACATAATCAGACCGATTCCCATACGTTTTAAATTTACAATGATAACGGTGTTTCTCCTTAATCACTCTAATAAGCGCTGAACTATACCAAGGTGGGTAAGAATTGGGTTTCATAGGCTTAGATGGTATATATAAGTCTCTACACTCATATAGGATTCGATAAAATTCGAATACCGCTTGTTCTACGCTGCCCGTGTTTAATAAAACGTTCCAATCAGTTTCGTCAAGTACTGAACGTATGGAATTGTAATCCCCTCTATTATATAAGTACTTAAGTGTTGACTTAAATTCAAGCTCATGTAACATAAGGTAATCAGTCCGAATACACAACGCTTTATGATATAAATCCTCCGGCACCAAAGGTTTCTCACAGGTAGTTACCGTAACTGGCGAGTTAGACAAGACCAGATCAAGTATGCGTCCCATATGATTATGCATGTAATTGTATTGGCTCAGAGAACTTGAATCAAGAATATCTAAAAAATCTACTATATGCTCCCCAGAAATATCAGTGGCGATACATTCTTGACTACCCGGAATTAAGTTCCAACGGACACGATCACCAAAATTAAAATCACCCAAAATAACGAATTTATCGGAAGGGTGAGTCATAATAGTCTCACTTAATTTAGTTTGAAAATTAAAAAGTTGTGTTCTATATGAATGACCATTATTTTCTTGCAGAAGATATAAAGCACAAATATGAATATTATAACTAATACTTGGCTGTTTATGCCGCAAGGATATGGTCACCCACAGATCTTCCGCTGAGCTACGCCAGTTATGTCTCTCGGTAACTGTTAAGTCTTTCCGTACGGCTATCATCACGCCACCCCCTCTGGTCTGTCCTGTACGCATGTAGTCGCGGTCCCGTCGCCATAACAAATAGCGATCGTCTACAAGTTCAGCGTCACATAAACCGTCCACCAACCATGTCTCGGTGATAACTATAATGTCATACGAATTTAAGCACACATTTCTCCAAAACATATTAGTCTTCGTGCGTAGTCCCCTAGCATTCTGATAATAAATATTAATAGGCGCCATTTATGATATAAACACAATAAAAATAATGCAATGCAATAAACATAACAAGCAAACGATTGGCGACAGCAACAACAAAATAAATAGAATAGTAAAAATAAAAATATACTTGTATGTACCTCCGCGTAATAAATCTAAACTATGCGGTACATACAACAAAAGAATATTATGGCATCGTACAAGCGACAACTCAATCGACCACCCAGGAAAATTAGCCCCATATGCAGTAAGAATAGGGTTCAACATCGCAACAATATTATTATAATTAATAATTGTTTTACCTGCATTTGCCCAGCAACAAACAACATGCGTCACCGGCTGCTCGCCAAAGCTTTTCAAACTGTGCACGTCACCGTTAGTACAATTGAATACAAAAAATATTAAATAAACGAAATGTGCCAAAGTTATAACAGCAAACAAACAAACACAACACCACAAACTATTAAAGTCCGCTGCATAGTTTATACGGTTTGTTTCTCCAACTTGGCTAGGTCTTTTTCTGACTTGACAGCTATGACCGGCGAGATATCGTTTACTCTTGCGAATATCTTGCAGTGCTTCACCCATAAATATTGAAAACCCAGTTCCTTTTTAAGTTTCTTGGCTTTGAGCAGAAGCATTTTGTTATGCTTAGTCAAATGGTCGTTCACATAAATGTTACCACCTCCTCCGAGGCCCAGCGACACCGCGGTCAGTGGGGTCATCTTTAGCGTAACGATTGTTGAAGCAGATAATTATCGGTTTGTGATCCGGATCGCGTGACGGCACACGAGTGACAAAATTGAGAACATGTTTTTGTATAGTATAATTTATCTTGGACCCAATCGATGCAACAATATCAAATAAATTTTCATTCTTAACCTGCTTAACTCCCTTTATTTCCACGTTATTCATACGGGACCATTGTTCCTTGTCCCGTATATCCTCCTCAATTTTATCCAAACGGCCCAAGATTGAGTTCACCTGATCCTTTTTGGAGTTCTCAACCTGTGATACACGCTCTTCGATCTTGTTTACCCTCACGGCCAGACCATTCATCGAATCATTTGCCAACTTGACACTACTCTGCAGGCTGATAAACTCCTCTCGCAAAGATTTGACATCCTGTATTAAAGACTCTAAAGGTGCCAGTTTCGCAGCTAGAGATCTAATTTCAGCCAGTAGCACTGCTGTAGATGGCTGATCAGCAAAAGCAGCTAGGGGAGAAATAGGTGCGGAACGGTCAGCATCTGTCTGCAATATTTGAAGGCCTGATTTCTTACACTTCTGACATCGCCAAGTCGACTTCCGCTCGCCAAGTTTGCGATATCCCGCCTCCGTGATTCCCGCGCAATGATAGTGTAGATCCTTATCACATGCGTTACAGTGGGCTCCATCAATGAGAGATTCTAAACACTGAGGACAATCCTTTGAATCCATAATGTAGGTAGGAAGAGGAACACAGAAGGTTGAGAACCGCTGACTTTCAATATAGCGAGTAGTGGGAGATGAATGCGCATGCACACCGTGGTGGTCGAGTGCGAACTGAACGAACGAAATAATGAAGCTACTATACCTCTTAAATTGAAGCAGGACATACCTACACGATAGAATTCAACCTTCCATATGATCAGCCGTTTTGTTGAATTGCAATCAGCAATAAAATCTACAGTTGCCGTTATAGGCAAAGATTTGCCGATAATAACCAATGAGGAATGGACCCTTCTCGAGCAATTGTCAATGGTACTTAAGCTATTTGATGATATCACCTCGGCCATAAGTGGAGAAAAATATGTAACCGGTGGCTCAGTAATAACAATTACAAGATGCCTTATTAAAACTTGCGATAAATTATTAACGGAATGCTTAACGGCTCTTTCAGACGAGAATCTCCCTAGTCCAGCAGCCGTTGTAGCCATGCAATTAAAGGATGGCTTAGTCGAAAGATTAGGCAATGTAGAAAAAAGCGGCACTTATGCTATTTGTACTTTTTTGGATCCCCGATATAAGACGTCGGGATTTGAAGATAAGGCAGAAGCTGCCAGAGCAAAGAAACGCGTCCAAGATTTGGTACAAAGATTGATTGCCAAGGAGTGTCCCCAAGTTACGATGCCTACCACTAGCGAACCTGCAACTACTGAAAAAGGGATTTCACCATGGAATGTCATGTCAGAAATTATTTCATCGACCCGGCCGCAAAGAATAGGCACTGCTCTATCAAAGGCTATTCAAGAGGTCGACTTATATCTTGAAGACGACATGTTGCCAGTCCGTAAGCCAGATGGTACATGGAGTTGCCCTTTAGACTGGTGGCGAAATCGTCATCAAAAATATCCAAACTTAAGCAAATTATTTAGAGAATACGGTAATATTGTCGCAACATCTGTCCCTTGCGAAAGAATATTTAGTAAAGCAGGGCAGTTAATATCGGATCGCCGTACACGGCTTGACCATAAAAAAGTAGCCCAGATAATGTTCCTAAACGGAAACACGTAAATATGTAAAATACAGGGGCGTAGCTACCGCCGTATTTGCCGTATCAATTATACGGGGCCCCCGGGCCATGGGGGCCCCCAAAGTGTGTAAGGAAAAAGAATAAAAACTTTCTAATTTATTTTATTTTACAAATGACAAAATTCTATAAAGCAATTCCTTTTTTTCCCGCCTTAAGCGTGCGTTCAAAAGTTGGCAACACTACATCGTTATGGCGGGCTGCGGGACTTCCCCGTTTTACTTACTTCATCTTCAACTCAGCGGGGAATCCCCGGGAATCCTTCATCGATATCGCGATGTACGTGTACGTTGTTGTACTTTGCATTGGATGTTAAACCACGGAGTGCAGTGCACTGTTTATTTACGCGCTTTATATAAATGTGCATTACATTGTAATTCAGTACAAACAATATTGTTCTTCTGGTTTAGCAGTATTAGTAGCGATTTGTAAAAGAAATGAGTGAAAGGAAAAGAGATTATCCCAGCGGCGCTGAGAAAAGAAAAATTAAACAGAAAAGGGACGAGGTTATAAAAAAAGTGCCCAAAATTTCTTCATTTTTTCAGAGACAAGATACTGTGAGTGATTTAGATTGGAAAGGTAAGTACTACACTACTACCCACCCATTTATTAGGGGCCCGTAGTGATAAACAAGGAAATCTTTTAATTTCGGTCTGTCCATCTGTCCGTCACAAAAAGTTGTCTCCTCTCCCTCGATTTTCACAATTATACTGTTTTTAGGGTTCCGTGCCTTGATTAAAAAAAAAACAAAATTCTAACTTATCTATAGGATCGATTTGTTTTGTTGTTTGTCTATCAGTCCGTATCGTATCGTTAATTGCGTGTTGAGAACTTCAGATGTGCAGACTCGCTTTCGGGTTCTCGTTTTGTATGGCCACTAACCTACGCGCTGCGTTTAAATAGCACGCAGGTGTATAGTAATGCACGGACGGGCTGCAGGTGATTTTGTATCTACTAATAGGTACGAGCACAATCCGCGTAGAGTCTGTGTGCGTCTGAACTGAACACTCTCTAACTGTGACCCTTAGTAACGTTATTTATTTATATATAACTCTTTTTAGTTTAGTATCAAAGCATTCGTATTTATTTTTTAACAATTACTCGTTTATTTTTAGATTCTTCTGAAGCATGTTCTTCGTCACATATCCATCCGGAAATAGAAGAAAGCCAAGCACATACTTTATCGGATGTCCATCCAGAAATCGAGGAACCCCAAGTCAACGATTCTGATATATCTGCAGATAATGCAGATTGTAATATAATTTCATCAGATAGAGGAAATTTTGGTGACAATTTAACTGAATGCGAACGAAAAATAATTTTTAAATTGGGTCAATTTAAACCACAAAGACCATTTCCACAAGTTTCAGAAAATAACCGACCTTTTTCGGCTTATTATTATTCATATTTCAATCAGGCAGGCATAAAAATTATAAGACCATGGTTATGTTATTCTAACGTTTTAAACAAACCGTACTGTCACTTCTGTTGGTTATTAGCAGATCGTCAAAACAAATCGTACTCCTCTGCTTGGGTTAACGGTGTTTCGGTTAGAAGCAATTTCACACAAACTATTCTTGACCATGAAAAGTCACAGCAGCATATTAGTGCCTCACTCTCTTATAATAATTGGTTTCAACGAAATACCATCGATACTCTATTGAAAAGTGAAATCGATAGTAAAATTACATTCTGGAGAGATGTACTGCATCGTATAATTAATGTTATAATTACTTTAGTATCTTGTAATCTACCTTTGAGGGGGCATGATTCTGATTCTGGCAATTTTATGGCAATTTCACGTCTGCTATCTAACTATGATGCAACTTTAAAAGAACTTCTTCTAAAACCGAAAGGTGAAATAAATTATTTAAGCCCTACGATTCAAAACGAAATTATTAGTTTGCTTGATACTAACGTTAGGAACAGTATTATCTCAGAAATTAAAAAAGCTCCATTTCTGACAATAATTCTGGATACAACACAAGACTTATCAAAAATTGACCAACTATCTGTAGTTTTTCGATATATCTCGGTTACAGAAAATGATGATAATGTGCCTAAAGAAATAAAAATCTGTGAGTCCTTTTTAGGATTCATAGCAGTAACCGATTGCAGTGCTGCAGGTCTGAAAACTGTCATTTTAAATTTGACTAAAGAATATGGAATTGATTACGATGGAGCAAATGTTATGTCGGGTGTGTATGGAGGATTACAAACCCTAATAAAAGAGCATGCTCCAAATGCCGATTATGTTCATTGTGCTGCGCACGCTTTAAACTTGGTTTTGAACGATGTAGCGAGACATGTTCGTGAAGTATCGACTTTTTTCGATAATTTAGAAAAAATATATACTTTTTTTGGCAATAGTATAAAACGCTGGGCTATGCTAAGTGACGATTCATCTGAAAAATATTTGATTACCCTTAAAAAGGTATGTCCTACCAGATGGTCTTCTAGGAACGACGCTTTATTAGCAGTAAAGAAAATTTTTTTACTAATCATGAAAACTTTGTACCAACTAAATTTAATTTCAAATAAAAAAGATGAACGTGAAGAATGTAAAAGTATAATTAACATTTTAGAGAGTTTTGATTTCTTAGTGCTCGTTACATTTTTTTCTTCACTATTTGAAATTATTAATCCTGTTTCTAAAGCTCTACAGCATGAAAATAATGACTTACAGAAATCTAGTATTTTATTAAGTAATCTTTTAAATAGACTGTGCCAATTAAGAATCATTTAATAGTTTGCTAAATGAATCCAAAGATTTAGCAAAAGAGTGGGGGGTAACAACTGTTTTTAAAAACAGTAGGCGAAAGATAACGAAGCGTTTTTTTGATGAGTTATCACAAGATGAGAGAATTTCCGACCCGGAATCCTATTTCAAAGTCAATGTATACTATTGCTGTTTAGATATATTAATTTCTCAAACTAAAGAAAGATTTCAGAGCCTTTGCAACCTGAGTAGTATATTCGAAATATTACAACCGGAGAAACTCCTATCTTCTTCAAGCGAAGAGATATTAAACGCTTCCGGAAAACTGTCTGCTAAATACAGTAAAGACATCTCACTTAATCTTTATGACCAATTAAAGGCTCTAAAAACATGCTTAAATTCTGAAATTAAAAAAAAATATTCCATTAAAGAACTCATTGAATTATTGCTAGTAAAATTCAATAGTCTTGCATCCAGTTTTCCCGAAGTAATCACAGCATGCTTTTTATTCTTGACCCTTCCAGTTACAACCGCAACGGCAGAAAGAAGTTTTTCAAAATTAAAACTAATAAAAAATTACTTAAGAACTTCGATGGGACAAGAACGGCTGTCAGACATCTCACTATTGTCCATAGAGGCAGAAACTTTAGAAAAACTAAAATCATCATCAGCCATAAATGATTTAATAAATCAGTTTGCCGAAAAAAAGGCAAGGAGAGTGAATATTTAAAATTCGATTTTTATTTGTAAAATGGGTAAATTATGTGATAAATAAATATTTCTTCTCACAATATTTTTTTTCTTTTGTGAAAAATCTTTACCTCCATATAAGGGCCTCCAAAAAAATTTTTATACGGGGCCCCGACAAGGTACGCTACGCCACTGGTAAAATATATCATGTAAATAGTGTAAATAAACTGATATGTGTATATACAATGAATTTTTAAATACGCTTGTATACTATTACTACTGAATATTGTAAACGTAATTGATAATACCGTGATACAGCCAGTCCTAAGCCTGGTAAAGTACGAAGGGAAGTTCATTGTAATCGCTAATTGTATACATAGATTCCAATTATGTCGTAGCGCAACTGCGTTGCGAGAATAGATAGTTAATATAAATAGATAGTTTACATAACGTTATTCGTTTAGTGATAACGGTTACGTTTCGTGATTCTAAATAACCATAACGACCCATCACCAGTTGGCTCGCCGTGGGGCGGAAGTTCAATATAAAATTTTGTCCTTTACAAAGTGCTAGCCTCAGCGGCGTAGCGTGGGTGTCGGCCGCCCGGGGCGGAAGACAATTTTGCCGCCCCCTTATTTAGGTATTTCAATTTAATGTATACTATACATTACATACATTAATTCTAGAGAACTTTTCGGCAAGAACAGTCATCATTATTTTACATTATTCAGGTTAGATTTTAAATTAAAAAATTACAGTTCACACTGTTGAATACACGTTGTTGTAGGTACACGTAGCGGAAAAATTCAATTTTTCACAAAGCTCAATAATGTCACGACCACTACACGTACTTATTTGCACAGACATCACAGTTTTAAAGCGTAACATAAATTACGATACGAGACAATGTAAAATGCACAACAGACGATCCATCAATAAAACTTTCTTTGAATTGTCAAAGCAACAAGTACTTCCTTGAAGGGACTTACCCGTATGCCCGTACATATAGTTTTTAAAATAAAATACCTACGGGGAATCCCCGCAAGTCAGTATAGACGGTGTTGCCAGCAGTCGCTAAAATATTTAAAGAAAAGGGATTCCCCGAATTCGTCACAGAATAAGTAATGAAAAATTCCGTGCTCTTTTCAATTGGTCCAAATTTGTAGTTGCGCTAAAAATATGAAATGGTTCAAATATATTTATTAACAAATTTTGCCGCCCGGGGCGGGCCGCCCCCACTACGCTACGCCACTGGCTAGCCTCCATCCTGTGCAGAATCCAGCTAAAACAAGCGACAGGCCATTACTACTTGGGTCACATCGAAAAACGGCCACTCAGGCCATCACTTTGTCTTGGGATCATGTAATCCAAAATTCTTTTACCGAAATATATCAGCTAGACTGCCATTTCCAACACAAATTAGGTCACTCCCGACCTTTTTAATCTATCAATTCCCAAAACCAATTTTTATATTAGGTCACTATCGACATTTTTAGGGTTCCGTACCCAAAGGGTAAAACGGAACCCTATTACTGAGGCTCCGCTGTCCGTCTGTCTGTCACCAGGCTGTATCTCTTGAACCGTGATAGTTAGACAGTTGAAATTTTCACAGATGATGTATTTCTGTTGTCGCTATAGCAACAAATACTAAAAAATAGAATAAAATAAATATTTAAGGGGGCTCCCATACAACAAACGTGTTTTTTTTGCTCATTTTTGCTTGATAGCGATAACGGCAACAGGTAGACGCTTGAAATATTCACAGAATATTTAGTTATATATTCACTTTAAGAATAAATAATTAAATTAAAATAAAACAAATATTTAAGGTGGGCTCCCATACAACAAACGTGATTTTTTTGCTGTTTTTATAGATAATGGTACGGAACCCTTCATGCGCGAGTCCGACTCGCACTTGGCCGATTTTTAATCTATCAATTCCCAAAACCAATTTTTATTATCTCATCATGGCAGGATTTAAGACAGAAACTGCCGGCGTAGTGCCTTTTTTACGAGGGCAAAGGGTTTTAGCTCATACAGCCCAATTTTCGGAAATTCCATGGGACGAGAAAATTAATCGTCACAATATTCATGTATCTGTACCACATTTTTAGCAAAAATGATTTGGTAGTAGTATAGTAGTACGATTGGAAGCAGGCCGACTGCACCTTGTGATCCATGTGTTTGTTACATGCAAAACAAGCTAGTGTAGAGGTGTTGTGTAAGCATGTAGCATTGAAATGTGTTTGAACTGTCTGAATGACAGCAGCTGTCTGTCATCCAGCAGTCTATATGTTTGCTATGTGAGTGTTGAATAATAATGAAAGCTATTTTCATTATCTTAATATTTTGAATTTATGCAATTCTTTTTCAGATTGACATACTGTGTCAGCCGGTGGCAGCGTGTTACCTGTGCTACTTCAAGCTGAAAAAGTGCCAGGACTTTATGATGAGGTCTCTGAGGGCCAACAAAGTGCTCACAGAGATACTGCAGGGCGGTGAAATAGTAAGTTGGATATAACTACTATTATATGAATAATTCTTAATGTAGATTAAAATTTATCCCTCATCCAAAAAATTT
Organism: Pyralis farinalis; assembly: GCA_947507595.1. Lineage (NCBI taxonomy): Eukaryota > Metazoa > Arthropoda > Insecta > Lepidoptera > Pyralidae > Pyralis > Pyralis farinalis. Next base: position 5,893,929 of record OX382281.1, read on the forward strand.
CTATTACTCAAAATTTTTTTTAAATGTTTTACACAATCAAATCTCGAAACTATTGGAGTAAGGGAGCATTCAATTATTACGTAACGCAATCTGTGGGGAGAGGAGGGGGTGATCTTGTATAACATTAGGATGCGTTACAGGGGCGGGAGGGTGGTTCGAACAACTCGTTACTAACATTGTTTTTTTATATAAAATAAAAAGTAGAGAATAAAATTTCCCAAGTTGGCAACCCTATTCGTTTATCTTTTACGGGGAATCCCTCGATTGTATATAATAATACTTTATTTTTATTGTGTTCTGCCGAGTTGGCAACGTTTTTGTTTATGTTTTACGGGGAAACTTGTTTGTATATATGTATATCTTCACGCCAGGTCCCTTACGGGTAGGCAGAGAGAACCGAGCGCTATAAGACGCGGTCCTTACATTTCACTCGCTTCACTAACATATAGCTCTTTTCATGCACGCTCGCCGGTTCCTGGGGCTCCTGACATCACCTTCTGATAAAATACGACCAATTTGGTCATGGTAGGTTAGTCTCGGTCTTCGTCGGCTCCTACATCCTTTCACTTTAGCATTGTATATCTGTTTCGTCATTCTTTCGTACTGCATTCTTTCTACATGTCCGAATCAACGGATCATGCCTTTTCTTATCTTAACACTGACTCTCTCTTTCTCAGACCAACTCTTTTTCTCAGGTCGTCATTACGGACGTGGTCAGCAAGCGTTATGCCACACATTTTGCACAATGCTCTCATCTCGACCGCATTTATTCTAATTTCAGCTCTCACTTCCATAAGTTAGCGTTGGGATTAGCACCGCATTGTGTACAACGAGCTGTGCCTTCTGGCTTAGATTTCGGCTGCCTAGCAGTTTACCCAACACTCCATTCACGCTATTCCCTGCACTCACTCGTCTCTCCACATCAGTGGTGTACCTTCTATCCCTGCTAAAAGCACTTCCAAGATATACAAACTCATCCATTTGCTCCAACACTACATCACCAACCTTAATCCTAGTGTTCGTTCTGTTGTCTCTCTTTCAAATACCATTATTTTGGTTTTCTTCGCATTCAATTGTAAGCCTTTCTTCATACAATCGTCTTTCATTGTTGTGATTAGTGTTTGCAGTTCGGATTGTGATTCTGCTATTAATACCGCGTCATCTGCATAAAGCAGGCAGTTAACCACTGAGTCACCCATTCACATTCCCATATTCATATTTCTCATTCTCTGTAGACATCTGTCCAGATACAGAATGCCCACAACACGCATCCCTGTCTGACACCAATATTGGTATCAAATCAGGGTGATAAGCTGCCGTCCACTCGCACACATGCTGTGCAATCCTCATAGGTGGATTGCACAGCACTGAGCAGGTCACCGTCAATCCCATATCTAGGCAAGATGTTCCAGAGATTCTATCGCATAATCCTATCAACTGCTTTCTTAAGGTCCACAAAAGCGCAGAAAACCTTCTGGTCCATAGCCAGATGCTTTTCCACGATGTTGCGGAGTGAAAAAACTTGATCCATATATCCTCTGCCACTTTGAAATCCCCCCTGTGTTTTCGCAAGCATTCCATCGGGTTTCACCCTCATTCTCCTTTCAATGATTTTTCCATACACTTTTGCTGCTATGCTGATCAAACTGATGGCCCTATAGTTGCCACAGTCCATACGTGAACCCTTTATACAAAGGCACGTGTCCAATCGATCGGAACTCTTCCGGTTCTCCAGCATAATTTGCTCAAAAACCAGAAGGCGTCCGTAACGTAGGTGCCACCCAGTTTGATCATCTCAGCTATAACCATATTGATTCCCGCTGACTTTCCATTTTTTAAACTTCGTATCGACCATTCAATCTCATCCATGCTAATGTCTTCATAGGACGCTGGCACTGCCGAATCAGTCACAGACTCATTCGCAGTGCCAGCGTCCTGGACATAATCATACATTTCTCTAAAATATTCACTCCACCGTTCTAACACTTCCTGAGTGTTAGTAAGAATGCCACCAGCTTTACATTTTATCTTGTCCATTCTAGATGCCGACGAACCACTCCGAGACTTCTTTAACTCTCTCCAGAAGAGTTTGGTATTAGCCTCGAAGTTCTTCGTCAGCCTCTCTTCCTCACTCATAAGTAGTCTTTCACCCCTCTCTTTCACTAAAGCTTTGGTGTCATTCTTGCATCGACGGTATATTCCTTTCTTCTTCTCTTTCATACTATCACTGGTGCAAAGTAACGTAATCCAGCCACTCTCTCCTCTTTTTATCCATGGAGAATTGAACCTCCGCATCCCACCAGGCATCTCCTCTCAGTGTTCTACGTCTCTTTGCGCATCCACATGCTTCTTTCGCACTGTTCACCATACTTTCTTTTAGAACTTTCCAACATTCGTCTACATCTGAGTGAAGAATTGTAAGATATGAGGGAAGTTTTCTTCCGAGAACTCTCAACCTGTGGAATGAGCTCCCAGCCGAGGATTTTCCAAGGGACTACAGCTTGGGATTCTTCAAAAAATGCGTGATAAGGATTTTAGAGGGTCGGGAACTCGTGAGTGACACCCCTAGTGTTCCAAATGTCCATAGGCTACGCTGACTGTTTACCATCATTCAGACCGTATGCTTGATTGCCACCTTAGTGGTATAAAAAAATCTGTATTGTTATCAACGCAAACATAAATGTTTAATACATGAACTGTTATTTTTCAGGAACAGCAAGAATTTGTTACCGCGGTAAAACAGTATCAACTGAATGATCTATGTGTGACTCCAGTTGAGCTCATCAGCATTACAGGCAGTGAAAACAGCTTGATAAACAAGGAGATCAAAGAGGAACGTCTGTCATCGCAGTGCACAGGAGAAATGGACACTGACAGACTCCCACTTGTGGAACGTTTCAAGTTTGAGGACTCTGAACATGAAGATATTATTGAGAGTCCAGCACTGCAGGATATGTATGACACTGAGAGTGGGGAATTGATAAATGAAGGAAATATAAAACAGGAGGCGTCAGATGGAGCCGTCGAGAGACAAGAATTGATAACTGAAGAGAATATCAAGAAAGAATTGGAAGAAATAGAAGATATCTATATTGTGGTGGTAGTAATACCTGAAGGAAGTACAATGCAGGAGGAGTTAGAAGGAGCACAAGTAGATGAGGACAATAAGGCAGAAGGTAACAGTCACTGTATGAACACTGCTTTTTAAAACTTATTGCATTTATCTGCCACATTTAACTAACATTTTCGAATCTCAATGACTTTGTTTTAAAAATGTAAGTGTACACAGCCATGTCTGCCACAGTGTAATGATAGAAGGTTATTAACCCGTCGAGTCCCGACTGCCATATGGCACTCGCTTACGACACATATGGAGTAACGGTACCACCAGGTTTCAACAGGCCACATGTAGGTTAAACATAAGAACACGATATTATTATGACTCCACGCTAGGCTCGGCCTGTATCGTGGGGCGTCAATACATGAGAATTAGTATTGTCTTAGGTTTTCGCGATTGTTACCATTGAATTAAACACTTTTTAACGGAAGTATCGCGTATTTTATTTATTTTGTTGAACCTGACGTTTCGATCGCTGTGCAGCGTCCGTGGTCGCAGGAAGACTAAGGTGGTATTTGTCTTACATTAGTTATTCAATTATTACATCTACCGACATGGATGGATTAATTATATATGTTCCGATTCACACAAAAATCGCTCACAGTGTCCGAACATTTTTTAGATCTTTGGGTTTGGGATTTGATTATTTTTAGGACTGGATCGGAACATATATAATTAATCCATCCATGTCGGTAAATGTAATAATTGAATACTAATGTAAGACAAATACCACCTTAGTCTTCCTGCGACCACGGACGCTGCAAAGCGTTCGAAACGTCAGGTTCAACAAAATAAATAAAACATGAGAATCACATGGAATTCGTGACAGTATACCGGTGAACAGTAATTACAAGAGTTTACATTGTAATAAATACCCACATCCTTCGCTAGTTTATACTGCGGGTACCATTCTGCGAGTGTGGTATGCAACAAGCGACAGACGTTATCTACCAATACTATTAATTTATCTGCTTAGTTACTTCTATGTAAATATTATTTTTTTCCTTCTAATGTGCTGCACGTGTATTTGTGTGTATGTATGAAATGTGTGTGCACGTGTGTTTTTGTGTGAGTGATGTGTGGATGTTTCGTTTATCGTCCGGGAGAGTGAGCGCGTCTGAAAAATCCATACTCAAATCGTAATTTGATCAGTTAACACATGATCTTTTTTCTCTGTCTCTTCATAGTGCATAGGCACATATTCTTTATGTGATTTTTGCGTCAAATGTTTTACAGTCCCTAAATTGCATATCCCCAACAATCTGTTATAAACCAAAGGAAAGAGAAATGTTTTGAAGTGCTGAGCAAAAGTTGTCGATGTTTGGGGAACAGGTTTTAGCAATTACGTTGAACAGCTTAAGATGGCTTTATGTACGTAGAGTGTGCTGCGGACCGCGTTCGTAATGATGACGTACGAAAGAGAGTCGGCCTGAAAGAGAGTGTCGGTTTTAAGATATGAAAAAGGCATGCTCCGTTGGTACGGACATGAAAGAATGACGAAACAGATATACAATGCGAAAGTCGAAAGATATAGGAGCTGAGGAAGACCAAGACTAAGTCTACCATGACCAAATTGGTCGTGTTTTATCAGGTGATGTCAGGAGCCTTAGGAGCCGGTGAGCTTGCATGAAAAGGGCTATGAATGTTAAAGAAGTGCGTGAAGTGTGGAAGGACGGCGTCTCATGGCGCTCGGCACTCTCTGCCTACCCCGCAAGGGACCTGGCGTGAAGATATACATACATACATCTTAGAAAAAAAAGGAGTTTTAATTTTTCAGTACAAATCGGCAATTTCATATTTTAACACCTAATTCATTTAATTTTTGTTTATTTTTAGACTAAAATAATGGTTCGAATAAAATCAATGTGTTAAGACAATAGTATACATGTATTGTTATTTTTGGAGTCGCTGCCAGCGTATTGGTTATGTAAGTTTGTAAACGGGTCTACTTAGGTGTTAGGTGCATTATCGCATTGACGTCACTTTACATATTTTATAAATCTTGGGAAATTTCCCAAAAATCTTAAAAGTTTGGCTGGCACCGACTCCTAAAATTACAACAAATGTATACTGTTGTCTAAATACATTGGTTTTATTCTAGCTAGTCTAAAAATATATTTTTAATTTTCTGTTCAAGTACAAGTAAACACTATAATGTTTGTTTATAGTCATTTCAAGAAATAAAACAATTATTTTGTATCTTTTAGTGCATTTTTTCATAGCAGATGTTTTTGGAGTCGGTGTTTTATTTTTCTTTTTTTTTATGCTACGTCGGGAGGCATACAAGCATACGGCTCACCTGATGTAAAGCGGGTATCGTGGCCTATTAATTCTTGAGATATATTAAGTGTCACTCGCGCGATGCCTACTCTGCTGCTTACAGCAACTCCTTAGGTGCTGCTTACATAGCAACTCCTTGGGAGATTACTAGTGACCTCACTCACACGCAGGAACACAACAATACTATAGGGAGTTATTATTTGGCTGCGGTTTTCTGTGAGGTGGACGTACATTCTTCAGACGGGATGCTTTGATGCGCCCTACCTCTCTTAAAAATACCCAGACCGAGACAAACTAGACATGTCCATGCACACAAATGTTAAAATGTAAATACATGTTTGTACAGTGTTTTTTTTTTTTTTTTTTGGTAATTACGTCCACCTCATATAAGACCGCAATCAACTAACAATTCCCTGGAGCACATTTGTCTTATTGCAAGTGAGGTTACCAGTTTATTTCCAAAGCCCCTAACTCTACACTGAGATCTGGTTAATAAAATTCTCCAGCCTATGATTTTCTCAGTTGCGTCATACTCTAACCATTTAACTGCTATCACACTCAAACTAAGTGCAGAGTTTTAAAAGTCTGAATGATATAGTGGCCTGAACCAAACCAGCCTGCCGGATGAATAGGTTAGCAAACTACAGTGTGAGAGACCTAAGCTTCATACCAGTGAAGTGGAGGCATGCTAGGCAGGAGAAGAGGTATTTTAAATTAGGAAACAATAATTCCTGTGCAACTGCCGTCGTGATTAAGAGAAATATAATCATAGTGATAATAGTGGACAATGTGTTGGTGTTGGTGATGCTGTTAAGGTAGAAATTTGTGTACACAATTTTATAAATAACAATATGGTGTGTCTCCTGTGCAGATAAAAAAAAATGATGATATGAGAAAGCCAGCTACTGCACTGTATTTTGTTTTTCAGAATTATAATAGACTACAAACTAATAATTTGTGTACGTTTCTTAATAAAGATTACTTACATAAAATGAATGATGTAACTCTGTACAGGTGCCGCTGCGGCTAAAGAGGGCAAAGAAACGCACGCGGACAAGACTCAACATGGAAGAACAATGACATCAGACGACGATAATGTTCTAGAAAATCCAAGAATGTGTAGGGCAGTTACGCATGAAGAGACAACCAACAGAAACTTTAGCCCTTGCATATTACGGTGCGATAATAAACCTGCAAATAATAGACAAGTTTCAAAAAACACATCTGTGTATACCGTGATAAACAAAACTAATGTGAGTGTTAACAGTGATCGTGAGTGCGCTAGTACTAACACAGATATCGGCAATCGCAACAGTAAAGAACTGAAGATGGATGTTTGTAAAGACGACGAAGTCGGTTCACGAATATTTACTAAGGAGGATTGTTCTAAGAGAACTGATGAGAAACCTTTTGAATGTAAGATATGTAAAGTTAGATTTAGTCAAAAGGGTCTTTTAAAGACACATTTAATGACACACACTGGTCAGAAACCCTTTGAATGTGAGATATGTAAAGTTAGATTTAGTCAAAAGGGTCATTTAAAGACACATTTAATGATACACACGGGTTTGAAACCCTTTGAATGTGAGATATGTAAAGTTTCATTTAGTCGTAAGGATACTTTAAATTTTCATTTAATGACACACACTGGTCAGAAACCCTTTGAATGTGAGATATGTAAAGTTAGATTTAGTCGGAAGTCTACTTTAAATATACATTTAATGACACACACTGGTCAGAAACCCTTTGAATGTGAGATATGTAATGTTAAATTTCGTCATAGATGTAATTTAAAGTATCATTTGATGAAACACACTGGTCAGAAACCCTTTGAATGTGTGATATGTAATGTTAGATTTAGTCATAAAAATAGTTTAAAGTATCATCTGATGAGACACACTGGTCAGAAACCCTTTGAATGTGAGATATGTAATATTAAATTTAGTAATAAAACTGGTTTAAAATGTCATTTGATGACACACTCTGGTCATAAACCTTTTGAATGTGAGATATGTAAAGTTAGATTTAGTCAGAAGGGTCATTTAAAGACACATTTAATGATACACACTGGTCAGAAACCATTTGAATGTGAGATATGTAAAGTTAGATTTACTGAGAAGGGTAGTTTAAAGAAACATTCAATGACACACATTGGTCAGAAACCCTTTGAATGTGAAATTTGTAATATTAAATTTAATCGGAAAAGTAGTTTAAAGTATCATATAATGACACATACTGGTCAAAAATCCTTTGAATGTGAAATATGTAATATTAAATTTAATCTGAAAAGTAGTTTAAAGAATCATATAATGACACACACTGGTCAGAAACCATTTGAATGTGAGGTATGTAAAGTTAGATTTAGTCAGAAGCTTCATTTAAAGAGACATTCAATGACACATATTGGTGAGAAACCCTTTGAATGAGAGTTATGTAAAGTTAGAATTAGACAAATTTTTCAACTCGAGACAGGTTTTGAAGCTGAGTTATATGAAATTAGATTTATCCGGAAAGGTCACTTTTAATAACACCGTCAAGGGAGACTGACTCACCCTTGGAATATGTCAATACAGGTCCAAGACGAAGAGTCATGGTGATATGTCACGGAGATTTAGATTTTCAGGAGCTCCCTGACGTCGTTACGCGGGCCAGTCTATTTGAACACACACGTTAAACAGCACCATGTTCCGATATTAGTCTATATCGCTGTGGTCCTGCTAAAACAGGCGAAGCAGTGTTTTTGTTGCGGCTAAGGAGTACTTCGGCGTAAGGAATTGTCGGTCGGCGGAAGGAATTGTCGGTCGGCGGAAGGCAACATTGGTGTACTTTATGGAAATTCTTGAACCAAGTTTGCGTCCATCCCTATTAATTGCAGCCTCGCTTTATGTCATAAAATATTTCAGTTCGTATTTGTTCACATCTGACCTGCATGAGATTCTGCGTGTGAGTCGACAGCTTTTGGATTATTTTAATAATAATAATACTTTATTAAAAAAAGTGGTTACAATGGACTTCATTTTCCACACTAGGCTAAGCCTGTCCTGTGGGCAACTCGACAAATTTAGTTTGACTTGTAACTTTGCGGTACCTACATAGGAAATTTATTCTGTTCCGGAACTCCAATAATTTCCACGTCATTCTTTAGGTTAGCCCTTTAACCGCCATATTTTGTTACATCATCATACACCCTTACGCCAGCGGCCTGTTGGCGTAATTTCAAATAGGAAATAGTGTTATCGATTAGTTTAAATTAATAAAAGTTCTAAATTTAATTAATATTAAATCAGTCTTTATTAATCAGTGACGGCGGTTAAAGGGTTAAACTAGATATGTAAATATAAATATGCTGTCCATATGAAAGGAAACATTTTTACTCTTTAATTATATTTGAATGTGCCAAGTACAATATGGATATCAGAAATTTTACTTAGTTTCCTATTAATTATGTCTGGAACCGACTGTAACGAACAAATATATTATTACATTCTCTTTATATCAGTTTGTATATTATTTTGTCATAACTTTTTTTAGGCTTAATCAGGTGGCGCTCTTTCTTTCTCTTATCTATTGTCTTTGAAACAGACTAGATTATGAACTCCGCGGTTTTTGGCCTGCAAAACTACTCGAACACACGCCCTCCTGCTCTGTCGACACACTCATAAGTGTTGCAACATTTCGATAATGGCATCATAAAACCCAAAAACGCATACTAAAATATCATGGATAGATTCAGGCGTTATTTTGCGAAAGTCAAATTTACATGCAATTTGATCTAACCGGCTTTGTGTGCTTCCGCCACCAATTAGTTCATGCGGCCTATCGCCGGCCGGCACCCACCCACTACTGTTAGACGTTAATCGTAAAAATAACATGCTATAAGCATTTTACTCTTACGATTAACGTAATAAGCCTTGATATGTTTTTGCTTGTCTTGGATGATATTATACCCATACCACAAGTTTCGCTTACTTTGGGACTAGGTGGCGCTGTGTAATTTGTCCGACAATATTTATCATATTCTGCCGGTTCTTACACATATACTTAACTTTTCCTTGACATCAAATATCTATCCGATGGCATGGAAAAAGGCTTACGTTATTCCTTATCCTAAAGTAACTAACCCTTCTTCACTTTCAGAGTATCGCCCTATAGCTGTTCTTCCTATCATCTCTAAACTATTAGAAGACGCTGTCCACAAGCAACTTCATTCATATTTAATTGCAAATGATCTTCTCAGTCCATTTCAGTCTACATTTGGTCCCTCACGTAGTACCGTTAGCGCCTTGCGTCATGTTACAGAAGACATACATACCATACATTTGACATATTTACCATAAATAGAGCAAGAACACTTGTAACATTCCCGGAAAGTTGCGTTTTTATTTATTTATTTACTATTCGAAGAGCTTTTGGGCCGTAGACGATGCAGCATTATCTCTAATAATTGCTTCCGTATTATGCACTTCTACGCACGAATTGTTATGGGGAAAAAATGTCATCGGCAATGTATCAATATTCAAAAGATCAGCCGGTAGATTTTTGTCAAATCCAATAACATCTAGATTTTCTATATCCTAAATATATAGGGACTCAATTTGTTGCGGAGATGGTATAGTATGTATGGTTGCAGAATCTGTATTTGGTATCTCAAAATGTCGGTCTGGTGCCACTGGTCTCAAATAATCTTTAGAAGTCGACGGAACAGGGTCGCTGGCGGGCAGAATGGAATGAGAAGAATCAAAAAAGAAATATATATTGTTTTTCTTTGAGTCTTTGATGGAGTTCGAATGTTGCATGGAACCAAGTAATGGATTTGTGGTGAAAAGCAATCGCAGAGCCCTGGAAGTGGACCACAAAAACAACTCAAATCTCGGAATTTTATTTAATTTTCATATCCGGTGATAATTTGATGCACGACGGAGAAAATTTTACACGGAGAGTGTACAATTTTACTGATTTCGTTTATGGCACTCGAGAGTCACGAAAATTTTGACACTTTTGAGGCATTGACTGAGAATTTTCCACACCTAATGTAAGACAGGTGACTACCAATGTACATGTTAATGGTACTAATTTAGCCCCTGTGGAGACAACTGTGTTCTTGGGTATATCAATTGACTCCAGACTACAATGGGGCCCACAAATTGAAAAATTATCAGGAAAACTAAGGTCTGCAGCCTATGCAGTGAAAACTATTAGACGGCTCACTGATGTTGATACGGCTAAAATAGTTTATTTCAGCTACTTTCATAGTATTGTGTCAGACGGCTCACTGATGTTGATACGGCTAAAATAGTTTATTTCAGCTACTTTCATAGTATTGTGTCATACGGAATTCTTCTTTGGGGTAACTCCGCGGTCATTAACACAATCTTTTTATTGCAAAAGAGAGCCATAAGAGCTATCTACAAACGTGGTCCCCAGGAGAGCCTTAGAGAAAAATTCAAAGAAATAAATATTTTAACAGTCGCATCGCAATATATCTATGAACATCTTTTGTATGTCCATAAAAACATAGACTCATTTTGTAAAAAGAGTGATACTCATAACATAAATACTAGATATAAACATAATCTTGTGTTAGATGCAAGCCGTCTCCACAAAATAAGTAATTCTTTTATGGGGCAATGTATACGGTTCTATATCAAACTTCCCGGCAAAATATAAGAGAATTGTCAATAAACAAATTTAAAAATACTATTAAAGCCAAATTGTGCTGCAGCACATATTATAAAGTATCTGACTATATTAATGATAAAAAAAAATCCTGGGAGTGAGTCGATCCAATCATAATGTAGTTAATAAATTATGTAAATTTGTTTGGATACCAATAGAGGGATACCTGAGTTTTATGGCAGTATTTTTATCAGTACTCACCTAGTCATAAACTGCACGGTAGGGAAAAAAAATATGACGATTCCAAACAAATGTAGCCATTTTTACGGAATAAAAAGATTTTGACTTTAATTTCATAGGCATTTTTTGGTACGTCAAATCCCTGGCAAACTTTATTGTCTAATGTACGCTTTACACAACCACCTATACCATCTGCTACGCTCTATCCGTGCTCAGATTCATAATCAAATCCAAAATATACTTTAAAATGTGACAGCAAGTAAAAATTTATTTTCTGTCTGTATTATGACGATGGACCGTCTGAGAAAAAGTGAACGACAGATATGTTAGGAGATTCTTCTTTGATTAGATTTAATTGTGGGTTCAAATGACCTGGTATTTGGGATACCAGGTGGTTGAAGGTTATTGAGTTCTGCAATGGTACAGAAGGATTGTGATCTATTGGCCCAATAAATCATTCCGTTGTGAAGAGATATTTGGTTTTTTGAAGCACCGAAGTGCATTGCTTGTATCTCACTTCCCAATTTACCATCGTAATTTTCTGAGAAGTCGCATATTATAATCATTTCATTCTCTTTTAATTGTGAAACTGCTATTTAGTACTGTTTTTGTTGATGCTGCATATTAAAATGTCTTTCACACTATAATAGATCTTTCCCAAAGTCTTTCTTTAAAGATTCTAATGTCTGTGTTTTTATGACCCTTCCTGTTTTTTTTGTTGATTTCTATTGATTCATCGGCTTCCTTTTTTATATAAGTATAATTTAACCGTTCCCAACGTAACCATGACACATTTATATTATCATCTTTTTTTTGTCTAATGTGCAATAGAAAGGTTTTCGGTTCTTACAGTCTTTAGTCTTAATAACGATACATGCGCGAGTAATTTTTGGCGTCACATGAAATTTCATTTAAGATTTCTCTTACGCTGTACATAAGTGACATGTTTTGGAATTCTAAATTACTATGTTTAATGCAAACACGTATCTCTTGCATTCAAGTGAGGTATTATAACATAAAAAGGTTTATGCTTATGGAAAGTGAAGCTGTTTTTCTGGTTGTTGAACCGCCTCCCTTTATTATTCTTTTTGCTCTCCCTGAGTTGTAGCTAGGTGAGAATTCTACCTGCTGTGGGTAGATGTTCTAAAGCCTTCATAAACTTTGGGTTGTTTGCTATATTGTCTGCAGCTTTGATAGAGGCATTTTGCTTCATTACTTCATTTTTTAATTTGCTCAATTTTACCCTTGCTACTAACAGCTTTTTGTACAACATTTTCTCCATTAATGTTGTGGCCATGGATTTGAAAGATTTCTTCACTTTGACACCAATAAAAGATATTTTTCTTATATTTATTATTGTTGTTATAATTATAGGAGTTAAAGTATGAAATAGCCGTTTTATAGTAATAGATACTTTGAATCGACATTAAACCTTCATGGTGAGATTTCTAGTGAAACTTTTCACAGGATACCTATGAAGTTTTTCTTTTAGAAATGTGCAACTGCAAACAAAACAGTCCTTCATGCTATATAATAGAGTTCATTTAGCTAAAGACTAGCTAAATCACTATCATTTTATGAGTGGTATTTAAACTGGGTTGATTGGGTCGAGGTACCCTTCCCAAGTATTTTTTCAGCACAGTTCCTGGTTCTAAACCAGAGACATGTTACTAAAGGACTCGCCATACGCGTGATTCTGTTAGTAAATAATTCTGCCATTTTTGATGGGGGACGAGGTAACTACTACATAGAAACGAAAATAATGTTTTAAGGAATTGTCAACCTTATTTCGAGGCATCTACAGTTCAAAGTTATTTTCTTACCGCTGCCTGCCATCTGTTGTGGAATAGCTGAACTTCTTCGTAAATCGAAGCTGGTAGATTCAAAATTACGAAACGTCTTATATACTTTTTTTTTGTCTTTAGCTAAATGAACTCTATTGTACAGCATGAAGGACTGTTTTGTTTTGCAGTTTGTATAATTTACGTTAATTTGGGATAGGAGATATGCGACCAAAGTCGCGGAATATGATCGATTGCATCAGTACTCGATTACTGAATCGGTTGCTCATGTATTAATCGTTATCACACCATTTTAATTTCTTTTATATGAAATCAAATAAATACTTGCATGTGAAAGGTACCTCAATATTTTTGCAAACTAGAAGTGTTCGACCTTTTTTTGCATGACATAACTGCACAGTTTGGCATGTTTAGTGTAACACTTTATGATGTTACCTGAGCGATAACGGTTACAAGACTGTTAGAGAATCGATTACGCACGAAGTATTTATGCGCGCAATGGGTGACAATATCTTGTACCATGACAGAGGTGAATGATCCTCCGAGGCTGGTCCTTTAGTAGCATGTCTCTGTTCTAAACTGATGACTTAGCTGTATGGGCTAGATCCCTTTGCCTTTCCCCTCGGGGATAAAAAGAAACAAAAAAAATATACATCTTTCCGTAAACAACCAACCAAGGACTTCTTCCCGCGCTTTTGACGAGAAACATTGTTGTTATACTTGAAATGTTTACAATTTAGTATAAAATTAGTTATATGTGACAATTTCGATAGTATTTTGTAACATAAGTGCTAGTGAAATTATACAGTAATGAAAAAACTCAAATATAACCCGTATATGCACTTTTTGGAAGACGTGAATAAGTTCATCAAGAAAACCTTGTAAAAATCTCTATTATTTTACAGGTGGTATTTAAACTGGGCTGATTGGGTCTAGGTACCCTTCCCAAGTATTTTTTTAGTAGAGGTCCTGAAGCTGGAACATAGAATTAAGATTTTCTAATGGTTCTAAACTGAAGACTTGGCTGTATGGGCTAGATCCCTTTATTGTTAAAGTAAAAAGACAATCCCAAACAAGCAAAAGAACACTAATATTTCACTTATATTTAGTAATTTATGCAAACAATTTGTTGTACAATGTGTTTTTGTGGCAAACACAAAATAGTGAAACTATGACAGGGACAAAAAATATTTTATCTGTCTCTTTCCTTCTTATGAGGAACTGTATACATCTATCACGTTCTATCTTGGTATTATTATTTGCTTGTCACCTCTAGGTATCCTTCCTCTGAATTTAAAGTACTTTCTTCCCGCGCTATTCACGAGTGACATTGTTGTTTTATTAGATTTTTTACAATTCAGTATAAATATAGTTTTGTGTGACAATTTCGATAGTATTTTGTAACATAAGTGCTAGTGAAATTATACAATAATGAAAAACTCAAATATAACACGTTCATGCACTTTTTGGAAGACGTGAATAAGTTCATCAAGAAAACCTTATAAAAATCACTATCGGTTTACGGGTAGTATTTAAATTGGGTTGATTGGGTCTAGGTACCGTTCCCAAGTATTTTTTCAGCACAGTTCCTGAAGCTGGAACATAGAATTAAGATTTTCAAATGGTTCTAAACTGAAGACTTGGCTGTATGGGCTAGATCCCTTTGCCTTTCCCTTCGGGGATAAAAAGAACAAAAAAAACCATACAATACCTTAGGCCGGTTAGAGGACTTCTTCCCGCGCTTTTGACGAGTGACATAGTTCTTATACTTGAAATTTTTACAATTCAGTGTAAAATTTGTTTTATGTGACAATTTCGATAGTGTTTTGTAACATAAGTGCTAGTGCAATTATACAATAATGAAAAAACTCAAATATAACACGTTTATGCACTTTTTAGAAGACGTGAATAAGTTCATCAAGAAAACCTTGTAAAATTCCTATCGTTTTACGGGTAGTATTTAAACTGGGTTGATTGGGTCGAAGTACCCTTCCCAAGTATTTTTTGAGCACAGTTCCTGAAGCTGGAACATAGAATTAAGATTTTCAAATGGTTCTAAACTGATGACTTGGCTGTATGGGCTAGATCCCTTTGCCTTTCCCCTCGGGGATAAAGAGAACAAAAAAAAAATTAGGCCTGTTATTTATTTATTTTCTTTTAACATGAAAAGCATGTAAAGTTAATAAATGATTATATAATATTCGATGCAATATTATATTATTTTCGATATACCAACTATCCTTTTACCTCTAAGGTGTATGTTGGTTTTGAAAAAGAATACGCCCAGTTGAATATACACCTACCGCAGTCTAATTATTTAGTCTTTGAAATAATCACAGCGTTTTCATAATAGACAATGTCTTCTCTGCCAGTGTGCTGCCGGTTGTGCTTGGCCAGGCTTGTAACATCTATGCATGTTTCATTAAACAGTGCGCTCCAAGAAGTCTACGAAAAGCTCACCAGTGTTCCAGTAAGTAAAACCGAAGACCCTACACATGTCATTTTGTAAAGAGTAAGGATTACTGAAGACATGCCATTATGAAGCTGATTAGAGACTAAATTCGAATTATGGTGTGACTTTAAAGGATATAATTACCAATACTTACTTGCAGACCTGTTGCAATCCCATTTTTAGCATTTAATCAACATGCAATGCAGTAACAATAATTAAGCAACTTTTTTGAATGTAAGTGACTCAATGTCGGCCAAAGTCAAGTTCACCTGCACATGGTGCACCCTGCTTAGCAACAAACAAGGCTCTGGTGAAACAGAGATAGGCACAACGTTAGCCAAGTTGGGAAGTACCTCCACCTCACAGAAAACTACAGCCAAATAACAACTCCTTAGAGGGTTGTGCTCCTGCATGTGAGTCGTCACCAGTAAGCGGCTAGTCTCTTATACCTTGACGGTTAGCTAGAGAGTTGAATTTTTTATCACTGATAGTACTCATTATTAACACTAAAATACCAAAATCTTAACCGACGGAGATTAATAGTTTTTGAGTAAAAAATTGTTGAAATTTACGAAAATATTAGTGAAATTATGACATGAGGTGGGCTTTACTAACGGGGCGCACGATTTCGGGGTTGCTTTATGTAGGGGTTAGTCTCCCCTTTCAAACGACACGACTTGGAGCTCCCGGAAATATCTACTTTTTTTTTTAATTATTATTTTAGTGCATGTGAAATGGAACGAATTTTGTTCCATAAAAATATAATTTGTTGTATAATTGTAATTTGTTACCTTGAAACAGAACATATTATAATGACACAAAACGTTTGGGCATTTATCAATTGTCAAATGCAATTTGCTCCAACCTGCTTTGTGTGCTTCCGCCACCAATTAGTTCATGCGGCCTAGCGCCGGTCGGCACCCACCCACTACTGTTAGTGCGTGCATCATGCCGACGCTGCCATGGCTGCTCCGGTAGTCTCTGCCTCGGCTGCTGCGGTTGTCCGCCATCTGGAACAGAATCCGCATGCCCCCTCCACCACCGTCGCTGCCACGACTGGCCTGGTCGTCGCTGCGACACGTGTTTCGCCTCTCCACGAGGCATCATCACGAAACTACCGGAGCGGCAGAGACTACCGGAGCAGCCATGGCAGCGTCGGCATGATGCACGTACTAACAGTAGTGGGTGGGTGCCGGCCGGCGCTAGGCCGCATGAACTAATTGGTGGCGGAAGCATACAAAGCAGGTTGGATCAAATTGCATGTAAGTTTGACTTTCGCAAAATAACGCCTGAATCTATTAACCATTTGTCAAATCGCGGCAGCGGCCGGCGAAGTGCCAGAAGCGAATCGTTGCCATTTTGAAAAGTGTCATTATAAAAAGTAAACCAAACAAAGTTGGTAAATGTGAGGTTGGGAAATAAAACGAAACGATACGATACTTCAAAGAGAGAGGAGGAGGGGGGATATAATCCTCCTCCCCCTCTAAATATTGATATCAGATGAAAGTGATTGCTCGAATTTGAAACATTGTAGGTGACATAACCTCAAAAAATTAAAATGCTAAACAAAAAACTATATGTTTTCTGTGTTATAGTCCCCCCCCCCACCTTCCCCACCCCCTTCCCCGTAAAATAACACTAGTAACACGACTCGTAGTAACACGCAAGAATATAGGTTTTACAAAAATTAAAAAATATATATATACATCTCCGTTGGTTTTCCCCCTCGGTTACGGTAACTGCTTTACATCATGTGGGCCGTATGCTTGTATGCCTCCCGTCGCTTAATAAAAAAATAAATGCATGGTGCTACTAACCCTTGGTTCACATTCAGTGATGTCAGACATTAATTGACACTGCGTAGAACAATGACTGATTGTATTGCAGATTTTGCAACTAATGTATTCAGTTCTGATGGTACCGTGACATGTACAAACTGAACCTAAAACTCACAACCCTTCAGCGAGTTGTTATTTGGCTGCCATCTCCCATGAGGTTCTTCACCAGTCGGGGCTAATGTCTGCCCCACCTCTCATTTGCCAGAGCCTCGTCTGCTGATAAGCAGGGTGCACCACGTGCAGGTGATGTTGGCATTAGCTCTTAAGGTGACATTGAGCCACCTTCACCTGGTTGTGTTCCTGCGAGTGAGTGAGGCCACCAGAAGATGAGGAGTTGCTGTGTTGACAGCGGGGGTGGCAATGCGCTAGCGACATTTTGCTGCTAGGGTTTATAAGCTACGGCAACCACTTTCTATCAGGTGGATCCTATGCTTTTTGATACCCATCGTACCATTAAAAAAATGAGCCTTGAATACAATAAAGAGTTGTTATTACTCTAAGATATATAGACATAATTTGAAACACAATTGCAATTAATGCACATAATAAAGTAATCATTTTACTTCCGTTCCAGTTGAAGTTGCACGGGCCAGCAGTAGCGTGCACCGTGTGCCGCTTGCAGTTGGGGAAGTGCCACGAGTTGATGGTCAGGGCTATGAAGGCCAACAAGGTGCTCACATCAATTGTACAGAATGGAGATGTGGTGAGAATCAAACATATGGGCCTCCACTGACTGTACACATTTTTTACAATGGATCTTTGAACAAATTAGCTTTTTAATTGAATTGTGACTTCTTCTGCTTAGCTTCTAAGGGTATTATCATGATATTGATTATCTGCACATAAAAGTAGCAAGTTAACATTATATTTTTTATTATCAATTTATAATAAATAACATGCCTACTTTGAAATTTTGACTACATCTTTTCAATAAATAGGTAATTTTTATACAAGTCTGGTGATAGTTATATATTTAATTTTGTTAAATTTCATAATAAGTTCCACTTAAATAGAGTAGAGATACCTTTTTTCTTGTGGATTTTATTTGCAACCAGTTCCCCTATTAGCAGATGTATTGTTGGTAGCTATGTCATTGTGGGTGAGCCCTCCACTAAGAGGTTCTCCCCTTTCTGCTCCAAAAGGCAAACATCATTCCAACTGTACTATGTCCTTGCTCTTGAGTCTTCTGTGATAGCTGCGGCTAGTCAGCTGTGTTGCCAATATATTTGGATTGGTTACGAGACGATTCAGATATTTTAAAGTAGTACATCGGATTTCATCCTTCACTGTTCGTTGCTAGATGTTTATGTATTTCTGAGTTTGTTACATACCAGGGAACATTTGCTATAGTATGCAAAATGGTGTTTATTCTTTGTAACATAGAAATATTAGAGTTACAGTCCCTACAGTCGTATACTGTACATCCATAATGGCTTCAGTATTGTTTTATATATTAGGGGCTTGTTATCTACCGATAGCTTGGTGTATCGTCCTACTAGCTAGTACAGATTTTTGTATCGCAGGTTTAATTCCTCTCCTTAATATGTTGTTTCCATGTTAGGCGCCGGTCTAGATATAGGCCTAAATATTTTACGCAGTCATTGTGTGTGAGTATAGCGTTCTGAAGTTTTACTTGAGGACAGTTTCCTTTCCTTAAGGTAAAGGTCACATTTTTTTTTTATTTTTTTTTTTTCTGATATTTATCTGCGATCAGCGGTAAATTGCGCTTTTAGCAGATGTAGTGAAGGTTGCAGTCACATTTAGAGTGTGTTCTCCAGTGAGAACCTCTACTCATTCTTCAGGAATTATGATATCCTTCCTTTTAAGTCGCTTTTGATAACTACATGTTAGCAGCTTAGCAGCCAGTTCATTAGGATGGGTCTCTAGTTTTCCCCGATATCTTTCGGCAGCAATAAGGATCTCTTCCTTGACTGTGTTTATGTGTACTTCCTTATGTATTTCCGCATTAGTGATAAACCATGGAACTCTACATATTGATCTGAGGATTATATTTTGCAATCTTTGTAGGACTGAGATATTTGAGTTACTACAACTTCCCCACAGCTGTATGCCGTATGTCCATATGGGCTTGAGAATTGTGTTATAGATTAGTAACTTATTTTCAAGAGACAATGTACTGTTCCGTCCAATCAGCCAGTGAAGATTCTTAGACCGAATGTTAAGTTCCTCTTTTTTACTTTTTACGTGATTTTTCCAAGTAAGACGTCGGTCAAGATGGAGACCCAAGTATTTAACGCTTTCTTTGTGTGGTAAGGTTGTGTTCTCAAGTTGCACCGGCGGGCAGTTACCCTTGCGCAGCGCGAAGGTGATATGCACAGACTTGGTTACGCTGGTCTTTATTCTCCATTTTTTCAGCCACTCTGATACACCATCAAGTCCGCGCTGCAACATGTGTGAAGCGACAGCAGGATCCGCATCGCTGGCCAAGATTGCGGTGTCATCTGCGTACGTAGCAGTAGTCACGCCATTTTCCAAGGGCATGTCGGCTGTGTAGACGGTATACAAGATTGGACCCAACACTGATCCCTGCGGGACTCCAGCGTCAATCTCATGAAGCTTGGATGTTGAGTCAGCTACTTTAACTTGGAACAGTCGTTCTGAAAGGTATGACTTTAACAACTCCAGAAAGCTGTGAGGAATGTACTTTTTTATTTTATATATTAGGCCCTTATGCCAGACGCGATCAAATGCTTGTTGTATGTCCAAAAATGCTGAGGAGCAATACTTTTTTTCCTCTAAGCTTTGTCTAATCCTATCGCAAACTCTGTGAACTTGTTCGACAGTGGAGTGTAGTGGTCGAAACCCAAACTGGTGCGACGGTATGATGTTACCTTTGTCGAGGATTGGTTTAAGTCTGTGAAGCAGGAGTTTTTCAAAAACCTTTGACAATATTGGAAGGAGACTTATGGGTCTATAGGAAGAGACATCATTCAGTGGTTTGCCAGCTTTATGTATCATCAGAATCTGTGATACTTTCCATATATGTGGGAAATACTGAACTCTCAAGATTCCGTTGAACAATGTCGTCAGGAACACTACAGCCTTTTTTGGCAATTGTCTTAGTACTTCCTTTGTTATAAGGTCAAATCCAGGCGCTTTTTTTTCTTTTAAGTTTTTGATTGTCCGCCATACTTCACTAACTGTAACCGACCGTGGTGGAAGAGACATCTGGTTATCACTAGAAAGAAAACTCTCTACTTCCTTATCGACCTCATCATCAAACGACGGGTTAGGACAGAACACCTTTGATAGATGTTCAGCAAAGGTGTCTGCTTTTTCTTGAGGTGTTCTAGCCCAGCCATGGTATTTTCTAAGAGGGGGCAGGGCTGGCTGTGGTCTGTCATAGTTTTTGGTGAGTTTCCATAGAGAGTAGTTGGTATTAGCAGTTGGAGTCAGAGATTCCAGCTGTGCAGCGAATGTACGGTTCTGCCACTCATTTAGCATTTCTTTCAGTTTTCGACTTGACCTGTGGAAGTGTAGTTTGTCTTCATCTAGTCTAGTTAAGTGCCAGACTCTGCGCAGCCTTCTTTTTTCTAAAACTGCCTGTTTGATTTCCAAAGGATAGTCTATGGACCTTACCGATTTTGCCTTAGGCGACGTATTTTTCCAACATGACTCCTGAATAAGTCTTGTTATGTATACAGTAGCGTCATCTATGGATTCAGCGGTTTTGAGAGCTACATTCATGTTTATATTTTCTGTAATATACTCCCTAAAGGATTCCCAGTCAGTACTTTTATTGTAGAGAGTCATAGTGTCAGTAGTCTCTATCAAGCCTGGGCTTACTGTAAGTAGCACTGGTGAGTGATCAGATGAGCTATCATAACAAGTTTCAGCTTTAAAATATTCCTTAGTTAGTCCTCTAACGACGAAATAATCCAGCAAATCAGGCAGTCTGTCTGCTTGACTTGGCCAGTGTGTTGGTTCAGCAGTTGTTACAGGAAAGCAGTTATTATTATCCAGTGTCAACTTTAGTTGTCTGCCTCGGGTATTTATGATTCTGGAACCCCAGTATGTATGTTTCGCGTTCCAGTCTCCTCCCGCAATGAACCGATTACCCAGAGTACTGAGGAAGTTTGAAAACATTGTCTCATTTATTTTATGTTTTGGGGGACAGTAAACAGCTGAGATGTTATAACAGCCTGTATTTTCTTCTACTGCTATAGTTGTTGCTTGTATGTGCTCTGTTCTGTATTCAGGCATTAAGTGGTGTTTGATCGTCTTTTTTACAATGATTGCAGTTCCGGCATGTGCTGTTCCATCTGGATGAGTGGTAAAGTAGCATTGATAGTCCTTAAAATGTAAATAAGTTTTAACGGTGCAATGAGCTTCTGAGACAAGTAGTATGTCTAGTTTATGTGTATTCATTAGTAGTTCAGCTTCTTGTTTATTTGGCTGCAAACCATTTATGTTCAGAGTCGCTAGACGTAGAGAAATCATTTGGAAAGTCGGTCGACGAGTTTTACCATGAGGCTCATCAGAGTGCTCATTTGTTGAATGATGTAGTCAAACTTTTCAGTTTGTTTTAGGAGTATTTGTTCTAATGATATATTGGTTGTGGGTTCTTCTAAATTATTAATGTTGTTTTGTATTACTGTTCGTGTTTTTTTTTGTTTTGTTGTTTCAGCGTACGTCTTACGGTCATTAGGTTTGTCCTCTTTCATCGCAGGGTTGTATGGTCTTATATAGTCGTTTGTGGTTTTCTGTAATCCATGTGATTCATTTGTTCTATATGTATTTTAATTTTGCGGGCTAGTATTTCTAGATACACTTCACACCCTTTATAGTTTGCTGGATGTGGTCCTTTACAGAGCGCACATAAGGCCGGGGTGTTACGGTCGCGTTTTTCTGAAGTCTTATGAGATTCTCCACATTTGACACAACGGTAAGGTCGCATGCAATAGTTTTTTGAGTGTCCATATTGTTGACACCGTTGACATTGGACAATAGATGTTCTTTTTTTGGGGTCTTCTATAACGATGGATTGGTTGTAGATGTATTTGAGACGTTTGGCAGCTTTGTTGTTTGGTCCTGGTACCAAGTTGACAAAGAATGTAGAAGTTGCTTTCTTTTCAGGCCCAAACCTAGCATTAATAATCTCACCACATACTATATTACCCGTGGCTTCTATTTCTTCCTTTATTTTACTTAACGGAGTAGATGGATGTAGATTCCGAATAACTATTCTGAAATTTCTTGTATCCTTTCTGTTAAAAGTATGGCCTACGAGGCCATTTTCTCTGACGATGGTTATCAGTTTTTTGTATACCTCTATGTCTGCACTACTAATTCTTAACTGGTTTCTGTTTACGATTTTATAGGTGAATTGGTTTCTTTCCGTTACAGTTTCTAAGAGCTCCGTTAGTTTGTTCAGATCTTCCACCCCATATAAGAGTATCGGCGGAGGTTTATTAATTTTTTTAACTGTCTCATCCTCTGTAAGGTCGATAGGCAAGCCACTAAACTGATTTGATGTCTTAACAGTAGCCGGTGATGGGCTCCGCGACATTTTCTTCCTTTTGGGATTTCTGGTGGCTAGAACTTTCTGCCATGGTGGCGGGTTAGGTGTGTTGCTAAGGCCTGAAGTTGAATCCTTAGTTTCAGGTTCTGTCCTGTTCTTCTGCGGTACAGAGAAATTAGGTACTTGTTTGCTTCCCACAGATGCAGATCTGGGTCTTGAAAGAAACAAACTAGGGTGAAAAGCTTGTTGTACAAGTTTTTTACTGCTGCTGTTGCTGCCAGTAACATTAACTGACACAGAGGCCTGGTCGCCCACTCCTGCGTAGTCTTCGGTTACAGATTTCACACCCGCGGGCCCGGATACCCGCGAGCGCCGGGGGCTAGCCGGTTCGCATGGCAAATCGCATTCATTATTATCAGACATTTCATTAAGAGTTGGGAGATAACTGTAGTACTTTCCCAAGGTACGACATTCACACTTTTGGAGACGATTTAATTCCTCCAGGCTTGTGATAGCCTATGGACAGGTTAAATGACCGCCGCCTGTGACTCGGCGTTGGGGGTTATTCCAGAACACCCCTGTTACTCGTTTGGCACCACCCAGGGGGCACGTGTAGGGTGGTTCTAGGAAAAGATGGTAAATCCTACGGACGTGAGTAACTTCACCCCCCAAAGGTAAAGGTTTCCTTAAGGTAAAGGTCACATGAACAGACTTTGAAGTGCTGGTTTTAATTCGCCAGTGACATGTACAAACTGAACCTAAAACTCACAACCCTTCAGCGAGTTGTTATTTGGCTGCCATCTCCCATGAGGTTCTTCACCAGTCGGGGCTAATGTCTGCCCCACCTCTCATTTGCCAGAGCCTCGTCTGCTGATAAGCAGGGTGCACCACGTGCAGGTGATGTTGGCATTAGCTCTTAAGGTGACATTGAGCCACCTTCACCTGGTTGTGTTCCTGCGAGTGAGTGAGGCCACCAGAAGATGAGGAGTTGCTGTGTTGACAGCGGGGGTGGCAATGCGCTAGCGACATTTTGCTGCTAGGGTTTATAAGCTACGGCAACCACTTTCTATCAGGTGGATCCTATGCTTTTTGATACCCATCGTACCATTAAAAAAATGAGCCTTGAATACAATAAAGAGTTGTTATTACTCTAAGATATATAGACATAATTTGAAACACAATTGCAATTAATGCACATAATAAAGTAATCATTTTACTTCCGTTCCAGTTGAAGTTGCACGGGCCAGCAGTAGCGTGCACCGTGTGCCGCTTGCAGTTGGGGAAGTGCCACGAGTTGATGGTCAGGGCTATGAAGGCCAACAAGGTGCTCACATCAATTGTACAGAATGGAGATGTGGTGAGAATCAAACATATGGGCCTCCACTGACTGTACACATTTTTTACAATGGATCTTTGAACAAATTAGCTTTTTAATTGAATTGTGACTTCTTCTGCTTAGCTTCTAAGGGTATTATCATGATATTGATTATCTGCACATAAAAGTAGCAAGTTAACATTATATTTTTTATTATCAATTTATAATAAATAACATGCCTACTTTGAAATTTTGACTACATCTTTTCAATAAATAGGTAATTTTTATACAAGTCTGGTGATAGTTATATATTTAATTTTGTTAAATTTCATAATAAGTTCCACTTAAATAGAGTAGAGATACCTTTTTTCTTGTGGATTTTATTTGCAACCAGTTCCCCTATTAGCAGATGTATTGTTGGTAGCTATGTCATTGTGGGTGAGCCCTCCACTAAGAGGTTCTCCCCTTTCTGCTCCAAAAGGCAAACATCATTCCAACTGTACTATGTCCTTGCTCTTGAGTCTTCTGTGATAGCTGCGGCTAGTCAGCTGTGTTGCCAATATATTTGGATTGGTTACGAGACGATTCAGATATTTTAAAGTAGTACATCGGATTTCATCCTTCACTGTTCGTTGCTAGATGTTTATGTATTTCTGAGTTTGTTACATACCAGGGAACATTTGCTATAGTATGCAAAATGGTGTTTATTCTTTGTAACATAGAAATATTAGAGTTACAGTCCCTACAGTCGTATACTGTACATCCATAATGGCTTCAGTATTGTTTTATATATTAGGGGCTTGTTATCTACCGATAGCTTGGTGTATCGTCCTACTAGCTAGTACAGATTTTTGTATCGCAGGTTTAATTCCTCTCCTTAATATGTTGTTTCCATGTTAGGCGCCGGTCTAGATATAGGCCTAAATATTTTACGCAGTCATTGTGTGTGAGTATAGCGTTCTGAAGTTTTACTTGAGGACAGTTTCCTTTCCTTAAGGTAAAGGTCACATTTTTTTTTTATTTTTTTTTTTTCTGATATTTATCTGCGATCAGCGGTAAATTGCGCTTTTAGCAGATGTAGTGAAGGTTGCAGTCACATTTAGAGTGTGTTCTCCAGTGAGAACCTCTACTCATTCTTCAGGAATTATGATATCCTTCCTTTTAAGTCGCTTTTGATAACTACGTGTTAGCAGCTTAGCAGCCAGTTCATTAGGATGGGTCTCTAGTTTTCCCCGATATCTTTCGGCAGCAATAAGGATCTCTTCCTTGACTGTGTTTATGTGTACTTCCTTATGTATTTCCGCATTAGTGATAAACCATGGAACTCTACATATTGATCTGAGGATTATATTTTGCAATCTTTGTAGGACTGAGATATTTGAGTTACTACAACTTCCCCACAGCTGTATGCCGTATGTCCATATGGGCTTGAGAATTGTGTTATAGATTAGTAACTTATTTTCAAGAGACAATGTACTGTTCCGTCCAATCAGCCAGTGAAGATTCTTAGACCGAATGTTAAGTTCCTCTTTTTTACTTTTTACGTGATTTTTCCAAGTAAGACGTCGGTCAAGATGGAGACCCAAGTATTTAACGCTTTCTTTGTGTGGTAAGGTTGTGTTCTCAAGTTGCACCGGCGGGCAGTTACCCTTGCGCAGCGCGAAGGTGATATGCACAGACTTGGTTACGCTGGTCTTTATTCTCCATTTTTTCAGCCACTCTGATACACCATCAAGTCCGCGCTGCAACATGTGTGAAGCGACAGCAGGATCCGCATCGCTGGCCAAGATTGCGGTGTCATCTGCGTACGTAGCAGTAGTCACGCCATTTTCCAAGGGCATGTCGGCTGTGTAGACGGTATACAAGATTGGACCCAACACTGATCCCTGCGGGACTCCAGCGTCAATCTCATGAAGCTTGGATGTTGAGTCAGCTACTTTAACTTGGAACAGTCGTTCTGAAAGGTATGACTTTAACAACTCCAGAAAGCTGTGAGGAATGTACTTTTTTATTTTATATATTAGGCCCTTATGCCAGACGCGATCAAATGCTTGTTGTATGTCCAAAAATGCTGAGGAGCAATACTTTTTTTCCTCTAAGCTTTGTCTAATCCTATCGCAAACTCTGTGAACTTGTTCGACAGTGGAGTGTAGTGGTCGAAACCCAAACTGGTGCGACGGTATGATGTTACCTTTGTCGAGGATTGGTTTAAGTCTGTGAAGCAGGAGTTTTTCAAAAACCTTTGACAATATTGGAAGGAGACTTATGGGTCTATAGGAAGAGACATCATTCAGTGGTTTGCCAGCTTTATGTATCATCAGAATCTGTGATACTTTCCATATATGTGGGAAATACTGAACTCTCAAGATTCCGTTGAACAATGTCGTCAGGAACACTACAGCCTTTTTTGGCAATTGTCTTAGTACTTCCTTTGTTATAAGGTCAAATCCAGGCGCTTTTTTTTCTTTTAAGTTTTTGATTGTCCGCCATACTTCACTAACTGTAACCGACCGTGGTGGAAGAGACATCTGGTTATCACTAGAAAGAAAACTCTCTACTTCCTTATCGACCTCATCATCAAACGACGGGTTAGGACAGAACACCTTTGATAGATGTTCAGCAAAGGTGTCTGCTTTTTCTTGAGGTGTTCTAGCCCAGCCATGGTATTTTCTAAGAGGGGGCAGGGCTGGCTGTGGTCTGTCATAGTTTTTGGTGAGTTTCCATAGAGAGTAGTTGGTATTAGCAGTTGGAGTCAGAGATTCCAGCTGTGCAGCGAATGTACGGTTCTGCCACTCATTTAGCATTTCTTTCAGTTTTCGACTTGACCTGTGGAAGTGTAGTTTGTCTTCATCTAGTCTAGTTAAGTGCCAGACTCTGCGCAGCCTTCTTTTTTCTAAAACTGCCTGTTTGATTTCCAAAGGATAGTCTATGGACCTTACCGATTTTGCCTTAGGCGACGTATTTTTCCAACATGACTCCTGAATAAGTCTTGTTATGTATACAGTAGCGTCATCTATGGATTCAGCGGTTTTGAGAGCTACATTCATGTTTATATTTTCTGTAATATACTCCCTAAAGGATTCCCAGTCAGTACTTTTATTGTAGAGAGTCATAGTGTCAGTAGTCTCTATCAAGCCTGGGCTTACTGTAAGTAGCACTGGTGAGTGATCAGATGAGCTATCATAACAAGTTTCAGCTTTAAAATATTCCTTAGTTAGTCCTCTAACGACGAAATAATCCAGCAAATCAGGCAGTCTGTCTGCTTGACTTGGCCAGTGTGTTGGTTCAGCAGTTGTTACAGGAAAGCAGTTATTATTATCCAGTGTCAACTTTAGTTGTCTGCCTCGGGTATTTATGATTCTGGAACCCCAGTATGTATGTTTCGCGTTCCAGTCTCCTCCCGCAATGAACCGATTACCCAGAGTACTGAGGAAGTTTGAAAACATTGTCTCATTTATTTTATGTTTTGGGGGACAGTAAACAGCTGAGATGTTATAACAGCCTGTATTTTCTTCTACTGCTATAGTTGTTGCTTGTATGTGCTCTGTTCTGTATTCAGGCATTAAGTGGTGTTTGATCGTCTTTTTTACAATGATTGCAGTTCCGGCATGTGCTGTTCCATCTGGATGAGTGGTAAAGTAGCATTGATAGTCCTTAAAATGTAAATAAGTTTTAACGGTGCAATGAGCTTCTGAGACAAGTAGTATGTCTAGTTTATGTGTATTCATTAGTAGTTCAGCTTCTTGTTTATTTGGCTGCAAACCATTTATGTTCAGAGTCGCTAGACGTAGAGAAATCATTTGGAAAGTCGGTCGACGAGTTTTACCATGAGGCTCATCAGAGTGCTCATTTGTTGAATGATGTAGTCAAACTTTTCAGTTTGTTTTAGGAGTATTTGTTCTAATGATATATTGGTTGTGGGTTCTTCTAAATTATTAATGTTGTTTTGTATTACTGTTCGTGTTTTTTTTTGTTTTGTTGTTTCAGCGTACGTCTTACGGTCATTAGGTTTGTCCTCTTTCATCGCAGGGTTGTATGGTCTTATATAGTCGTTTGTGGTTTTCTGTAATCCATGTGATTCATTTGTTCTATATGTATTTTAATTTTGCGGGCTAGTATTTCTAGATACACTTCACACCCTTTATAGTTTGCTGGATGTGGTCCTTTACAGAGCGCACATAAGGCCGGGGTGTTACGGTCGCGTTTTTCTGAAGTCTTATGAGATTCTCCACATTTGACACAACGGTAAGGTCGCATGCAATAGTTTTTTGAGTGTCCATATTGTTGACACCGTTGACATTGGACAATAGATGTTCTTTTTTTGGGGTCTTCTATAACGATGGATTGGTTGTAGATGTATTTGAGACGTTTGGCAGCTTTGTTGTTTGGTCCTGGTACCAAGTTGACAAAGAATGTAGAAGTTGCTTTCTTTTCAGGCCCAAACCTAGCATTAATAATCTCACCACATACTATATTACCCGTGGCTTCTATTTCTTCCTTTATTTTACTTAACGGAGTAGATGGATGTAGATTCCGAATAACTATTCTGAAATTTCTTGTATCCTTTCTGTTAAAAGTATGGCCTACGAGGCCATTTTCTCTGACGATGGTTATCAGTTTTTTGTATACCTCTATGTCTGCACTACTAATTCTTAACTGGTTTCTGTTTACGATTTTATAGGTGAATTGGTTTCTTTCCGTTACAGTTTCTAAGAGCTCCGTTAGTTTGTTCAGATCTTCCACCCCATATAAGAGTATCGGCGGAGGTTTATTAATTTTTTTAACTGTCTCATCCTCTGTAAGGTCGATAGGCAAGCCACTAAACTGATTTGATGTCTTAACAGTAGCCGGTGATGGGCTCCGCGACATTTTCTTCCTTTTGGGATTTCTGGTGGCTAGAACTTTCTGCCATGGTGGCGGGTTAGGTGTGTTGCTAAGGCCTGAAGTTGAATCCTTAGTTTCAGGTTCTGTCCTGTTCTTCTGCGGTACAGAGAAATTAGGTACTTGTTTGCTTCCCACAGATGCAGATCTGGGTCTTGAAAGAAACAAACTAGGGTGAAAAGCTTGTTGTACAAGTTTTTTACTGCTGCTGTTGCTGCCAGTAACATTAACTGACACAGAGGCCTGGTCGCCCACTCCTGCGTAGTCTTCGGTTACAGATTTCACACCCGCGGGCCCGGATACCCGCGAGCGCCGGGGGCTAGCCGGTTCGCATGGCAAATCGCATTCATTATTATCAGACATTTCATTAAGAGTTGGGAGATAACTGTAGTACTTTCCCAAGGTACGACATTCACACTTTTGGAGACGATTTAATTCCTCCAGGCTTGTGATAGCCTATGGACAGGTTAAATGACCGCCGCCTGTGACTCGGCGTTGGGGGTTATTCCAGAACACCCCTGTTACTCGTTTGGCACCACCCAGGGGGCACGTGTAGGGTGGTTCTAGGAAAAGATGGTAAATCCTACGGACGTGAGTAACTTCACCCCCCAAAGGTAAAGGTTTCCTTAAGGTAAAGGTCACATGAACAGACTTTGAAGTGCTGGTTTTAATTCGCCACATTTGAAGATTCTGTTATTTGGTTCAATCCATGTTGCAAGTGAGTGACGCATTTGCAGGATCTTTCTCGCTACACAAGATTGCAGTATCGTCAGCATAATATGTGGCAGTAGTAACTCTCGATATTGTGCGTAAATCTGCAGTGTATTGAGTGTATAAACACTGGGCCCAGAACAGAGCCCTACAGCACACCTGCCTTGATCTCGTGCATGATTGGTGTTCTCTACTTGAAACAGCCTATTTGTTAGATAAGAGTTCAATAGGGGAAGAAAACTGTGTGGGAGATTTGTTCTAATGTTATTTAGAAGTCCCTTATACCAGACACGGTCAAAGGCATGTTGGATGTCCATAAATGCAGATGAACAATACTCTTTGTCTTCTAGGGTTTTTCAGACTTTCTCAAATACTCTGTGTGCTTGTTCAATGGTTGAGTGTTTTGTCCTAAAAGCAAATTGATGATCAGGTATTGTGTTGTTTTCTGATAGTATTGGCAAGATTCTTCTCAATAGACTTTTTCAAAACAGCTTTGACAGTAGCACAGTGTCTGGAGCTTCACAGTTAATGATCATTATGCTGATTGTTAACCAGAGTATGATCAGATGAGCTATCTGCACATGATTCAACTTTAAAGTAAAGCTTCCCTTTGTTAAGAAGAAGTCTGGTATTTTTCTGGGATCGGAAGGCCGGTATGTAGGTTCTGCTACAGAGAGAGCCATTAGATTATTTTTAGTCATACTCATTTTTAATTGTCTATCTCGTGTTGTTGTAAGACGTGGGCCCCAGTGTGTGTGCTTGGAATTACAGTCACCTCCAGCAACAAATCGGTTTACCAGGGTTTCAAATACCTGGTTGAACATATGCTCTATTATGGTATGTCTAGGTGGGCAATAGACAGCAGAGAGGTGTATGTGTCCACAAGTATCTTCAATAACTACTGTAGTAGCTTGAATTTATTCTGTACGAATCTCTAATATTATATATAAATCTAGAAGTAGAGATAGCTTAGCGGTGATAACGCTAGGAGGAAAAATATATATATAAAAATATGAAAAAGAACTATACTCAATAAAAATATGTTGTGCTCCTCTGAATATTTGTCTTATATTTATTATCTCTAATAACATTATTAATGTCCTATATTATATGACAAATGATACAAAATTTCAGAGATTACGAAGCCGTGATTTTGTTGCACTCCTTAAGGACGTTTCCAAAGAGCTTTCTCTTGACATTGATAATATAGCAGTGGCCTTTCTTAATGCTGCTGGGTAGTTTGGAGGCGAGGCAGGAGAACAAAGCGGCAAATGTGCTGAGTAGACCAGGAACAAGGGCCATGGAGCAGGAGGCCACAGAACGGTACACCACGCGGTTAACTCGTTGCAAATTTCGGTAGTTGTCAATACCCCCCACGTTGACGTCGCCGAATACTTTGTACTGTGAGCAATTTATTTATGTTAGAGACTATTTGACAGATGTTTATGCTCTATCGTCGCATTGCTGATGTGTTTATAGAACAAAATCTTGGCTGCCTGAAAGCACATCAGTCCTATCTTTGGTCAAGTTACACGTCATTCGAAGTATAATTTCGGGGCGGGTTTCTTCACAATATTTTCTTTCACACACGAAACCAAACACAAATAAATACATACATATATACATACATACGATACATGCCCATTCCAGTCAGCAAATAGGCTGGTTCTTTATCCACTCGGCTCTCACTGTTCACAAAGTAATTTATGTGTCTATTAACTATATAAATTAATGTTTTTTTAAGGTACCAGAAGAATCTATAATCATGATGAATAAAGAAGCTCACCAATTTAACGCATTAAGTAGAACTCCTATTGAGATAATCAGCTTAACAGCAGCTGATGATGATTTCATTACAACAGAGATTAGCGAGGAACCATTGGCTGAAAGAGACAAAATAGAAACTGAAAAGCCATTATTTTTTGGACATTTGAAACTTGAGGATTTCGAGGATGTAGACATGGATGGACAAGTTGAGGATATGATAGAAGAAGAAGATTTTGATACATTAGTTGTGAAGAATGAAGAAGAAATTAACCAGGAGGAGTTGAAGCATGGATGTGATATTAAGAGTTACCAGTATGAAGGTAATGGAAACAATTATTATTTAATTATCACTTCTTCTCCCGCTTTTTAGGCTCATGATCTTATTTCGCTTCCATGAAATGACGAACCCCAAAACGCAATCATAAGGTGATGATACTGCGAAATTACAAGATAATTAAATGTGACGCATTGCGGGAGGATTTCTCAGAGGCGGGCTGGAGCTCTGTTTTCTCTTTTACAGACCCTGATTCGAAGCTTACCGCTTTTAATTCTATCTTTCTGTCTATTTATGGCAAACATGTATGTTGGCAGTCTGTTAAATTTAAACACTATCCTGCGCTCTGGCTCAAAGATATTAAATGTATCAAGGCTAAAAGAGTCCTGAGTCAAAGTAAAATGTAGAATTGTCTTAGGTTTTTGCAATTGTTACACATCGAGATAAACAATTTTTAACGGAAGTATCGCGTGTTTTATTGATTTTGTTGAACCTGACGTTCGCAGGAAGACTGGTTCAACAAAATAAATAAAACACGAGATACTTCCGTTAAAAATTGTTTAATTCAATAAAATATAGAAATAATTATTCTTACACTAACCGCCTTAATTATGTGTAGGAAAGCGTAGATCTAGTACTTCCTTCAATCTAAACGCTGATGATGTAAATAAATAGTTCAAGTCCAAGTAACTTGTCACCACACCCTAGATTGGCTACTGCAAGACACTTGAATGCATCTCCTAGACTAAGCGGTTATCAAGTGTAGCCAAACTTCATGCCCCAGACCAGCTTACCCCCAGACAGTGGTCCATTAACGACTTTCAGAGACGTCCATCTATCAAAATCAAATGAATCACACTTTTCTGTTCATTCCGTCTTCATGTGTAAGTGTATCCTGGTTTACCCCTTACCACAGGGCCATCACGCCACCGGGCAGATCTTCGCTGTCGTTTTCCACTCACTTGGTCTCTGACACACACTAAGCATCTATGCATCTTTCGTTCATTATATGTATTAAATTCATTCGTCTTATCATGTAATCCACCTCTCACATTCCATGTACCTATACGACACTCAGTTCTCCTCGTCGCGCCGGGTTAAGCGTTGCGTGGTGGGTGGCGCCCCCCACCGCCACATGCATTAAATCTAACACCAACGAGGGCGGATCGGTGCGCGTCGCCTACGGGGGACGTCTTAATCCGCGCGTTAGTACGCTTTGAGTCCCGAATTGCAATCCATAAGTTTATTGGACTGTCAGGGTCGCGGCGTGTACGCTTCTTACCGACCCCATATATATTTAATATTGATATAAATATTGGTAAAGTAAATTGATAGTTATTATTTGTCCTGTGCAGGTGCCGCTTCTACTAAGAAGTGTAAGGAAACACGCTTGGAAATATCAGATAGTACTACACTGAGACCAGAAGATAGTAATATAGATAGGAAACCAAAAACATGTGATACATTTATAGAAAAGAAGATGGCGCGAGGAGTTTATGATAGTGATATTCAAAACACAATTACTGCTATAGATTTGAAGAAAACTTTGGAAAACCCACTTGGCTGTTCAAACACAGAATTAAATAAAGATGAAGTGAATGCTAATGACCATTCTAGCACCAATAGAATTAGTAACAACAGCTGTAATGATATTACGATCATATTTAACTGCACTGATTGCGGAGATATGTTTTATAACAAGGAGTTTCTAATGGAACATATAGAAAAGCATAACGCTATCGTAAGGATAAATAATGAAAACAGTGTAGTTAAGGAAAGTGTGCTGGAAAGTCCTGTGTTATGTGAGAAATTAATTAGGAACCACACAAAGACTTACAATGAAAAATATAGATTTGAATGTGATATATGCCAACGAAGATTTACTCAGAGAAGTTCTCGCGATGTTCATTTAAAAACCCACACTGGGGAAGAACTTTTTGGATGTGAGATATGCCAACGGAAATTTATTCATCGTAGCCATTTGGCGCGACACTTGAGAACACACACCAGGGAAAAACCTTTTGCGTGTAATGTATGCCCAAGTAAGTTTACCCAGAAAAGTAATCGCGATTCGCATTTGAAAAAACACTCCGGGGAACGGCCTTTTGCATGTGATATATGCCAACGAAGATTTAAGCATTCTACTAGTTTGTCACGACACGTAATAATACACACTGGGGAGAAACCTTTTGAATGTGATATATGCCAACGAAGATTTAATCAAAAAAGCAGTCTTAAAACACATTTAAGAATACACACAGGGGAACAACCTTTTGAATGTAAGTTATGCCACCGAAGATATACTTACAAATTAAGCCGCGATCTACATTTAAAAACTCACGCTGGCGAAAAATCTTTTGAATGTCCTATTTGTCAGCGAAAATTTACTCAGAAAGGTACTAGAGATGTGCACATAAAAACTCACACTGGCGAACAACCTTACGAATGTAAGACATGCCAAAGAAAATTTTGTCATCTCTCCCGTTTGTCTCAACACTCATTAACACACACTGGCGAGAAACCTTTTGTATGTAATATATGCCAACATAGATTTACACAGAAAAGTAGCCTCGACGCACATATGAGAAAACACACCGGGGACAAACCTTTCGAATGTGAGATATGCCAAAGAAAGTTTACTCATAAATATAGCCGGGATATACATTTAAAAAGACACAACGGTGTGCAACCTTTTAAATGTGAGATATGCCAGCAAAGGTTTATTCAGAAAAGTAGCCGTGACGCACATTTAAAAAGACATACTCGTCAGAAATCACACGCCGGGGAATAACGACCGGAATAACTCCGGGAGAAGATAGGATGCTGGGATGGTAGCAGGAACACATAAATCTTTCTCCCTCAACTTTAAATTAATTAAAAAATGTAGTAATATTAATTAAATTAATTATTACTTTAGTTGTTTTTTTTTTTTTTTAAGAAAATTCTTAATGTAAAATGTTCACCGTTGTCTATGATTGTCAGCGGTACGGGAAGCGTCGGTCGTACGTTTCTGTAAAAACACCAACTCCTCAGGAGCTTTGCTCACTCGTTTGTTTGTTTGGACTTCTTCCCGCGCTTTTGACGAGTGACATCGTTGTTATACTTGAAATTTTTACAATCTATAAATAAAATTGGAGTGTCTGTTTGTAATAATAAAATAACCGCTTTTTATTAAATGCATATGGATGTATACACGGTACATATACCAATTTTTTTTTTATGATTTTTGTCTGTCTGTTTGTTACGGCCAATCTCTGAAACGGCTGGACGGATTTTGATGGGACTTTCACTGGCAGGTAGCTGATGTAATAAGGAGTAACTTAGGCTACTTTTATTTTTGAAATTTTATTTATTTTATTAATATAAATAAATAATAAAAAAATAACTAATTCGCGCGGACGAAGTCGCGGCCACAGCTAGTTCAGTATAAAATTAGTTTAATGTGACAACTTCGATAGTATTTTGTAGCATAAGTGCAGTGAAATTATACAGTAATGAAAAATCTCAAATATAACACGTTTATGCACGTTTTGGAAGACGTGAATAAGTTCATCAAGAAAACCTTGTAAAATTCGCTATCGTTTTACGGGTGCTATTTAAATTGGGTTGATTGGGTCTAGTTTCCCTAACTTTGACACTGGCATAAAGTAGCAACACTATTGCCATATATTAAAAAAAATCTAATAATTGTCATTTTCGGTCGTAACAAAATCTTGAGAGCCAAAGCAAAGCCAAAAAATCACGGGGCCAATGGTCCTGATGTTAATAAAACGCTCACCTGCGGTCGCTTCATCCGAAGCTCCGTATACTGGACAGAAATCACGAGTTCCAGGCTGGGACGCATGAGGGGATGAGGCGAACCGTCTGATAGTACCAAAAACATCGAGAGACAGGTGTTGCGCTTAGACGAAGTGACTTGTGTCCATACTGGAAAAATTACTAATATTTACAGATTACATATAGTCAATAAAGTGTATATTAGGGTTGTGACGGACCTTCGCCTCCGTTACTGCGGAAGTTCCGCAAGAAATCGTACCTCCGCCTTCGTACAATTTTTGCGGAGTTGTAACGGAGGTTTATTTACGTAAAGAATCAACGAGCGCGCGGCGGGAACGCGGTTGAGGTGCGGGCGTATGTCATTTGTCAAATAATACACGACAGGAATCAACCTGTCGATTGCTTGGACGTACGTACGAAGTTTTGCCGATGTAATTCTAATTGAACCAAAACAAAACCGACGATGACTCTTTATTGTGAATGAGTTGATAGATATAATGAACGTGAGATGCCTAGATGCTTTGTGTGTGTCAGAGACCAAGCGAAAGGGAAGCGACACCGAAGATCTGCCCGGTGGCATGATGGCCCTGTGGTCCGGAGTGGAGCAGGACGTTCATGCCAGCGCTGGCGTAGGTGTCGTGCTTTCATCTCGCTTGGCCGCTGGTGTGAAAGATTACGATTTAGTAGGTCCAAGACTTCTCTGGGTTAAGATAAAACTGGGGATTACGCGAGTGTTTTTAGTTGCAGCATATGCTCCTGTGAGCTCTGCTGATCCCCAGGAGCTCGAGAAGTTTTGGGAGACTGTAAGGGGTATTCTGGATTTGGCCGAAGCGAATGAACGGATAATTATGTGTGGTGATCTGAATGGATGGGTTGGGACCAAGCGAAGCAGTTATGAGGCTGTGCTTGGTCCATACGGAGATAAGAGAGTGAACGATGCTGGTAAGTTACTTTTAGACGTATATATGGAACGAAACCTCCTTGTGTCAAACACGCTCTTCCATCACAAGGATATTCACACGTACACATGGAGACGGAATGAACAGAAAAGTGTGATTGATCTGATTTTGATAGATGGACGGATACAAGAGCCTTCAGAGGCCCCACTCTTGAAACGGGCCACTATCTGGTGATAAGCCGATTTGTGGGCCTTTTCAAGAAGTGGAGGCACTGGCGAGTGCGTATTCCTTTCGGAGACCATGAAAGAATAAGAAGTGAAAAATTGGAAGATGAAAGTGTGAGGAGTACGTATGTACGTCTAGTCAGTGAAAGACTTGCGAACGCGAGTCTTTCCGACTCAGATGTAGACGAATGTTGGAAAGTTCTGAAAGAAAGTATGGTGGACAGTGCGAAAGAAGCATGTGGATGCGCAAAGAGACGTAAAACACTAAGAGGAGATGCCTGGTGGGATGCGGAGGTTCAATCCTCCGTGGAAAAAAAGAGGAAAGCGTGGCTGGATTACGTATCATCTTTGCACCAGAGTGATGGTATGAAAAAAATGAAGAAAGAAATATACCGTCGATGCAAGAATGACTCCAAAGCTTTAGTGAAAGAGAAGCGTGAAAGTCTACATATGATTGAGGAAGAGAAGCTGACGAAGAACTTCGAGGCAAATACCAAACTCTTCTGGAGAGAGGTAAAGAAGTCTCGAAGTGGTTCGTCAGCATCCAGAATGGACAAGATAAGATGTAAAGCTGGTGGCATTCTTGCTAACACTCAGGAAGTGTTAGAACGGTGGAGTGAATATTTTAGAGAAATGTATGGTTATGTCCATGACGCTGGCATTGTGAATGAGTCTGTGATTGACTCGGCAGTGCCAGCGTACCATGAAGACATTACTATGGATGAGATTGAATGGTCGATACGAAGTTTGAAAGATGGAAAGTCAGCGGGAATCGATATGGTAACAGCTGAGATGATCAAGCTAAGTGGTACCTGCGTTAGGGACGCCTTCTGGTTTTTGAGCAAATTATGCTGGAGAACCGGAAGGGTCCCGAGCGATTGGAGACGCGCAGTCATCGTGCCCTTGTATAAAGGCAAGGGCTCACGTATGGACTGCGCCAACTATAGGGCCATCAGTTTGATCAGCTTAGCAGCTAAAGTGTATGGAAAAATCATTGAAAGGAGAATGAGGGTGAAATCCGATGGAATGCTTTGGGAAGCACAGGGTGGATTTCGAAGCGGCAGAGGATGTACGGATCAAGTTTTTTCACTCCGCAACATCGTAGAGAAGCATCTGGCTTTGGACCAGAAGGTTTTCTGCGGTTTTGTGGACTTTGAGAAAGCATTTGATAGAGTCGTGCGAAAGAATCTCTGGAACATTTTGCCCGGATATGGGGTTGACGGTGACCTACTCCGTGCTGTGCAATCCACTTATGAGGATTGTACAGCATGTGTGCGGGTGGACGGCAGCTTGTCGCCCTGGTTTGATGTCAACATTGGTGTCAGACAGGGATGCGTGCTGTCGGCTCGGCTGTTCATCCTGTATCTGGACAGTTGTCTTCAGAGAATAAGAAATATGAATGTGGGAATGCGAATGGGCGACTCAGTGGTCAACTGCCTGCTTTATGCAGACGATGCGGCATTAATAGCAGAATCACCATCCGAACTGCAAACACTAGTTACAACAATGAAAGATGATTGTATGAAGAAAGGCTTACAATTGAATGCGAAGAAAACCAAGATAATGGTATTTGAAAGAGAGACAACCAGAACGAACACTAGGATTATGGTTGATGATGTAGTGTTGGAGCAAGTGAATGAGATTGTATATCTTGGAAGTGCTTTTAGTAGCAATGGAAGGTACACCGCTGATGTGGAGAGACGAGTGAGTGCCGGGAATAGGGTGAATGGAGCGTTGGGTAAACTTCTAGGCAGCCGAAATCTAAGCCAGAAGGCACAGCTCGCTGTACACAACGCGGTGCTAATTCCAACGCTAACTTATGGAAGTGAGAGCTGGGTATGGCAGAGAGAGCATGAAAGTAGAATAAATGCGGTCGAGATGCGAGCATTGCGCAAAATTTGTGGCATAACGCTTGCTGACCGCGTTCGTAATGAAGACGTGAGAGAAAGAGTTGGTCTAAAAGAGAGTGTCGGTGTTAAGATAAGAAAGGGCATGCTCCGTTGGTTCGGACATGTAGAAAGAATGCGGGACGAAAGAATGACGAAACAGATATACAATGCAAAAGTGGAAGGATGTAGGAGCCGAGGAAGGCCGAGACTAACCTACCATGACCAAATTGGTCGTGTTTTATCAGAAGGTGATGTCAGAAGCCCCAGGAACCGGCGAGCGTGCATGAAAAGAGCTATGAATGCCACAGAAGCGAGTGAAGTATGCAAGGACCGCGTCTTATGGCGCTCGGTTCTCTCTGCCTACCCCGCAAGGGACTTGGCGTGAAGATATACATACATACATATACATACATAGAATTTTCGGTAATATAATTTTAGGCTAGGCGTCTTTATATTTGTGGGTGTGTGTATGTGTGTGTGTGCTGTTAGTGAGAATTAGAGAGCTCCTCTCACGAATGTGCATTCGTGATGTGAGAAGATGTATGTGATAGTGAGGGATGTGTGAAGGTGAGGTGGGGGAATGTAGAAGGACATGTTGGCAGTGCCAGATGTCAGGTTTGTATTGCAATTAGGTATTCTGTTGCGTTGTAATCTAACGAGAGAAGACATTTTTTAAGTTTCCTTTTTGCTTGGTAGTTGGAGCACGTTAGGATGTCACACTTTTGAACGGCCCTCATTTATATGTTTACTTAAGTTACTACGAATGTATGTATTTGAAATAAAGATTTTGTACTTTTAATAGTATTAATGAACTATAGATTACTATTTTTTCTACATCCACTCTCACCTCCGCCTCCGTTAACCTCCGCATCCGCGGAGGTGAAACTCGTCGCCTCCGCATCCGCTAGGAAGGCCTCCGTTACAACCCTGGTCTATATTCCTACACCATCTTAATTCCATCAACAATAAAATCAATTTCAATTCAAATCAAATTTACTCTCGCAATACATAAAGTATTGTTCGCGCGGTGCCACCCTAGCTGATAACACAGCACTACTTAGGAGCCTACCGGTGGCCTTACTCCTCTACTCGCAGGAACACAACAGCCTTGCAGGGAGATGTTATTTGGCTGTATGTATGTGTACGAATACTAGTAAATAACAGCAAGCTGTGTAGGCAGAGGTGATATTTTTAAATTTAAAAAATATTTAATTATTTTATTTTTAATTTTTTTTAACTGTACGACATCTAGCGACGAGTGCTGTTACTTTTTCTGTTGATGGGAGTGCAGAGTGGCCGGCCATACGTTTTCCCATATGTTTTTTTTCTAATTGGAACGATTTTGGACCGTTCTTCCTCACCAACGAACATTTAAATTTCAAATTAAAGGATACAAAACTACAATATGTTAGCTATTAGTGTGTCGATTTTGGAGTTTCTCACTATTACCGTCTAAACGCTAGCTGGATGACATCAGTCTACCCCAAACGGCAATTTTGACGGTAATTGGCTCGGCTGGCTATCGCAGCTCTGCCAAATATCTACAGAGCTATGATAGCCCAGTGGATAATTAACCGACCTATTGATCAACAGGTCCCCGGTTTAAATCCTGGAGTGTACCACTAAATTCGTGTTTTCGTATTTATGTACATATTTGTAATGATCACTTGCTCGACGGTGAAGGAAAACATCGCGAGGAAACTCGCGCGTGCAAGAAATTATATTTCGGAAGACGTGTGAGAGACTTGGTTTTTAGGGTTCCGTATCCAAAGGGTAAAACGGACCCTATTACTGAGACTCCGCTGTCCGTCCGTCGCGTCTGTCACCAGGCTGTATCTCATGAACCGTGATAGTTAGACAGTTGAAATTTTCACAGATGATGTATTTCTGTTGCCGCTATAACAACAAATACTAAAAAATAGAATAACATAAATATTTAAGGGGGCTCCCATACAACAAACGTGATTTTTTTTGCCGTTTTTATAGATAATGGTACGGAACCCTTCGTGCGCGAGTCCGACTCGCACTTGGCCGATTTTTTTCTCTGTGTTGTGGTCTGACGGCAGTTGCTCCATGTCTAAATCAGTATCTTTGCCAAATCCTTAGTCTTAGGTCACGAACCGCGCCAATTCTAATGAAATTGGAAACGACATAACGGTAAGAAGAAGTATGTCTGTACAATACAGATCAATAGAAGAAAGTAAGAAATATTTGTTGTCACAGACCATTTGACACATAATAAAAAGGTAAATATATGTATCGTAATGGCTACAAGATACCTTCTAAGCATCATGTTGATGTACGCGGGTGACCGTAATCCCCCTTAAGCTCAATACACTTTTTACTTCTAGAAACGAGCTTCTCTAGATCGTTGAAAAAATATTTATTATATTCGCCCTCAAAATAGTTTAATATAGCCTGTTTGACTTCATTGTCATCAGATTGTTTCCCCCTTAAGTCAATGTTCAAATTGGGAAACTAATAAAAAAACACTGGGGGCCAAGTCTGTATAAAAATCACTGGGGCCAAGTCTGTAAGGTGAGTTGACAAGGGACTCGAACCCATATTTGTGTGAAGCAACCATTTCAACTTTACGCTGTATGCAGGCATTGAATTATTATGTACTAGTGTACTAAAACCGACACCAGCGAAGCAAATGTTTGCGCCATGCTTTGTTGCCAATCGGTAACAACTCATTGCTGTACTACGTTGAACAAAACGCGTAAGCGCCATGAAAATCACGGCGCTTTTGACCTTTTGGTCGCGACAAAAATACCGAAGCGATTTAGTGCTGTATCTTCGAATCTTTGTGATAGACATCTAAATTATTTCAGCGCTGCAGCGAACATTAGTTTTAATTATTACCAAAATGGAGCAAGACTTTTACTCAGGATAGCTCAACGTACGCAGGCCCTTAGTGACGCCGGATTCCGGAGAGTAAACAATAGGATGAGTGGAAACAATAAAACAATATATTTCCATCATATTTATTTGTACGACAATCTCTTAACAATAGGGAAACTTACAGCTAACAATATATACAAATGCAATGTTAAAAAATTACCCTATAAAACATCCAGAGCTACGAATTCAGCTAATAATTACTATAGTTTCGTTATCCAATGAGCGCTGATACCAGAGACACCCCTCGGGGTGCACACTCGGGCCCACAAATATATACCCCTGTTTGGAGACGACAAATCTACTTTACAACTGTAGATTTGTCTGCAATGAAAGGAACTAAAACGCGGACTGTACTTCAGCCCGAGACTGCCGCGTTAAGATGGGCTTGTTCCCGCTATTTCTACCAATTGTAATTTATTATTTCTTTAATTGGTAGTTATGTCCATATTCGTACAATTATTCTCACATAATGAAGTGTTTTCTTATACAACCTCAGGAGGCATGCAAGTATGCGGCCCACCTGAGGTAAAGTAGTTAATGAACGCTTTCTACACATGAA
This sequence comes from Pyralis farinalis, assembly GCA_947507595.1. NCBI lineage: Eukaryota > Metazoa > Arthropoda > Insecta > Lepidoptera > Pyralidae > Pyralis > Pyralis farinalis. The sequence continues at coordinate 5,935,957 of OX382281.1, forward strand.
GTAACCCGCGTGTGTTGCCACTGCTGATAACACAGAAACTCCTTAGGAGCATACTGGTAATCGCAATCACACCTAATATCGAGTGTGGCTGCGATTTTCTGTGAGGTTCTTCTGCAGTCGAACTGCTTAGGCAGGCCAAGACAAACAGTGCTTGCACACGAATGTTTATGTGCATGAAATGTTTGTCTTGGTCTGGCTTGACCTGTATGGGAATTGAACCCATTGGTGTTAAATTGCTAAGCACTTCACCACCAGGCTCGTCGATATATAAAGGGCCCATATACGTACTCCTCGTTGATTATGTAATAAAATAAAAGAAGCCAATAAAACCGCTGGTAGGAGTAACGAGAAAATAAATGACCTTATTTCTACCAACGTACAAAGTGATAAATTTGGTAGAAACTGATAAAAATCCACACTTCCTACTGGTAGAAATAGCGGGAACAATTCTGCATATAACATTTATTTATCTGACGCGTAGTAACTTATAGCGTACCATATTTCAATTTTATACATAAATAAAATAGTGTACACTCACATGTTAGTAGGAGTGTATCAACGAAGATAGCCACCAACTAGTTGATGCAAACTAGCGCCAGATGCATGCTGTGCATATGGGTCAGTGCGATAGAGTTGTCATTCGTAGCATGTTTTTATAATTGATAATATCTACAGCATGTCTCGAGGAGAGATGAAACAAACGAGGTAGATACGACCAGAGCAGCGACGGCATGCTAACGGTAGTTCACATAAACTAATCGGTAGCGAAAGCACACAAAGGTCTGGACCAAATTAGTGTAAATTCTGTTCGATTATCATGTTTATTATCGAAGACAATTGTCTAAACATCCAATACAAGGTACCTTATTTCACGCGTGACTTCAGATCGAACACAATTCTGAGTGTTTAAGTGTAGTAACTTGTAGAACCAAACATGGTTCATGAACTTCCGGTGCCCAGCACTGAAGCGACCCGGTATCGGGTACTGGAATGTGCACAAACCGATATAACTCAACACGTATTTGTTATGAACGTAACTTTTAACATTAAGTTAAGCAAGTAACATGTTAAGTGGCTAACTTTTAAAATTTGACTGGAGACAGAGTGGTGGCTGGAGAAACCGATCAGAAGAATATTACCATTAATCTACCGGTCTCATGCATGATAGAGGTCTTGTCAGAGCCCGTTATATACGTTTTCCCAAACATTTCGCGGCGGAATAGTCAACCTGTCAGTTTCCGTGGGCCACTATTCCGCCGCGAAATGTATGGGAAAACGTATATAACGGGCTCTGACATCAATTCCTTTGCATAGGTCCTCAAATTTCTTCAATAGTTAAATATCTGACCCTACTTTGGTTGGTTTGACTTGTCTTAATGTTAAGTCTTTGCTTTTTAAGTATAATCATTATAGATACGTTCATAACCAATGGAGTAAAATTGCAAAAAAAAAACATAGCATAACGTTTATATCCGGCAAGTTAAACTCTATAAGAACCAATGAAACCGGGATTTCGTTTTCCCCTGGTAGCTCAAGCTCAATAAATCGGCTTTCTACAGCTCAATTGGTCTACAATAGATTTTCAAATGTTAAACTGTATTGCATCTGCTATAGATCTATTGAGACATCTCCTCTATGAAAGCGTAAAAAACTAAGTGGCGCCCTCATTTTGTTTTAAAGTAATCAAAATTTTAAATTATTATGGCCACTTACAGCAATAATCAAAATTGTGACTAATGTACATAAATATAGAGAATATGTTTCAAAAAACATAACTATGGTTCTACAGTGCCGGTGTTGAGCGTTTGTTTAGAATTGGTGTTCAATTCAGCGTTGTTGACGCCTTGAGGCCCGCTATATACTTGGCGCCGTAACGTAACGCGCATGGCGCAATTCAGCCACGCGGGCCTCAACGGGTATAAAAACAAAATGACGGCGCCACTTAGATATTTACGCCCTCTTAAGCAGTTTGCTAGCCGGGTTTTACCAGGACCGGTAATATCTCAGTACCGGAAAGAGCCGGTATTTTTAGAACCAGAGGTATCAGAAAGGCCCGGTATTTTTTAGGACCAGAGGTAGCGGGAGAAAGTCTCGCCTATATTTATAACTATGGCAGTAATCACATAAATATAATTGGGGACTGTCAGGGCTCATTCTAACATAACTGGAGAAGAAATAGGCAATTGAGAAATTCGTACCAAGAAAAATGGCAATATTTCACTTGAATTATATTCGTCTATATCATAACGTAATTTTTGTTAGAAATTTCCCATTTGCACATTTCTAAGCCTATCTATAATATACAGTAACTAGACAATTAATTTCACACATCAAAATTTAGACAACGTATACGACTGTGTCAGGTAACTATGTCTGCATTGCTTACCCACGTCCGACTGAAAGTTTTTTATATAACAAGAAATGGATAATGCAGGGTCGAGTAGTGAAATATTTTTATAGATAGTTTTGTTAGTATTCACGTCATTTTGCATCTAATTAGAAACGACTTCAATCGTGAGAAATCCAAATTCTCACCAAGAAATGTCTACCTGTTTCCAACAATGGGTAATTTACAGTTTACCCAATAATAGCGGGTCGATTTATACATTCTTTTTCAATATTTTTGGATGTGTCAATTTAATTTACCGTGTACTGTAAACCGAAATATATACCTATATACATACAATTGAAAGGAGTTTGTTCCCAATTTTTGCCTAAAAACCGAGAGATCAATGTAGCATATCATTATGGGGTTGGACCTTCGCTAAGTCAAGTAAATCATAACGGGTCGCTACACCCGCTGCCAACACAGTACCCATTGAAGGAATATGGCTTGTCAAACAAGCCGTATTCAGCGAGATGGATGTATGTACACACAAACTAATACAATAAAAACTGAACATTTTTTTGCAATTGAGTGTACGTTTACCTCGACGAAGATCTTTTTAATAAAATATTACCCGTCAGATAATTCTGCAGCGGACGAGAGTTTATCTCAGTACATACAGGGTGTAATAGAAAGTAATCATTTTACTCATCAATGTAACCCTTTAATATGTATCGAACTTAGAAATTACTAACCGAAACTATTTTTGGTAAATAATAGTCGTAAAGCTAACCTAAGAAAGTTAGGGCACCACATCAAATCAGTCCGACTGGGGAAGTACCTCCACCACACAGATCACAACTCCCTCCAGGATTGCTGTTCCAGTGAGCTCCTAAGGAGCTGCTGTGATAGCAAGGGTGACAACGATCAATACTTCCTATATTGCAAGCATTCGCATGCTACGGTAATTACTTCACATCGGGTAGACTGTAAGCTTGCATATTTGTATAAAAAATGGAAATAGTCATACATAATCACAAAAACTTGTGAAATCTGACTTTTTATTTTAAAGGCCGAGAGGCTTCCAAGCAAACTTGAATTACAAGAAGTATTACAAGCTTGTCACACACCTCTGCTGCTAACACAGCAACTCCTTAGGAACTTACTGGCAAACTCACTTTCTAGCAGGAACGACCACCGTTTTCTGTGAGGTGAAGCTCCCCAGTCCGATTGCTTTAATGCGCCCTGAGAAGTCGTAACTTCACTATAATTATATGAGACCAAACAAACGCTAGGAGGTTGCTTATAAAAAAATATATAAATTTCTCGAAACTTATCGAATAATACACACACATTTGAATATTGAGAACGTCTTTTTGCGGAATCTATTTAATAATGAGCAGATGATCAAAAATCCTGTATTGGAAGTCGATGCTTTCTGTCACACCCTGTATAATTAGCGCGCAGTCCAAACCCCATAGCTGTTGCTATATCACATAAAACAAAATATTTGTACACACAAAAAATTCATTGCATGTTGGCGCAGTGTAAGTAAAACCTATCTATCTATATACTGTATAAATTGAACGCGAAATTGACTTCATTGAAGTTGATGTTACTCACTGTGTTGCCTCGACGCCAGTAAACTTGAAAAATGATTCAAAATAATAACATTTTATTTAAATAATATGTAAGTGCCATTATTCATTATGTTTTTAATTTTTATTAAGTATTTTTTATTTATTTATTTTTAAACAATTTGAATATTTATAAAAGTACATCAGCCTGTATACATATACGTATACTGCAATAGAAAAAGATGAAAAATTATAAGATTATGGATATGCATACCAAATAAAGAATTTATATATTTTAACCGTGTTTTTACGCCGAATTAAAGAAATAATACAAAACATGTAACACTAGAATGGATCACTCGCACGATAGACTGGCTTAGAAATGAGTGGCGACGGTGACACCACGTTTTTAGAACACGGACATGACGTCACGGAATGCAAAAGAAAATAAAATGTAATTTATAAACATTAGTGCCAAATTTAGCTTTCAGAAGTGTCTCAGATATCCCAATGAGGGTGGACCGAACTCAGAACCAAGGTTCGCATGCCCACGTCACTGCGCCACATATATATATACAATGGACTGTCTGTGTGTAATCCATTTTGTGAACAAGCTTAGACTAGAGTTAGTTTTTCGTTGTAGGCGTGTTCGAGACCGCTCCCATGTTCAGCAGCCCCGTGTACTTGAACTGGCTGGCCAGCTCCCTGTACGCCGCCAGCTGCCTCTGGTCCATCTGGCCCAGGCTGCTGTACAAGGCGGACATGTAGGGATCCATGAACGGACTTATGCTCGGCACCGAGTTCTTTTGCATCTCCATAATTTGCGCCAGGCTACTTTGGGTTTTAAAGACGTTTTGGAGCATGGAGTTCTGGGTTAAATTCGATTGGCTATCTCTGGAGCCGGAGGAGCTCGTGGGAGAAACGTCGTCTCTACTTATTTGATAGTTAGGTACTACTATGGGGGATTTCTTCTGGGCTCCCGAGGGGGACGGACAAGCGTACGGCTTGTACGTTTCCTTGGGAGGAGTTAAGGTCTTATTTGACATGAATTTCCCGTTCGAAGACCTCTTTTGGGGCGTTTTATTCTTTTGCGATTTTGGATTGACTAAGGTTATCTCCAGGTTGGATCCGACCACGGCTTTACCGTCGATCAGAGTGTAGTTTTTGGACAAATTCTGAACGGAGCTGGACACTTTTGATGGGGAGGGAGTGGTTGGGATCCTGACTATTTCCACGGCTGGTTTTTGAGCTGGCAACGGGGAGGTTTTGCATGTTAAATCTAGAATATCCAACCCTGGGGGCACAGCCGGTTGTGCTGTTGCAATTTTTGGTGTTTTGACTGGAGTGCCGTGCAGTATGTGAGGAGGGGGCATGAATGGGTCTTTTGGGTTCCCGTAAACAGTCTTCTCGGGGCCGGCACAACCGAATATCGACGTCGCCTGGATGACTTTCGGTGGTTGGATCCCGTTCGCGAAATTTGGGGGTACTATGTTGTACATTTGGAATAGTTGTGCTTGAGTCATTATCTGATGCTGCATCGCTGGGTTCAAGAGTACGGGGTTGGGGTTGATCAGCGGCGTGATGGGGACGGGGCCGGGCCATACGGGGGTCGGGATGGCGGTCACTTCCAAGCCCCGCTCCTTGAGTATGTCCAGTTTCTTCCTTTTAACGCTTTGCGGACTTTCTGGATATTCGTCCAGGTCGATTATTTCTGGAGTCTTAGGTTTGTATGGGACCTGTGGAGATTAAAAGAGATGTAGTGGTTGACAGAAGTACACACCCCAGCAGTATCGTGGTACACACAATTCTCTGTATATGAACGATGAGAAGCTCAGTGGTGAAGTGCTTAGCAATGCTTCTTTAACACTAAGGTTCGATTCCCACACAAGACAAATATATGTGTGCACGAACATGTCTGTTGGTCTCGGTCTGGGTGTTTTTAAGAAAGGTAGGCTGGAATCAAAACAGTTTGCGTTAGCCTATGAAAGTTTGTAACATAAGAAATGTCACGCACGCGTTGCCACTCCCGCCGCTAACACAGCACCTCCTTAGAAACACACTGGTAACCTCACTCGCTTGCAGAAACAACGATCTTCCAGTAGTTGTTATTCGGTTCGGGTTTTCTGTGAGGTGGAGGTACTTCCCCAGTCGGGATGCTTTACCGCGCCCTACCTCTCTTAAAAACACCCGGACCAAGACAAACTGATATGTTCATGCACACAAATGTTTATCATGTGTGGGAGTCGAACCCACCTTAAAGCTTTGGAGTTACAGTAACATTGCTAAACAGTCAACCACTAGTGTAAAATTTTATATGCTTCTTAAAAAAATGTTATAGGATATTATTATTATCTATCTATCTATAAGTTCACGCCGAATCATTTGCGAGGTAGACAGAGAGATCCGAGCGCATAATGACTCGATCCTTAGACACCTCACTCGCTTCTATAACAATCATAGCTCTTCTCGTGCACGCTCGCCGGTTTCTACTGACTAAGGGATAAACCACGATCAATTTTGTCATGGTAAGTAAGTCTTGGCCTTCCACGGCTCCTACATCCTTCTACTTTCGTGTTGTATATCTGTTTCGTGATTCTTTCTTCTTACATTCTTTCTACATGTCCGAACCAACGGAGCACGCCTCTTCTATTTTTAACACCGACACTCTTTCAGACCAACTCTGTTGAACATCATTACGAACACGGTCGTATAAATGACGCTACGGCTAGCTGGTAGAAATCCCTTAAAGAGATAAGCTCACCATTTTCGATGTAACTAACTAATGTTTTTTATACAACGTCGGGAGGCATTCAAGCATACGGCCCACCTGATGTAAAGTGGTTACCGTAGCCTATTAACGCTTGTTATACATTATCACTCGCGAGATGCTTACTCTGCTGCTAACACAGCAACTCCTTGGGAGCTTACTGGTGACCTCACTCACACGCAGGAACACAACAACCCTCTAGGGATTTTTTATTTGGCTGTGGTTTTCTGTGAGGTGGAGGCACTTCTCCACACGGGCAGCTTTGATGCGCCCTACCTCTCTTTTTGTAATGTTATACAATAAAGAATATATATAATTACTTCGACAATCTCGTCGTCGCTGTGGCTGGTGTTGTTGATGATGGCGGACGTCGGCGGGTGGTGGATGCCGAAGTTGGTGATGGGTGCTCCGGCGGGCGGCGCCCCGGCGGCCGGCGCCGGCGACGACGACGCCGAGTGCGGGGGGATGGGTGCTGGGGGGGAAACACAACACATAATTAGGATGTGATGCCGACAGCTTCTTTTTACAACCGCACCGCTCACCGACGGCGGTGAGTGCAATGGTCGCGCACTGTGCTGTTCCAGAGAAATTTTCTTCCGAGAACTCTCAAATTGTGGAATGAGCTCCCAGTCGAGATTTTCCCTATGGACTACAGCATGGCGTTCGTCAAGAAAGGCGTGAAGAGGTTTTTTCACGGTCGGCAACGCATGAGTGACACCCCTGGTGTTGCAAATTGTCACAGGCTACGGTAACCGTTTCTCATAAAGTAGACCGTACGTTTGATTGCCACCTTAGTTGTATAAACAAAAAAATTGGATTACAATTGAATAGTTCGGATATTTCGCTTAAGAACTTTGCCTGCTTGAGGAGATCGATGGCGTAAAAAGATCGATGATAAAGATAAAACTTATTTATTGACCATTAGGTCTATTTAAATCAGATCATATTGTATCCTATTAATTTTTCATAGCTTTAATATCTCTTTTGGATGTGAAACATCTATGGGCGCGCTTCAACAGTAAAATCGAACCTTATGCCGTGACGGCAAATGCCTCTCTTATGCCGTCACGCCCCTCTACGCCGCCATTCTGGACTGCCTTGCGTGTGCGCGTGCGCATACTAGACACTCAGCTGGTTCTCTGCATGAGCTGTTTACTATATCTATACGATGGTTTTTGATTTTTATTTATTAAAAAATTTAACATTAACTAAAATGTTTTATTTTGTCAAAGTAGTGTAACAGCGCGTTTCGCCACCGAGCTGGTCATCACTCATACTCACGTGTATTAGGCGGGGCGTGGCTCGGCCGTGCGGGCTTCACTCGCACGGCGCGCAGCGAACTGCGCCCGGCCGGCCGCGCCTTCTGCAAATGTAACAACTTGTAAATAGTAAATAACAGCAAACTGTGTAGGAAGAGCTGATATATATTAAATTTAAAAAATATTTAAATATTTTATTTTTAATTTTTTTTAAATATATGGAACCTTGTACGACATCTAGCGACGAGTGCTGTTACTTTTTCTGTTGATGGGAGTGCAGTGCAGACTCTGCACTGCAGAGTGGCCGGCCATACGTTTTCCCATATGTTTTTTTTTCTAACTGGAACGATTTTGGACCGTTCTTCCTCACCAACGAACATTTAAATTTCAAATTAAAGGATACAAAACTACAATATGTTAGCTATTAGTGTGTCGATTTTGGAGTTTCTCACTATTACCGTCTAAACGCTAGCTGGATGACATCAGTCTACCCCAAACGACAATTTTGAGGGTAATGTGGCTCCGCTGGCTATCGCAGCTGTGCCAAAAATGTGGCCAAGCAGGAGTCGAATTTCATCATTTGATTGTACCGAGCGTTTGTAGGTATGTATGTCTTCACGCCAGGTCCTTTGCGGGGTAGGCAGAGAGAACCGAGCGCCATAAGACGCGGTCCTTGCATACTTCACTCGCATCTGTGACGTTATAGCTCTTTTCATGCACGCTCGCCGGTTCCTGGGGCTCCTGACATTACCTTCTGATAAAACACTATATATATGAATAATTTTAATAATACATTTCAATCTAACCTTCTTCTTAGCGTTATACCGTTTCCTAATCCTAGGGATCGGCGGGGTCCGCTACCTAAGACTAAGGATTTGACGAAGATACAGATTTTTAGAATTCTGTACCTCAAAAATAACGGAACAACGGTAGCCTTATAGGATTTTTTGTCCGTCACTTTGTTGTCCGTCTATACGCCTGTATGTATGTCTGTCAAGACCCTTTTCCTCAGGGACCGGTGGAGCTATCAAGCTGAAATTAATATCAATACTCTGGTCTGCAATCACTTCGAGCAGTGAAAAAATTAAACTTCTAAGTCAACGCAATCAAAAGACACGGCCGTTTATGCCTCGTTTATGCGCATATTTTGACACTCGCGAGGGAATCAAAACTTACTTCCCGTTGACTTGGAATCATGAAATTTTGTAAGAAGCAATGTCATGTAGCACAAGTAAAGGGAATATTTCAAAAATCGTAAATTTGTAGTTACATCACAAAAAGAAAAATATTTTTTTGCGACCAGCTGTTCAACAACCAGCTTCTTTCTCCACTGGACTATCACGGCTTCGTCATGCTCAATTCAATCTAACCAAGAACTCCAATAGACCAAAACTACCACGACCAATTTGGTCGTGTTTTATCAGGCCCTAGAACCGGCGAGCGCGCATGAAAAGAGCTATGAATGTTAAAAAGGCGAGATAAGGTGCAAGACCGCTTATGGCGCTCGGTTCGCTCTGCCTACCCCGCAAGGGACCTGGCGTGAAGATATAATTACAACTCAATCTACAACTGTACACAAAAAAGCTTCGTGCACAAACCTGTTCGAGAGCTGGCTGGTCGTGGTGGCCGTTGACGTACTTGTCTCCGAGGGTGGAGAGAGTGCTCAGGGAGTTGGCCGCCACCGCGCCCTGGGTCAGCGCCATCTCCTTCAGGAATGTCGTGTCTTCCTTAACTGAACAGACAAACAACTGGATATAAGCTTTTGGGAGTACCGCTGAACTCGTTTCGAGACACATACAAGACATCAAAGTCGCCCGTCTGGGGAGGTACCTTCATCTCATAGAGAGCCACAGCTAAATAACAACTCTCCGGAAGGTTATCGTGTTCCTGCGTGTGAGTGAGGCTACTAGAAAGTTCCTAAGGAGTTGCTGTGTGTGAGCAGAGGAAGCATCGCGCGAGTGATACTTAATATATAGCGTTAATAGGCTTCGGTACCCCTTTTACATTGGTGGGCCGTATGCTTGTAGGCCTCCCGCCGTAGTATATTTATAACAACCCTCTAAGGAGTTGTTATTTGGCTGCGGTTTTCTGTGGAGGTTTTTCCCCAGACGGGCTGCTTTGATGCGCTCTACCTCACTTAAAACATCCAGACCAAGACAAACAGACATGTTCATGCACACAAATGTTTGCCTTGTGTGGGAATAGAACCCACAAGCGTTGGTGACAAAGTCGTGTCATTCACGACTGAGCCACCGAGCTCGTCAAAATATATATATATATAGTAACATACGGCGACTGAAATTAAAAATAAAACTTACCTAAATTAAGTTTTTGCGCTAATTCGTTCAGAAACGTGGTATTCTCACTTTTGCCGTCATTTTCGGTTTTAATTAAACTAGTCTCGTTCTGGTTACGTTTAACCAATTCACTATTTTCATCCATTAATTTAACCACGTTACCGTCTATTAACTTTTCTACCGGTTTTACGGTAATTTTCATTGGTTTGTCTTCTTTTGGTAATGATTCTAGAAATTCACGGTTTAAAATCTCCGCTGGTTTCGATATCAGCGTTATTTCCTCTTTGGTTTCCCCCGTTTCGTAGTCTATGGCCTTTGGGGATGGAGTCCGGAGTCTTTTCTCGGGGAGTTCTGTGTGCTTGTCTATGTCGCGGAGGGGGGAATCTGTTACGTCTATGGTGGCTATTGTCCTCGGTTCCTCTATTTTGCCATTTATTGTCTTTGGATAAGCTGTTCCGTTTCGACGCTCGTGGTTTTCGAAGGATAGCAGGAATCTGTAATTAACAAACAGATTTTTTAAAATAGTAGGTGGTATTAAAACTAGTGATACCTCGAATATCAGTTGGGATGTCGATATACTATAGATAGTGTCGACACAATCGATTGTTTGAGGTTGGCTAGGTTTTTTTTATCTACGTGCTAATGATAACAGTTATACTCCAGACAGTGCAGCACATATTGTTTCGGTGTCCCGCATTCTCCAAACAGAGGTACGATTTGGAGCAGGAGTTGGGAATGCGGGTCACCGAAACCACAGTCTCCGAAATAGTTTTGGGGGGAAATAGAGCTAAATTTATAAAATACTGCGTCAGTCTAGCTACGGTTGTCATTGATCGCAACAAGCAGAGCAGCTCCACCTAGGACTAATGCTGTATACCTCGGCTATACTCCGTATAGCCGATGGGATCGCGGTGGCTAGGTGGAGCTGTGAAGCCCGCTGTCTCCCGTGGATGGACTGACGTAGTATGGGGAGGGAAGTTCGAAAAATAACTGCAGTTATGTCACTGGCGTTCTCTAATGGGCAAAAACGAAAGATGATGAATGAAAGTTAGAATTACGGAATGAATGAGAATATGATGTATGAATGTGTTTCGGCTGGAAGAATATTAAGATGATGATAGCCTTGCCCATGGCAGGGGTGCAAGTATAAATAAAAAAAAAAAAAAGTGGTGACCTGTCAGAACCCGTTATATACGTTTTCCCATATATTTCGCGGTCGTATTCGACCACCCGGGTCTCGAATAATATAGATATTTATATAATATAATATTTGTAGTATTTATACAAATATTATATTATATAAATATGTAATTTTTATGCTGAGATGGTTTGGTCATTTAGAAAGAATGAATGACAAAAGAGTTACGAAAGAAGTGTATCAAGCGAGAGTAAATGGTGATGTCGGGAGGGGAAAATTGGTGATGTGTTGAAAAAGGGCCAAATCAAAAGTACTCAAAACCGAAGAGCATGCATGAAGAGGTTGATGAGTGTGGAAGAAGCGAGAGCGGTATGTTTGGATCGGTGCACCTGGCGTTCTATAGTCTCTGCCTACCGCAATGGGAGACAGGCGTGATGATATGTATGTATGTACGAGTATTTATACAATTACAATACAACTATTTATTAAATAACTATCAAGGGTACGGCCTGCCTGATGGTAAGCAGTTACCGTAGCTTATGGACATTGAAAATGCCTAGAACCAGTAAAAAACCGGTCTTTAAAAGTATTTTCGAAACCGGTATTTTGAAAACCGGTTTTGCCGATGATACTTGCCTCTCGTAGTGTCTCCTCGTCCTGGCCGGTTGCTCCGTGAACAGCTCCCGCCACAGCTTCAGCCGACAGACGGTCTCGTAGCCCCCGCGCGCCCGCACAGCCTCGTACACCGCCCTCAAAGACACTGGAACAACACGCACCATGGAGAACATCTTTTAATTGAAAACTTCTTCAGCACCGTTGTGTTTTGAAACTCGATGAAACGAAATAGCGACAGTAAAAGAAACAACCATAATAGATGTATACATTTATAGGATTTAACGTGCGAGACAATGAGATAGAAGGAATTGTACAGCGTTTATTGCAGGGACTGAGCGTTGTACGTGCCTGCGTATTACGAAGCTTGAGATAAGGCGTCATAACAACCGTGGTGTATTTTATTCTTAGACAATTCAACAAAAGGACTCGCCATACGCGTGATTCTGTTAGTAAATAATTCTGCCATTTTTGACGGGGGACGAGGTAACTAGCTACTACATAGAAACGAAAATAGTGTTTTAAGGAAATGTCAACCTTTCGAGGCACCTACAGTTCAAAGTTATTTTCTTACCGCTGCCTGCCATCTGTTGTGGAATAGCTGAATTTCTTTATAAATCGAAGCTGGTAGATTCAAAATTACGAAACGTCGTATATACTTTTTTTTTGTCTTTAGCTAAAAGAACTCTATTATAAAGCATGAAGGACTGTTTTGTTTTGCAGTTTGTATAATTTACGCTAATTTGGGATAGGAGATATGCGACCAAAATCGCGGAATATGATTCGATTGCATCAGTACTCAATTACTGAATCGATTTCTCATGTATTAATCGTTATCACACCATTTTAATTTCTTTTATATGAAAGCAAATAAAATAATACTTGCATGTGAAAGGTAACTCAATATTTTTGCAAACTAGAAGTGTTCGACCTTTTTTTGCATGACATAACTGCACAGTTTGGCATTTTTAGTGTAACACTTTATGATGTTACCTGAGCGATAACGATTACAAGACTGTTAGAGAATCGATTTGATTTTCGCCCAAGAAAAAAAAAAAAAAAAGACCCACAAAGGACGGACCAACCCACACCCGGGTGTGCATTGGTCATTCCTCCATGAGGGGCACCCTCCGGAAAAAGGGAGGGAGGAGGTGAAATCTTTTAAAGATACCATTTCGTGCGAACGAACTGATTATGTCGGATTTCCACCGACTAAAACACCCCCTGGGACTGCCTTTAGCCGGGAAGGCTACAAAGGCTTCATCTGAAACGATCACCCCAGGGGAACGGGGTGACGCAAAAGCTTAGAGAATCGATTACGCACGAAGTATTTATGCGCGCAATGGATCACAATATCTTGTACCATGATAGAGGGGAATGATCCTACGAGGCTGGTTCTTTAGTAACACGTCTCTGATTTTATTACATAAAGATTGCATGATTTTAATAAAAACATATTTCCAGCACATATTTTTTTTTAATACGACGACGGAATGCATGCAGCTAGCATACTTGAAATACATTGATTAAGTATTGTATTATCGTAGCGGTTCGTTAATTCATCATAGTTTTGGTAAATCATAAAAAGCGAGGGGAGCCTGGTGACTCGTAACACAGGTTGGTTTTCACCTCCCTAGCTCGAGCACCAGTTCTCTCCACATGTAGATACTATCATACTGTGTATACCAATTATCAATGTGCAAAATTGTGGTGAGAAAAATAAATATTATTATTATTAGTATTTTATTTTTATTCACGGGTATTATCCCGGTCATTTGATAGGCGTGCGCGGGGATATGGATCCAACGCGTAGAGGCCCTTTTAAGAAGATTCATGTTATGTTGTACACCCACCGAGACCCGCTCCTAAAAATATCGATAGAACCATACATCTATGAGCAGGTCACGGCAGGTATTGGGACTATTGCGAATGTATAGGAAATGATTAGTCTATTGTAATGAGGTCTGGAGGGATTATTGGTACTGGGTTATTGCAGAAGAGGGACGGACACCTGCCATAACTATCATATCTGACTGTTATTTTTGGCAGGCGGTGGCTCGCCACTCACTAGATGGACCCCCGAAATGCCAGAGAAAGTCGGCCGGGGGCAACACCGGTGTGAGTGACTCAGGTTATTATTATTATTATTATTATTATTGATTACTTTTTCTTTTGTGTACAACGTAGGGAGGCATGCAAGCATACGTCCCACCTAACGTAAAGCCATAGCCTGTGAACACTTGTAATACATTAAGTATCACTCGCGCGATGCTACCTCTGCTGCTAACAAAGCAACTCCTTATAGTCTTATAGGAGTTATATTTCGCTGCCGTTTTCTGTGAGGTACTCTTGAAACAACCAGATCAAGACAAACACCCACGTTCATGCACACAAACGTTTGTCCTGTGTGGGAATCGAACCCACGAGCGTTGGTGTCAAAGTAGCGTCAGTAACCACTGCGCCACAGAGCTCGTCATTGATGAGTACATTAGGGCTGGTGTTCACACTCACAATCCTTGAGGATATGCCCGGTCCTGAAGGGCTCGTTCCTGTCCTTGTAGAACTGCTTGAGCTGTGCCACAAAATGGCGGTCTTCGGCAGTCTCCTCTCTCTTGTCATCCTCCTCTTCACTGTGCTTGTCGCCATTGCGGAGGGAAAGCCGCCTCGGGGTCTGCACCTGGGGAAGATACGGAAAAATATTACGATTTTTTTATACTACAATATATTTTTTTTTATGCAAGCAAGCCTGATGGAAACCGGTTAGCGTAGCCTATAAACGCTGGCAATACATTAAGTAATACTCGCGCGATGCCACCTCTGCTGTTAGCACAGCAACTCCTCAGGGACTTACTGGTCACATCACTCACACGCAGGAACACAACAACTCTTTAGGGAGTTGTTATTTGGCTGCGGTTTTCTGTGAGGTGGAGTACTTCCCCAGACGGCTTGCTCAGACCTCGTTTAAAAACATCCAGACCAAGACAAACGGACATGTTTATGCACACAAATGTTTGTTAGTTCATTGGAAACTTTGGACAAAAGTGGCAATCAAGCGTCTGTCTGCCTGTCTGTCAGCCTGTCTGGTGGTAAGCAGTTACCGTAGCCTCCATCCAATGTCCATCATTTGCAACACCAGTTGTGTCACTCATATGTTGCCGACCATGCAAAAAACCTCTTCATGTCTTTCTTGAAGAACCCCATGCTTTAGTCATTGGGAAACGCTTATTGGTGGCCTCACTCACACGCAGGAACACAACAACCATTTAGGAGCTGTTTTTTTGGCTGCGGTTTTCTGCGAGGTGGAGGTACTTCCCTAGACGGGCAACTTTCATGCGCCATACCTCTTTTAAAAACTACTCAAACCAACACAAACAGACATGTTCATGCACACAAATGTTGACCGTTAATAATAATAATGAGGTCAAGAAGGCGCGCAGGACTCTCAGTTCTGGCTTGCCTTCATTGGCCGTCCAGAGAGGAGTCGATAGAGCATATTGCTTTATTAGCTGATGTCATCCAGGCGTGGAAGTGTTTAATGGTCATAACGCCGCGAGTAACCTGAGCCGGAGAAAGCGCAGCACACCTCTTGGCACCCCTGAGTCACTCACACCGGTGTTGCCCCCGGCAGACTTTCTCTGGCATTTCGGGGGTCCATCTAGTGAGCGGCGAGCCACCGCCTGCCGGAAGTAACATCAGATTATGACAGTTATGGCAGGTGTCCCACCCTCTTCTGCAATAGCCCAGTTCCAATAATCTCTCCAGATATCATTTCAATAGCCTATTTTTGTCCGACATATTCGCAATAATCCCAATACCTGCCGTGTCCATTACGGTTGACAGGGTCCACTGCCTAAGTTTAAGGATTAGGTGAAAATACTGATTTTAACATGAAGCTACTGCCGTCTGACCTTCTAGGACACATATGAAAAACCTGAACTTTTTTAGGTTATTTGCCGCCGCTTGTATCACATTGATTCCCCCAAGAGCAGGTCACGGCGGGTTTGCAACATTACATCAATCTTCACAAAGGGGTCTCTACGCGTTGGATCCATATCACCGCGCACGCCTATCAAACGGCCGGAAACCCGTGACACAAGATCTATAAAATTATAATAAAAACAAATTATAAAGCCAAAACCAACAGCAGATGTGTCGCTATAGGCTACTTTAGGTAATAACTCACAGTTTAGGTCCCAATAGTGTTAGATATTTGACAAACCGTGGTGCACGGCAGTTAAGCTTCACTTGACTAGCCATCTCTTTGAGGTATTTTAATGCCTTATTTGTCATATTGCTGTCTCTCACTTTGCCAACAAGGGAAGTCAATTCCAAAACTTCCTACTCCTATAAATTTCTTCTGATTAAATTCGTTGTGAGTTCCAAGGCAGCTGTAGTTTAACCGCGGGACGGTAATGGACTTCACTGTTCATTGCCTTTTTGGTTGTCGCCGCTGTTAATTCTGGCTACACAGGAGACACAGTGGTGGGTATGAGTGGTGGGGCTGTCCCGACAGAAAAAAAAGGCTACTTTAGGTGGTACGTACGGGTGGTGGGGGTGGTGGCGCGGGGGTCTCGTCGCTGTCGCTGGAGCGGTCGGGCGACGGCGACGAGCGCTCGTGGCTGCGGTCGCGTGGCGGCCGACGTCTGCGGCCGCGCGGTCTACCCTTCAGGCGAGGCGCTAGGTGGTTGCAAACGAACTCGTGCCCTTCCAACTCCGGGTACTCGAACGTATCCTGTCGATTTATAATAAACACGATCGATATGCGAGCGTTGAGCAAAATCTGTAGTGCGTCACTTATGTAATAATGAGAGTTGGTCTGAATCATAAATGTCATTGTTACGATAAGAACGGGCATGCTCCGTTGGTTCGGACATGTAGTTAAATGCGGGGGGAAATAAATACGAAAAAAGTTATGTGGGGGCGCAACAAAGCAGCCCGTTTGGGGAGGTATCTCCACCTCACTGAGAAAACGCAGCCAAACAACTATTTGGAGGGTTGTTGTGTTCCTACGAGTGAGTGAGGTTACCAGTAAGCTCCTAAAGAGTTGCTGAGTTGATAAAGTGTTTGTGTATTTTTCGTATGTGGCGTAAAGGGTTTGCTGCATTGCACTACCCTGCATTGTACTGCACTGCATTGTACTGCACTGAGCTGTACTGTAGGCCGATTCTACTAAAAAACTGCAACTGCACTGCAGCGCGGCGTCTGTCAAAATGCGTACATTTTGACGTTTCGTTAAACGCCGCTGCTGTCAGATCGCTTAACGAAACGTGTGACACATTTTGACACACACCGCGCTGCAGTGCAGTTTTTTAGTAGAATCGGCCTACTGCACTGCATTACACTGCACTGCATTGTATTATATTGTATTGTCTACGGACCATTACTAACCTTACAATACAAAATCCTAGTGTTTTTTGTGGGAGCGGCGTAACCACCTAGTGCTGCAACCAGCGAGTCCCGAAGCCAGTCTCCCTGAATGCCCTCGAGCCTGGACAGCAGCGCCCGGTAGCGGCAGTACCGAGGGTACGAGAACACCACCACTCCAGGCAGCTCTGCGTCTACCGCTAGAAACAAAAAAGTTACATTTATGCAATAGATCTCCATGAACATGTCTGCTTATCTTGGTCAGGGCATTTAGAGGTAGGTAAGGCACATCAAGCAGCCCGTCTGGGGAAGTACCTCCACCTCACAGAAAACCACAACCAAATAACAACTCCCTTGAGAGTTCTAGCTTAATAACCAATAGGAGGATATTTTAACTAATAAACCGATAAGTGCTGCGATGTTGATCCGTGAAGTAGCCAAATGTGAGTTGAGTTACAAAGCCTAATTGTTTCATCGGCTCTCTCCAGTTATTTCCTTCATGGTGTAAGTCAAGATGACTAAATATGTACACCCATAGAAAGATTGCGAACGACGCGGCTTTACTTCTTCGATTAGTCTGGCAGCTCGAAGAGTAGAGAGGGGACTCTGCCTAACTAAAGGGTTGTTATAAACCAGAAAATGAAGTCTTTAGTCATGTGTATACAGTCAATGATACAGTACTTCTTGGAATTACAGTGGACTCCAAATTGCAGTGAGTTCCCACATAAATAAACTTGCCAGTGAGCTCAGCTCCGCCGCATATGCAGTTAGGGGAATTAGACAATTGACGGACGTCGATTATATATTGGCGAGCTCGGTGGCTTCGTCTTGAATGACGCGACTTTGACACCAACGCTCGTGGGTTCGAATCGCACACAAGGCAAACATTTGTGTGCACGAACATTTCTGTTTGTCTTAGTCTGGATGTCTTAAGAGAGGTAGGCGCATCAAAGCAGCCCGTCTGGGGAAGTACCTCCACCTCACAGAAAACCGCAGCCAAATAAGAACTCGCTAGAGGGTTGTTGTGTTCCTGTGAGTTTCACAAGTGAGGTCACCAGTAAGCTTCCAAGGAGTTGCTGTGTAAGCAGCAGAGGAGGCATCGCGCGAGTGATACTTAATATATTACAAGCGTTGTTAGGCTACGGTAACGGCTTTACATCAGGTGGGCCGTGTGCTTGTACGCCTCCCGACGTACCTAATATATAAAAAAAATAGGAGAATTAGACAATTGACGGACCTGAATTGTATATAGATAGATAGCTAAAATAATACCGCATTAATAAACTTGCCAGCGAGCTCAGCTCCGCCGCATATGCAGTTAGAAGAATTAACGGACGTGGATATTGCATATGCATTGCAATGATGATGTTAGAAACAGAGTTGGTCTGAAAGAGAGCGTCGGTGTTAAAATAAGAAGAGGCATGCTCCGATGGTTCGGACATGTAGAAAGAATGCAAGATGAAAGAATGACGAAGCAGATATACAATGCAAAAGTGGAAGGATGTAGGAGCCGGGGAAGGCCAAGACTTACCTACCATGACCAAATTGGTCGTGTTCTATCAGAAGGTGATGTCAGGAGCCCTAGAAACCGGCGAGCGTGCACGAGAAGAGCAATGAATATTAAAGAAGCGAGTGAGATATGTAAGGATCGAGTCACGTGGCGCTCGGTTCTCTCTGCCTACCCCGTAAGGGATTTGGCGTGAAGTTATAGATAGATAGATAGATAGTTATTGCATACTTTGTCATTTCTCGAAGTCGGTCAACAACTCACCAATAGAACTCTTCTCCCTCTCGATGTCACTGAAGTCCATCTTGGTGTGGTGCAGCGGCGCGGTCGGCCGGGGCTCCGCCGGCGGGGCGCACGCTCCGCGCCACACCGCGCGCAGCCCCCACCGCCACCCCGTGCCGTCGCACACCCAGCTGAGCAGGTCCTCGGCGCGCACCACCACCTTGTCGTTGATTGCCAGCACCTCATCCTGGAAACGTCGCATACATTACTCCTGGAGCTGGAATACTGCCAAAATGGAAGTAGATGTGGTGGCATTTTGACGATTGGAAAGATGAACTTTTGAAGAGTTGTTGATCATAGCCTCCGGTAATAACTTTATATACAGGTGGGTCGTATCAGCTCTCATTTGCGTCACCCCGTTCCCCTGGGGTGATCGCTTCAGATGAAGCCTTTACAGCCTTCCCGGCTAAAGGCAGTCCCAGGGGGTGTTTTAGTCAGTGGAAATCTGACATAACCAGTTCGTTCGCACGAAATGGTATCTTTGAAAGATTTCACCTCCTCCCTCCCTTTTTCCGGAGGGTGCCCCTCACGGAGGAATGACCAATGCACACCCGGGTGTGGGTTGGTCCTTCTTTTGTGGGTCTTCAAATTTCTTGGGCGAAAATAAAAAATAAAAAAAAAACTGCTCTTAGTACAGCTAAGTATTTTTATGTATACGACTTTAAGAGACATACAAGCCGTATTGCTTGTCCCACCTGATGTAAAACTGTTACCGTAGTCATTGGACGCTTGTAATACATTAAGTATCACCCTCCTGGAAGTTGTTATTTGGCCGAGGTTTTCTGTGAGGTGGAGGTACTTCCACAGACGGGCTGCTCTGATGTACCCTATTACTCTTAAAACGTTTAAACCAAGACAAATAGACATGTTCATGCACACAAATGTTTGTCTTGTGTGGGAATCGAACCCACGAGCGTCTGTGTCAAAGTCGCGTCATTCACGACTGCGCCACCGAGCTCGTCAATTGCATAATGTCGCGATGGCCACATTATTTCAGCTTATTTAGGAGGCATACAAGCATACGGCCCATCTAGATGTAAAGCGGGTTCCGCAGCCTATCAACGCTTGCGATATATTATGTATCGCTCGCGCGATTTATATAACTAAATATTCTGTGAATATTTCAAGCGTCTACCTGTTGCCGTTATCAATATCGAGCATAAACAAGCAAAATATCACGTTTGTTGTATGGGAGCCCCCTTAAATATTTATTTTATTCTGTTTATTAGTATTTGTTGTTATAGCGGCAACAGAAATACATTATCTGTGAAAATTCCAACTGTCTAACTATCACGGTTCATGAGATACAGCCTGGTGACAGACGAACGGACGGACAGCGGAGTCTCAGTAATAGGGTCCGTTTTACTCTTTGGGTACGGAACCCTAAAAAATGAAGAGTCATGAATGTTATTGAAGCGAGTGTAACGGAGAAGCTCATCTTTGCACACCATTTTCTGTATAACCCAATTTACACGTTTGTTACGTAATAAAGGATATATATGTTTGGCTTTCCGACGCTGTATATAAAACTGAGCATAGCTCAACTCACCGAGCACTCGATTGCTATATTAATATGGGTGTTCTCGATCGACTTGGAGTTAACCAAATGTATCGAAAGCGATCGGTAGCCGAATAAATCCCAGCGGTGGGGCGGAGGGTGGAGCTACCTACCCTCCGGCGCAGGGGTGGACTCAGGTGACAAATTAAATATTGTCGGACAAATTACACAGCGCCACCTAGCCCCAAAGTAAGCGAAGCTTGTGTTTTGGGTACTAGACAACTGATAAACATCGTAAATACATTTTTTTTTGTAAATAGATACTTATCATACATAGAAAATACCCAGACCAAGACAAACAGACATGTTCATGCACACAAATGTTTGTACTGTGTGGGAATCGAACCCACGAGCGTCGGTGTCAAAGTAGCGTAACAACGCGTTTCACCACTG